>UELW01000388.1:0-27891 GCA_900490495.1 Danionella dracula | reverse complement strand
CAAGATCAAAATAATGAGACTGTTTCGGCAGGGGTGTCTGCCGCTATCACCTCCACTTCTATCATGGTGCCTTTTGGGTTGATTTTTATAGTCTTTGCGGTGCATTTTTATCGCTCACTAGTCAGCCATAAAACAGACCGTCAGTTTCAAGAGCTGGAGGAGCTGGAGGACTTACAGAATGAACTGGATCACAGAGAGGTGTCCACCTCTTTGCAGTCTCCCTCTTCGGTTTATCCCTAGAATCTGTTTGAGAGATTGTTTGCCAAACAATATAAATTCTCCTAGATGGATTTGTCAAATCCATCTGAAACTTTAGATCCAACTTTAGATCAAATATTAAATTTCATCCATGGACACTGGTCATGGTCCATTTTTCAAACTCCTGAAAGGCTTCAATCGAAATGAGTGTATTTCTCATTCATTGGATTTTTTAAAAACCAAAATGAAAAGAAAGTTGTTTGTTGAAACTTGTTTTCTGTATTTAAATATGTATTCAAAAACAATTGTAAGACCTCCACATTGATATGGTTTTTCCCTTGGTCATTCTTTGTCAA
Organism: Danionella dracula; assembly: GCA_900490495.1. Classification (NCBI taxonomy): domain Eukaryota; kingdom Metazoa; phylum Chordata; class Actinopteri; order Cypriniformes; family Danionidae; genus Danionella; species Danionella dracula. The sequence goes on along the minus strand of UELW01000388.1, from coordinate 27,337 downwards.
CAGGAATGTAAACTTGTATGTTATGTTAATCATTAAGCACTTTCTGCTACATTTAAGTTTTTATTAATTTTCTTTTAGTATTTTCAGATTATAATTGACAACTAAACAAAGCCCCCAATTTAGACTCAATAAATTTGAATATTGTGACTAGGTAGAATATTTTACATCTAATTCAATTATTTTCCATTACATTACTGAAAAAATCTACTTATTTATTTTTGCATGACTAGCACTTGTTACACCTCAGAAATCCTTCTGCAGTTCCAGGAACACAATTAACCTCAGTCCTAGCTCACATCGAGTTTCATTTTAAAGAGGTGAAATTAAAGTAATTGCACTTAAATAGTTGGTTTTTAAATCTTTACTCATTTTTACTCCTTGGCTTTTAACTCAGTTTGAGATGTTGGCTTTTATGGTTGATGTTAAGTGTTTTACTTTTTTTTTCTCCTATTATTTGTTTCTTGATGCTTTTATTATTTATCAATTCTGGGTCAATGTTGTATGTAACAGAGAAGCTTCCACACTTTTGTGTTGCATGTGAGTTTTTTTTATTTAGTGTAAAACACCTTGGTCAACTCTTATTTTTAAAGTGCTATATAAATAAAGTTGTATTGTATTAAAATAATACATTTCCAATTCAGATGGTACCATTCTTGCAGAAGTAAATCATACAACATTAATTTGAGACTGTTTTAAAAAACACGCGCATTCTCCCTCTATGTGCAGAGTGTGTGCCTGTCATTATAGCAGTGTAAGGAGGTGTCTATTTGCCCAGCGATGAAATCAAAGGTGGTGGAAAGGTGATTTTGCATGCTGCTGCTCTCTGCTGGATGAAGATGGCAAGAACAGGGAAATGCATTCGAACGCAATAACCGCGCGGTAATGTTTAATATTTGGATAAAACCTATATATCTGACTTCTTTAAAAGTAATAATTTATGGTCATGTTATTTTCTCTCCTCTCGTTATATTGACTTTTATGGGTAAATCTATTAATTTAGAAACACTTAAAATTTGCCTCTTATAAATATATAAACATCTCTTAAGGTTAGAACACTGTTGCGTTCTAAAAGTCTCAATTTACATGAGCAATTGAGGAGGATGAGGGAGTCATGGTTGTGTACTTTATTTGCTCAAGGTATTGTAATATGTATGGATTTACAGAAATTTTACTCTAGAATAAAAATTCCACCCTCACAAACTTGGAAGTCTTGTAGTGGGTTTTCAAAAGTATATTAAAATGAGAAAACCTCAAAAAAAACGATGGCACATTCGCTGATGTAATGTGTAAAATTATGGGTTTTTTTATAGTGTATGAGAGTGAAAACCAAGATAAATCCAAACCCAGCAAAGTAACAAAACAACCAAAAAATAAAGAACAATTAAACAGCAACCCAATAAACAACTGATATATTTCCAACCACTCTTAATAATAGTCAAATCACAATTTGTTTGCGGCACCACAGTAACTCACTCGCCTGCCAGGATTTTGGTGTTTGGGCTCCCTTTTAAAGGGGAAGACCAACGAAAAAGAGACAGACGCGGGAAATATTAAACAAATAACAATCGTAACTACTTAGATGCAAACAAACCGAAAACATTAAACACTCAGACAACATGTGTATGTGCGTGTATTTGTGGCAATAGCGTGACTTATGGATGGAGATGGAGATGGCGAAGTCCGCTTGTGAATGTGTGTGTGTGTGTGTGTGAACCAATGTGCCGGTGTAGCATCCGATTTTGCGCAATCATTACATTCCTAATGTTCAGGCTGAACTGCTGCTAAAATGAATAAATAATTTATTAACAATAATATTACCTCTTATTTGAATTGTACTTAACTGTAGCTGAATACGAAGTCCAATACGCTGTGGCTATACTGCACTCATGTATTTTTATATTGCTTATATATTTTATATTATGGTGGTACTTTAAGTGCCACAATTTTTCTGAGATGGTACTTGGTGAAAAAAAGCGAGAACCACTGGTCTAGGTCATTATTGTGAAATGTAAAAAGGTTTAAAATCTCCAAAGCATATTATGTGCTAATGAAGAAAAATTTATAACAAAAAATATTTGCAAAATCTGGCAGGCCCTGTGCAAATTTTTCATTTGTGTCGGCAACCCAAAATGTTGAAAGAGCCATATTGGACAAAAAAATGGACAACCGTGCTACCCACTGCACCACCGTGACGCCATATATATAAATATAAATAACCCACCTGCCCTGAGGGAACATTCGCAGCTGGCTACTCAATCGAGTGGTGTGTCATGTGCCTGGCCGCCCTGTCGCTGAAGGACATTGAGGATATCTACTTATTTAGAACTCTGATCACAGGGTTTCTACTGATGGGGTTATGGGGAGCCCTGGGATATCAGCGATTGTTAAAAGCAGTCAGTGAAGCTCAAAACCAACCACCAAGACCGGCTGCATTGAAACGCGGTAGACAGAGCCGTCAGTAATCAGACAGTTGGTATAAACCACATGATGGACAAGAACTGGAGGACACTGGCAGCCGTGCAGCAGATTTTGACTGAAATGGAGGCCCGTGATGGACATCATGGACATCAGAGGTCTGTGAAATTGACAGATCTCAACTCAAATTCAATCTTCTTTCAGCTCCCCCATTCCTCCAGGACAACCTAGGTTATGCTGTTGCTGAAGCCAAAACAACTTCTCCCGCAGAACAAGAAAACAAGAAGCTCTGAACTCCTTAACACTAACTCCTTCTGTGCTTTCACCCCAGTCTAAGTGGGCAGAGTTCTTTGAAAGTGCTTTCACACGTGTAGAATTGTATACGTAACAAAAAAAGTGTGAAACAGCTGAAAATATGTAATTCTAGCTTCTTCAAAGTAGCAACCTTTTGCTTTGATTTACACTTTGCACACTTTTGGCATTCTCTTGATGATCTTCAAGAGGTAGTCTCCTGAAATGGTCTTCACTTCACAGGTGTGCCCTGTCAGGTTTAAGAAGTGGGATTTCTTGCCTTATAAATGGAGTCAAGACTATCAGTTGTGTTGTGCGGAAGTCAGGTGGATACACAGCTGATACTCCCACTCAATAGATGGTTAGAATTTGTATTATGGCAAGAAAAACATAGCTAAGTAAAGAAAAACAAGTGGCCTTTTTTACTTTAAGAAATGAAGGTCAGTCAGTCCAAAAACTTACTTAGTACTAACTATCTATCTATCGATCGATAGATCCATCTATCTATCTATCTAAAAAGAATTTAACTTTTTATGTTTGACATTTTATTTAAATTAACACATTCTCTCTTAATTATTAACAATCTGATATATAAACACTATTCTTCCATGCTGTATTTTAGAATAACCCACAAAGGCTAATTTACCATTTTCTTAAATCTGAACGTACTCCCTGTATGTGTGCTTTAAAACCCCAAGAAGAGTTGGCTTCACTGAGAGTTCATGCGCGCACATGGTGCTTCTGTAACAGCAGTGATAACTCATGATTTCTCATGCAACCCCGAGGTTTATCTGTAATTCAGCCGAACTGGAGATATAGATGTTGGTTTATGATGATATGAAGCTAATGATTATGAAAACGAGTAACAACATGTCAGAAAATATTAACTGAGTAAATGGGTAAGTGTAACACAATGATGAACTTGTTTTTGTCATGATATCAAGTAAACCATCAATACTTTTTCAAAGTGATAGTTTATAGGAAACATTTATATTATTACGGAACATGTGTACCCTGTAAACCAGTGATATGGCCACCCACGCAAACTCTGAAAAAGGAATGCAGCTCACACATCTGCATCCTCCCTCGTACATGGGGAAATTAACACTAACCCTATACTTCCACACAAACTGGCGCATTAAAGTGAGAACCATATTTTTCTGTGTCTATCTAGAGAGATAAATTATTTAATAAATTTTTGCTTTTCTTTCAAAAATGAAATGGTACTACACACACACAGAGACAAAATTGCAATTAAAGTAGTTTTGACAAATTACGTCTCAGTGCATTCTCCCATCTCTGGACTTCCATGAGTTTCTGCTCTACATTATCTCCATCAACAAATTTGCTGAGAGTTGCTCCTGGAAACTGTATGAGCGGTGTCACTACATATAAACAGTCATGTACATACTGTCTCAATGGATCTACTTACAGTTTTCATTCCTATATGCTCTGCATCGCTACATAATTTACCATATTCTTGCATTTTAACATGCAAATTGTTACGTTGTTCTTGTACATTTAGAAAAGTAATCTATTTTTTTTAAAGGTGCCATGTCATGATATCATGGCTTTTCTGACATTCATGGCATCTTGAAGTGTTGTTCCCTCATCAAAAACATGCCTCAAGTAGTAATCAGATTAGTTCACACATTTGTTTGGAGTTGAAAACGGCTAATTGTTCCTTATCTACGCCTTTTTTGCTTATCCCTGCCCAAGCCCCACCCACTTGTCAATCATATGAATCGCTAGGACATCCCTCTCTACGAGGAATAAAAAACTTTTTGTTTAGATTTCCAAAGAACAAGTTTATTCATCAGAAATGGCTCGATTTTGTGTCTGCCCATAGAGAAAACTTGGAAAGATCACTTTTGCTTGTGAGCAGCACTTGAAATTCACCTGATTCATCAACAAAGAACCTTTTGATAAAGGATTCATGACGAAACTGGCTCTGTCACCAGGTGCTTTTCCAACTGTCCCGTGTTCATTGATTTGGAGGTCCACACAGTAAGTTTTTTTTATTATATACTTGTGCTAGGCTTAAATACAGTAATGAAATGTGCAATGTTTACTCTTGATACATCTGCCGAGCACAGACTATATGACTTTTTATAACCCTGTAAGGAAATCTGGTTTGAGCACACACAGAAACTCTTTGCATTTTATCTTCCCTAAATCCTAAACATGCACTCACTTCAAGTCAGTCATGGGATGTTACTAAAGTTACATGCTTAATGCAAAGCTCGTGCATCAAAAAGTAAAGATTGTGTATTGTCATTTTACACAAGTACACCTATAACAAAATAAATAATTCATAAAACTGTGTGTCGACATAAGAAATCATACAGTGTGGAGTAAGCCCGTATCATTTACCTGTAAACACTTTTTCCTCCGGTTTCTGTTTCATTCTGTGGACTTAAAACTCTGTTACATCCTGCATAGCCGTTGCCTATCAATTATAACGTTTTAAAACAATAACACATATTTTAAACATCACTAGTTGTCTGTTTTTGCTCAAACCAGGCTAGCTTGAGAATGCTGGTCAGTAGGGGGCGTGCGGAAAACTAGTCTGTGGGAGGGACCGCTAAACAGAGCATTTTGCAGGGCTAAAAACTGAGGCAATTCAAAGATGTTTTTTGTGAAAAATTTTATGTTTGAATGTTATTAACAGTGCAGAGCTAATACAGAGGGCTCAAATATTGATTCAAAGTGCTATAACAAGAGATTTACATGGTTTAAATAACACTTACTTATGATGAGAGAATTATATTGAATCAATAGAACCATCAATCAATTGTCTTACAACAAGATGTGACCAAATTGATTATAGATAAATAGGTAAATGGTTCCACTGTTGACATTTTATCAAATCATGCACTTAATGTGAGGTCATTCTTATTATTCACATTAATCATTTAAAGCATTTTTATGTCTGGGATACAAGTTGCATTTTAATAGTAATAAATGGATATTGTTTTACTTATCAGCATTACCATAACTAATTCAATTATGTGTATTGTACCAACTAAATTCTACTCACAGAATGTGCAAAGGTATAATAACATAGTCACAATGAAGTGGTATTGCATGTAAAAACTCTGCAAGTTTAAAATATGAATCTAAATAAACATAAATTTATATTAGGTACATGTAGAAGGAAAGTAATAAAATAACCAGTGCAACAATGAGTAAAAAGTATAACAAAAAGTGTTTTCCTTCCTGGGTCTACCTTTGGTCTCCTTACTCTACTTCTACACGGCTGCATCTAGGAAGTTTGTTGAGAGAAAGTGAAGAGCATCCTCAAGTCATGCATTTGTGCAACATCAGTACTTCCTCACATCAGCAAAAGATCCACATTTTTTGCTTTTTACCGTTGGTCTTTGCGGGACCATCTGCGGCCATTGATTGGAAATTAAAAATGAATCGTTGCGCATACCCATCGCATTTTTGCTGCAAAATTTTTCCCCAATGTGGCCTTACCTTAAAGCAGTGTTTCTCATCTATTTTCTGTCACGCTCCCCCCTAGAAAAAAAAAAACATCTCGCGCAACTATAAATAGCATTATTTGTCTTTAAATTTGTTATAAATACACCTCTGCATAACACAGTATCCTTATTAACGTATAAGAGAAAAAAGAAAGACATATGGACCAACTTACAACAAAGAATATCTTTAATAAAAGCAGAAAAGATTTAAGGTGCATCTAAAATGTAAAAAAAAACATTAAATCCTTAATAAAAGTATAAAAATTGTTTGACTGATCATGATTGCTGGCAATATTTGGCGCATTTTTGCTGAAAAAACTCAAGCAGCTTATCAGCGTGATTGGGGTGTAATGTCTTTAAGTGATGCCTTAATTTATTTGGCTTCATGCTGTCTGCTGCCAACATTTTTAGACTCAGTAAGCACACCTGTCTCTCCTCGTCTCTCACCGTAGTCACAGTGAAGCCAAGAGCTACATACGTGTTGTCATATTTCCTCGTCTTAGCTTTCGGGAACACCATTGTCCCATTATCTCCTTCTCACTCCGCCTGTCTTCTACACTTCATGTCTACACTTCATACTCTGCCAATGAGAGCACTACTCTCCCCTAATGTATTGTAGTGGTATTGCACTGTAAAAAAATAGAAAAATAAAAAAGGATGTTCCCCCGAGGACAAACGCTCCCCCCTTGACGGAGCCACAACCCCTTGACGGAGCCCAGGGGGGCGTGCCCCACCATTTGAGAACCACTTCCTTAAAGTAACACAATATCTAGTCTTCAAATGACAACAAATTCATTAAAGTACAATCAATGTATGCTGACCAGGTTTCTTATACACAATAATTTACAATCAGTGAGACAAGACTCATGAGATAGACTCATTTTCATGTGAATGTTTGACATGTGCCGTTAACCCAGTAGTTCTCAAATAGTGGGGCTCAGTCAATAGGGGCGGATTAGGGTTAGTTGAAAGTCCTGAAGAGCTTTCAGCTGTCCTTGGCATGTTCAATCTTGTTGTGGTAGTATGTTGTCTCAGCATCTTGTACCTTGCTTGAGAAGACTGAAAGTGCATTTTGGTACGTTAAACACTAGCTTGCGAAATGCACCCTCTCAGTTTGGATAGCTGTGTAGTGGCCTTTAGGCTGGAAATTATAGGTATTCTCCTGGGTCTGTAGTGTTGATTGTAGCATTCACATAATAAAACTATGGGGTGCCTTCTCTTTACCCTTTATCTCCGGCATCAAAGGGCCCACAGCCTTCCACCACAGTGATGACATCGCTTGCTTGTTCAGCATTGTTAATAAAACAATGTTATGTTAATAAGTTTATGTTTATTACTGTTTTAAATATATTTGAGGGTTTAGTGTATGATTGTATATCACAAAACTAGAATCTTAACACTCTCAACAACTCTCTGATTCGTGACGCTCTCTGATTCGCATTCCTGATTAAGTCTCACCTCTCTGATAATAAACATTCTAATTTCTTAAGCGGAGACAACGAAAAATTGTAAAGATAAAACGTTTATAATGCAATTATGCACACAGATATACAAATTTATGTGATAGATTAAAAATCCTTTAGCCCTGTTTCAAGACAGAACATGTGTTTGGGTCAAGTATTGGAACTCCTACAACATCAATTAAAAAAACTATGAAGGTTGGGAATTAAAACAGTTATTAATTAATCTAGCATAACATAAAATCTTGACCCTTTGAAAAAGTGACCCTGTTTATCTGCAGGGGTTGTGTCATTGATGTCTCTTGTATATTTGAATCTAGTCTAATTAAAGACTACTTTTATTGGCAGCTGTTAATGGATAAAACGAATAGTTTGTCCTCCTCCTGTAGATTATATTCCTCCAATAAGGTAAAGACTTTTTTCTTCTTGAACGTTCCTCGAATGCTCGTAACGTCACAACATGCTCTAGACTTGAGAACACCGATGTGTGTGAAGTTTTGTTTGTGTCCCATATGGAGCGATCCTCTGTGCTATTATCCACATTGCTGTGATCGGTAACCTATAACTGAAATAATGGCCATTCTAGATCCATCAATCTGCTGCTGCAGAGGAATAGGTGAAAACTCAGTTATCTCAGTCACCACATAGTCACAATGTCAATGGAAATTTGTTTAAATCACTCTTTTTTTTATTTATCAGTAGGTTGAAGTAAGTGGCTCTCATGCAGTGTATATACAGTTTTATTTTTATGCTCTGTGGTCAAGGAATATTGATGAGCACAAAGGCAACTTCGCTCTGTGTAGAATCAGGTACACAGGGTATTTCAAGGTCTGAACCTTATAAACCCTCCAATTTTTTTTATTTCAGCCACATTATTGTCTTATTTTAGTACTTCTCCCTAGGTACAGCAATCTGGAGTATTCCATGGAAAGTTGACTTTTAAATCAGCATCAATGTTTTATCACACACAATGTAGATAGCTATTAAAGTATTTAAAGCTTACAGAATAATATGAGTGTGAACAACATAATTAAACCAGCAATTTAAGACAATATTGACGTACTGAAATGATGCAACATTTTAGATCTTAAAAAGGTAGTAAACATTTTTAATTTACTTCTGTTATATTTTTGCTAAATAATTTTAGTCCTGAAAAAATAGGTCTGATTTTATCTTTGTGTCGTTAACATTAGCAGATCAGTAACATTAGTACAAAATATTTGACAGGTCTATTACATTTGATTGATTTAATAATCAATTTGTTTGCTTAAATTACAAAGGTGATCAGTAAAATCATTTCAAACGATGGAGCTGGAGTAGGCTATAAAGGATTATAAGGATGAGAACTTTTCAGAGTGCCAATAAATGCACTCATGAAATTAAGTTCTGTGTAATGTTAAGAAAGCATGCCTTTTGTAAATGTGCACACAAAAAATATACTATACAAAGAATACTATACTAAACAGAGAATACTATACAACCTATGCAATCAGTTAAAAGCAATGTTTGGATTTCATTCCTGGATCCACTCGTTTTGACTGGAGTATCTCTAAAATGGGTAAAAGGTTTGAATGATCCCTCAGAAGAACAGTGTCTGGGGTTGTTGCCTACTGGGCTCATTGACAATGTTCAATTATTTGTTTGTTTATATTATAGATGAACAAAATGTCATGAAGACTTATACTCCCTAAGGCCTTAATTAGCCTTCCTGATGATGTCTCCTCATGCTCAGGAGCTGAAATGAGCTTGGGCCTCTGTTAACACTGCCTGAGGATCCTGAAGATAAACCTGCAAAAGAACAATCAGATAAGTGCTAGAGATTATGGGCAAAATAATGTCCAGATACAAAATGTTCATACTGTAGTATGTGACAAAAAATACACAATCAAATGTTTTCAAAAACTTAATGTCTGAATGTGAAAGTGGAAATGATCCAAAAACATGCCATCAAATGTTTTTGTATGTAAAACATAGATTTTTAAAAGAATGTTTTTCCAGTTTGTATTGATCTCTCTTATGAGTCTCCTGTACCTGTTTTACTCCTATGATAGTACTGTAAATATAACAGTTCACCTGGTATTCTTGTCTTGTTTTTAATAATTTCATCAGAAAATGTTTTTATGATTATTGCCAGTTGTCCTGTTAAGATTAAATAAAACTTTCAAAATGTGGCAAATATTTGGTATTTTTATTTATAAAGGCTCAGAACAATGTGTAATAACAAGAAAAGCAAAAAAAAACTGATTTGAATTTCAAGTTTCTCTTTATAAACAACTATAAATGTAGAGCAACAAGACTTTTGAGATTACAAAAATGAACCTCAAGCGATTTTACATCAACTCATACAGTTTTGTTTAGATAGGGCTTTCAGTGGACACGCAAATAGGCATTTCTTCTTGGGCCAACAATGTGCCAATGCATCTATGCACTCTACTACGCGCCTGGAAGGTCCTCCAGGGGGACATCGGCATGGAGTAACCGAATGTCCTTCCAAAGACAGAGAAGGAGGCGGTAACAAGGTGTCACATTTACCATTAGTTGCCCCAGCGCCATGCTCACGGCGGAGCTCAGAACTTGAGCAAGGCTAAAGTTGTCTCGTATGCAGAATAATATGCAGATTCAGATCTGCAATGCAAGCCTCCTGGCTGTGCACATAACCCAGGAAAAAAACATTTTTTCAAGCTATGATCTGACCTGTGGGTGCACTGCCTGATGGTGGTGGCAACCCCTCCCTTAAAGGTGCGGTGGACTGATGGCAAAGCCAGCACGGCAGCTGGATTCATTGGGTGGCCTGTCCTAGGGCCGCTTGCGATGGGATCTCTTCCCCTGATGATGTTGGAGGGGCCCCCGGACAGGACTGCTCCCCTGAAAGTTCCTCATAGCGGCTCTCAGTCAATGTCTCTGACATGGGGGCTAATGATCAGGGGGAGGTTTTCATAGAGCAGGCAGTGGGGACGCCTACTGTAATATAAATTTTAAGTCATTATAACGGGTGTTAGTAATTATGAGTAGTAAATATCTATTTTGGTATTTTAGTATGATATTGAATGTGTGTTAACAGTTTTGCCAGCCTGAGAGGGAGTTGACTGGTTAAGTGGGTGGTGTCTCCAGGCAGCAATGGGCCTGTCCCCTAAGAAGGCATAAATTCAGGTGCACAGAGACCTTTCTTTCACTTTTCCGGCTTTCTTCCTTCTCCACTTTTACGAGTAGCTCATTAGCTTTTATAGAGTACGATTTCAGTGTTCTGTTTAAATGAGAAGTGCAAAATAAAGTTGCCGCTGTTGCTGCTGCTCTGTACCCTTCCTCCGGAGTGATTTCTACGAGAGGGAGAGTTTGACATTCTATGACACTATTTAGAAGGGGAATTTTCCCAGACCCTCTGGCTGCTTACTGATTGTAGAGACCTGCGACGTAAGGTAATCTACGGTGACGTCATCTACTACAAAGAGGACATCTGGACACAACTCTTTTCTTGCATATCTTTCAGGGCCTTGTACTGAAACACCTGAAAGGGTGTCTTGGCATACTGGGCAGCAGCAGCTTGACCTACAGCAGCGTAAGCCCTAAAAGTAATGTCAAACGACAAGATTAGCTGACAGGATGGAGGCCTCGGCTGTTCACGCAAGGCGGCAGGGTTACCCGGGCATAAGTGCACCGGCAGCGTCTGCTCTACCTGGGGAATCGCTTCGTACCCACTAGCTACTGCGCCGTCAAGGGGAGCGAGAGAGGGGAGACTGACCAACCTTGCTTTAAGAGGTGTCTAGCAAGTTTGGATCAGTTTACGATGCACTTCCAGGTGTAATGGAATATTGAATCATTATCATTAATGGAAGTAATATAGATAATAATGTTTCCTGTAAGATTTTTTGCTCCGTTTATATTTTGACGAACTCCTCCTACGTGAAATGTCCGATCCAGTTGAAAATTGGTGTGGTTACTCGCAGGGCATGATGGAAAAAAGTTATCAAAAGCTCAGAAGTATGTCAAATGGTCTTGGGCTGGAGCCCCCACAAATTTCACCCTTCAAAAAAGGCCAAAAAATGACACGTTTTTGTCTTTATCTCAGTTTCAGTTAATCCAATGTCCATGAAAGCAACCTGTCGGGATGAGCCAGGCAGACTGAACAAAAAGAAATGCGTCACTGTAACGATGCTCTTAAATTTGGCTCTACAGTGCCCCCTTGGATGTTGCAAAAGTCTTTAAAAAGTAGTTAAACTTTTTTCAAGCTATTGCGCAAACAGTTTGTTGTAGGCAAATGAAATTTGGTACACGTGTAAAGTATCATGTTGCAACTTTTACTATTATAAACCCTGTTTCCAAAATAGTCAGGAAGTCGGTTATTTGGCAAAAACCTCTAAATATGGGCGTTTCTGCTCATTCTACACTTTGACAAACTCCTCGCACAGATTTTATCTTGACATCTCCAAACTTCTTGAGTATCATCATAAAGCATACGCCATCTGAAATCATAAAGTATGTGGTCGTGGTAGCTGGCCAATGTCGAAATTTTGATTTGAAACAGGAAGTTGTTATAACTCAGGCATAGCATATTCGCTAAAACTTGTCTCATCAGTTATAGCGCCACCTAGTGGCGAGCATTGAAAGACTTTTTTTTCATAGTTTTACACTTCTATTTCAGACAATGTATTGCATACACACTTAAAACTAGTCACATGTGTGTAGGACCTTAAGACCTACAAAAACTCTGTTGGGTCAAGTTTTGAAACTGGAGGGAAAACCAGATATTTTAGCTTTTATGTAAAATTTTGCGTTTTTTGGTTGTTTTATACTTTGACGAAATGTTCGATCAAGCTGAAAATTAGTCAGGTTACTCATAACGCGTTAGGTGAAAAAAGTTATCAAAGTCTAAGAAGTATGTCAAATGGTCTTGGGTGGAGCCCCCACAAATTTCACCCTTCAGCACTGTGCAAAATAACTAGCATATTTTGCACTGTATTTCTGTTGAAGTTAATCCAATTTCAACAAAAACAGCGTGGCATGATTTGCCTTGTTAGGCTGAACAAAAGGAAATGCGACACTTTGACTGCACTCTACAGTACTCCTTTAATGTGACTAAAATCTTCGTTTAATCTGCTGCGCAACCAGTTTGTCGTAGGCGAATGAAATTTGGTACACATGTGTAAAGTACCAACCTGCAACCTTTACTAATAAAACTCCTTTTTCCAAAATCAACAGAAAGACGGTTATTTCACAAAATCCTCTAAAAATAGGCGTTTTTGCTCGTTTTACACTTTAACGAACGCCTCCCACAAATTTTATCCAAACATCTCCAAACTTCTTCAGTATCATCATAAGGCATACTGCATGTAAAAATGAGAATTTGTTTATCTATCAAAGTATGTGGTTGTGGCCAAAAGTTATCAAAAACTGAATCAAACAGAAGTTTGTCCAGCGGTCTTGCTGTGGCATCATAACGAATTTGACCTTTTTTTAAACGTATAGGGCTAAATTGATTCTTTACTGTACCACTCGCAGACTTTATCCAAAAAGCATGAAAAAAAATTATGGATTGATGAGCCTACTATTCTGACCAAATTGTAATGCTTAAGTGATGATACACTTATAGAAATAATGAAGCACGATAATCTTGTGATTCTGAAAAGATCGATATGATAATGTTATGCTATTCTTATAACACCAACTCTTGGTTTTATATGAGTTGTTTGTGTAACAATATAGATCATCTTTACATTTAAAGCTTTGTATTGTTCGGTACATTATAAAGTGCCTTTTCACCTTGTTTCGAGCTCTTGACAACAAGTAAAAACACTTGAAAAGCTAGGAGGCTGTGCTTTTGGCTCCTGCGGACACAGCGTGCAAGAGCCCTTACATCACTGCTTGCAGCTTTAAATTTAAAATTTGTTTGGTTTGTAGTCTGTATAGGAAATATTCATGTTTTTTGTATTCCTGTTGGAGACACTACTGCATTGATCATTTACCTTGGGAAGAGGATAGAGTGTTGATTTAGCTGCAGCTTCTCTCCTGAAATTAGAAATGCTTCCACATTTAGCGACACCATCAAGCCAGAATCCATCATAGAGCTGCCCTCGGTCCAGATAGATGGTCTGACCAGAGCCGTTCTTCTTCCCATAGCTCCAATGACCCACAAAACGGTTTCCATTCACTTTATAAAGACAGAGAAGAGCTACAAGTCTGCTTTTATTCACAGCAATTAAATAAAAACAAAAGAAAGACAAAGACCCGATTTAAGGGTTAGATTTTGTGATAAATCCCATTTTAATGAGATCTCTGGCTATTAAATTCCTTAATTACAACAAATGAAAATTAAGCCCTCTTGCCAGCAATTAGCAGTTGCTAAGTGTTTAATAATAAATAATTTTAGATGATGGAATTGTATTATTTCTCCTGAAGGAATCTCCTGTGTGTAATTCAAAGCTGAGGGCTATGTGACGACAGCTGAGAATAAACTCAGGGGAGGATCAAGTGTCTGCAGTGTTGGTTTTAGAACTTAGTTTGGTTTTAGAATCGATATTTTAAACTTTAACAAAACTTTTACCTGTGGGGGAAAGTTTAAAGCTAGAAGCTGATTATGGTGTGAAGTAATGTGAATACTGAACATAACTGGTTGTTCTAGTTGCTATAAAGGGATAGGTGACAATTAACATTCTGCCTTACTACCCTAACATAACCCAACCCCTCTGTCTTTGACTCCTTTTAGGGTTTATGTTTATGTCTATGTTCTAGGGTTTAAATACTTTTGTACAGTGCTCATGGTGTATGTGCACAGAGTAATTAGCTCCTTAAGTGTTGGGAGTTTGAAGTTTCTACAAGGTTCTCAATTTGAAATACAGCTTGACAAATTTTGAAATCAATCGAACATTTTCCCAGCATTCCCTTTTGTAAATATCCTGTTTGTTCAGTAACGTCAACGTCACAGTAAAATGACCAGAATCCATCTCACGCCATGTATGTTCAGGGAGAACGAGGATAGTGCACGCACACACTCACACAAACTGCTCGCATAACTCAAGGCAGAAAAAAAAACCAGGCTTGCAGTCTGTAAACAGCCTGCAGGAATCCTCCTGAACCATTTCAGACTTTAACGTGCCATTAAATCCCCTTTGATAATAACATGCCTAGTTTAGCACTCTACAATACAACCCACACGAGGGATCAGTCAGAACCCCTTCAGTGCCATTTGGTGATTGCCTTAGGTCACTGATCAATTACACCACTGCCCCACTTGCAGGCTCAATACTTGCTGGACCATCTGTAGCTGGTGTTAATACCGAGTAGAAGCAGGCCCCGTCCATGATGCTTGTCTGTGAGCCACTCGCCCTCATAGATCTCTCCGTTCTCATAATGCATCTGTCCCCACCCACTGCGCTCATCCTGACTCCACTTGCCCTCGTAGAACTCTGATGGAGAGTAGACATACATCCCAGAGCCCTAAAAAGACACCTTCATATTAATGCACGCAACAGGCTTTAGTTAGTTCCCATTATTTTGGATACATTTATATGGAAAAGAGATGGCTGTTTGAAGTATGTAAGAAATGAGGCACAAGAAGGGCTGGGCAATAATTTGATAAAGATAATCATCAAAATGTATATTTCCCTGGTATGATCTGGGGAGGTTGATAGACAGCTAAATAGCTACCTGAAGAGCACATTGCTAACTGCATTTCCCTTAACAAGCTTCAGATTCAAAGTGCTGATCATAAACTCAAAGGTGCTGGAAAACGATGCTACCCAGTCTCAAATCTGAGCTATTTGTGATGGTTTTAGGACTCTTCTCATAGACAACTAGAATAGTTTGGATTGTGTTTTTGAACAAATGTGCGAAGTTTAGTGCTCTGAAACTTTCTGTTATTCTATTGTTGTTTCAGCTCTTATTCCTCAAATTTCAGACTTTTTCTGGTTCCTTTGAAAGTACTCACATCTTTCTTATTGTTTTTCCAGGCGCCGATGTAGACCTTCACAAACTCTTTAGTTTTGGGGTCGATTTTGCTCAGGCTCCCAAAGCCTTCTCTTTTCCCTTTGCTCCATTCTCCATCGTACATCTCTCCAGCTTTCTTCCAGACCTGTATGCCTCTCCCTGAATCACATATAATCCCACATGATGAGCAGAAAAACTTGAACTCACTGAAGAAAGATTGCTAAAGCTGTGATCAGAAATATCAATTAATTAAATAATTTCGAGATCAGCAAAACAAATTGATTAAAATCATTGATTTGTACAAATTTTGTAAGTATGTGATTTTTTTCAAGACTATACTTTTACAATACTATTTTGACAAATAAAAGTATATTGAAAATAAATAAGTTTGATAAATCAGTGTTAAAGAGGTTAATCTTTTTACCTCTATACTATTACAAACTAGCTTTATTTGTAGATGGGTTTTTTTTATATTCCAATAAGAACTTTTTACAGGTTGCTACATCTGCAAAATGCGTGAAATATTTATGGCAATGTTATGCAATTTATCAGACAAATAAACCTGTAGAAAGTTTGAGTGTGGGAGAAATGGCTACAAATGTGTAAAATGTGTTCACCCTTAAAGGTGGAGCATGCTATTACTCAAAGCCAGTCTTGACATTAAAATTATTTTTGGAAAAGTGCATACTACAACCTAAATATTTTAAAAAAATCTTACATTTGGGTTATTTAGTTTTAATTACTTTAACAATAAAGTTTGTGTAACCATCATTTATTCACACATTACATTATTGCTTTATAATTTATAATTAAATTTTTTTATTTAAAATAAATACTGTTTATTTTGCAAGGATTACAAGATTTGAATTCATGATGCATATTAGAAAAAGCCATGTTATGATATAAATGTATTTTTACAAACTAAGGATTTTCAAACATTATTCAGAATGAATATTCCAACCAAAACTTCTGAAATGAAACAAGAAAAAAAATTCTAATGTAATTCAAAATATTGTGTTCTGATGAAAAGGTTGATTTAAAGTCTGTGCAACTCTTACGCAAATTCTATTTAATAGCTTTTTAAATTGTTTTTGCATTAAACACATTGACATTGTCCATAATCAGAGGTCCCAAATCAAACCAAATCAAAGAGGTCCTGAATGCATTCATAATTATAGGAGGACCATGTTTTTTGTTGTTCATCCATTCTCCAGTGTAGTGATCTCCGTTGACTGAGTATACAGTGTGATGAAGATCATTCTTCTGAGCTTTCCTTTCCCATGCTTTCACCAGAGCCTCTGCTGTCCTCTGGGGTTTCAAGAATGGCATCACTGCATATTATAAAAAATATGAAAAAAAGATAAGAAAAAGTAGGCATTAGTATAGTTTTTTACACTAAATTTTTTCAATCTTGTGTACAAGCATTGCTTTTACCTTTAATCTGCCATTGAAAGTGTTTTAACGATTAAACACCAAAGTAAACAAAACTTCATTTCCCCCCTAATATAATACTAATAAATAACTGTAAAGTTTTTTATTCGTTGTTTTTGTAAAGGCTTTAACGTAGCATATTAGTTATTGTAAACTGTATAATAATGTTTATCAATTTGTCTTCCTTTATTAAAGTCAACTTGTGTATTAATATCACTTTTATTATGAACCCTCTCCAAACTGTTTGATAGACATTTGACTGTTAATCACATTATTTTTAGCTTAACACTAACGTTAGCTGCGGCTCAAATACAGCTCTTGCTAGAAAGATAATAATAACATTAGTGCTGTAGGTAGCGTATGATAATCTAAAAGTTAAACCTTACCTCCTGCGACAAACGTTGCTTTTGTGTCGACCAAAAACACTATATGAAACAATGAACGTTAAACAAAATAGTTTTTATCAGTCATTAGCCACGTTGAGGAACCCTATTGAAAATACGTTTACCGTTACTTAGCAACAGGCAGTTGTGGCGGCAGGTTGGAATTTTCCTACTAATATGTTAATATAATGTTATTCCTTTTGGGTTATTATGTACATTTTGTTGTAAATATGTACGCAATCTATATGAATGATGTATCTAGTATTGCATTTGACTGTTTTGAGTTCATCCTTTTCTTCTAAAATAATTTAGTAGAAAAAATATAATTTAGTGGCGATTAGCAATCATGGTTTAACGTTATGCAGTTATTTTAGTTTTTTTGAGAGCAATGGAAAACGTAGACCGTAAACACCATACTTTCCTCATTAATTATGTTGTTATTGTAGAATAGCCGTTGCAAAAAATTCGTATGACACTCTCCTCATCAACAGGAAGCGCTGTCGTACTCGAATATCATTTCTCGTCCTCTGATTGGTTGAAGGAGAGTAAGCGAAGCTTGTATAAATAGACACAGCGCCATCTACCGGAAGCAAGAAGTTCTGTTGCGCCAGAGTAGGCTGGTAAAATGTCATTGGCTAAATGTCAAAGGGAATGGACCGAAATAGAGCAAGAATATCAACAATTACAGGTATAAACAAAACAGATTTGTCTTCTATCTCTCCTATGTTATCTACTGTGTCAGGGTTAGACGCAAATGTGATCGTTTTATATGTTAAAAGTGGCTAATGCGTTAGCTCGCTAAAGTGATGAATTGTTATCTTTTGTTGTTGTTCATTGTGTATCAGTTCTCTTTGTTATGTTGTTAAAATATGAGAAAATAATCTATAGTATCAAATTTTTAGTCTGGTTTGAATTCTTTTGGGGTGTTACTGAAGTAACGTTAAGTCTGACAATGATTCACTCGTTAAACTAGCTTAACGTTAACGTTAGATGTTAAGCAATAACTTGGTTGTTTCTCAATGATTAATAAAATGATCTTTATACCAACTTTTGGCGCTTTTCTTGTTCAATCAGTCCTAGGGTGATGTTCATACTATTCACTTTTTGTTCGTATCATGTAACATTAACATGTAACATAACTCTTGCATAATACATTTCTAACATAACAAATCCTTTTACTCCAGTATTTTAAGAACAATACACTTCTCAAGAGAGATTGGTATTAAAAAGCGATTATAATATTGCATTTTCATGGTCTTTTTAAAGAAACAATAAGATACAATACCAGGAAAAGTTAAATGGAGATGCTTTTGAAATGAGGTACGTTCCTGGAGACAAATAGCTATAATTTGTTATTGTTTTAAGCATACTGAAATGCAAAAACAAATTGTGAAAATCTCACATGTGCTCTTGCTAAAAACGCTAAACCAAATTTGTGTCCAGATTTATAACATAATAGGGCTGCGTGTTTTAGCCCATGCTGGGCATACATTAGTTAAAACAAAACAAAAGAAAACCTGGAAGTCTTCCTAGGGCCTGTACCATGAAGTTTAGGATTAGTTTGCACCAATCCTGGATTTTTGTACTATGAAACATAATCAATTTTTGTCACCTTGGTTACTCATGCCACACAGCTCAGCTGCTCTAGAGCAGACTATGTTCAGGATTAGAGATTGCAAGCTTACATTTGTCCAATCAGTGGTTATAAAAGGAACTTTTAAGCGACGTAATACAAGTGCCTGTAACATTAACTCCACTTTTTTCCCAGTCATTTTTTTGCACTAATTGTTAAACACGCTCTTCATTTGAAACGAATATGTAGGGACAGACAAAATCCTTAAGCATTTCCTGAAACGATGAGAGTTACAGGTTCTCCACGGAAAGAATAGTTAACATTTGCGAGCTTCTTCGCACATGCAGAATGTGACATGTAGAAGTCACGCCCTTACTTTACTTGAAATGGTTATACGGCTAACCTGCTCCAGATGCTAATTTTTATCTGCTGCCATGATCGTTTAGCATTGGGTTACGTCTTCCAAAAAAAAAAAACTATTATATAGACCTTTTAACTTTAAGCATACATTTAGTAGAAAAATTATAATTTAATTTATATTTGATATACAACCTTAAACACTTTATCGTGACATAAAAAATTAAAACGTATTGGATTTAACACAACAAAAAATATATATTATCGTGATCAAACACATATGACGTATGACACTCAATGTTACATTAATCAGAATGTGTTTCTTTAACATCGTTTTCACAAAATCAGCAAATTCCTGGCAACAATCTCGTTTGGCTTTTTTTACTACGACACAAAAATATGTGTAAAATATAAAATACGCATCGTATTTTCTAACTTTAATCTCTTGCTCCTCCTCTGAAAAATGATTTGGCTCTATCCATGTTCATCGTGATTGGTTATTCAGTGCCAACATCAGTCTTTTACATGCACGCGGCCGTGAGCTAATCTTAGCTTCAAGATGAAAGCCTGACTTGAGGAAGAAAGTTGATGAGAACATGAATGTTACCGATTAGACCTGATTGAACGGTCAAATCAAAACCTATCCGGTAAAACTAAGTTTGTTAAGCCACGTTCATGGTACAGGCCCCTGGACAAAAGTTTAAGTGTTCAAGTTCTCCAGTCAATTAAGACCTGTAGTACTGTCTCTTTAAAATTCATTGTTCTTTAAATGGATCGGAAGGTCTCATTATGCCCTCATTGAAAGATCAGATGTGTTTAGAAAACATTTTATGTTAACCATTTTAATCTTTAAATGTCATTTACACTATTTATCTTTGTAGGAAACTCATAAGGTCTATCGGCAGAAGCTAGAGGAGCTGACAAATCTGCAGTCAGTCTGCAGTAGTGCCATCAGCAAACAACGAAAAGCCCTAAAAGAGTTGAGAAAGAGTCTGAAGAGGTATGAGCGGCCCTATTTTAGAGTGCACTCAAGAGAGTTAAGGAACAGCTCTGGTTTGGTGGTGCTTGTCTTGAGCTCATATCAGAGACTTAATTTAAGTTCAGTTTCATGTGTTCCTGACACATGGTAACATTTTGAGAGTCGATTGCAATTTAAATCTATTTTCTTTATTTTCTCTTTAAAAGTATTTTTGGTAAGTGGTTCCTTAAAATGCCTATTTGGTGGACTGTCCCTTTAAAGGAAGTTTTTGACAGTTCTTCTCTTGTGTTGAAATTAGGTGTCGGGGCGGTGTCAGGGAGAATGACTCTGATCTGATCGATGACTTGCAGATCCAGATCAGAGAGAGGCAGAATGTGTTTTTTGACATGGAGGCCTATCTTCCCAAGAGGAATGGGTGAGACTTGTGTCAGAGATTGCCTTGTTTACTCACCAAAGTTTATTCTCTCTCTTCAAACTCATTTTATCATCAAGGAGGAGCTGGAGTCATTAGGGATTGGTTTAAATGTATTTATGACATTTAATGTTTTCCATTCCAAAGTTCACAATATTTGTGTATATTTGGATACAAAATGATTGATCTTATAGGTATACTATAGTTAATAAGATTTTTAATAGCTAGAGGAATGGGAAATTATTTTTTTGCGTTTGCACACCAATTTTTTTTTCTTTATACTTTTTGATTCATCTATTTATTTTAGGTATGTTTTAAATACATGTAAAATTCTTTGTTTTTCATTTGTTTTAGTTTTTTTTAGACATTTCATGTGGTTTGCCTTTTTGTGGTTTGCTGTGTTGTTTTCTGTTTAAAAGCAGCCCCTGGCCACTACCATTTAATTTTGTACAGAGGGTCTGGAACTGAGCTATTGAATTTTGTGTTTTTTAGTAAGGTTTGAGAGTGGCTGTGAGCTAAGACATCATCTAGGCAACCGGCAATAGACATCATGGGTTGAATCGGCGATAGGGACTTACAGGATGTATCGAGTTACAGGATGGCTTCGGCAGACAGGACCAAAAAGCTTTATTTTATCTACTGAAAAGTTGCAAAAAGTGTTTTAATAAGTCAACCTAAGTTTTTATACCAGCATTTTAAACAGTCACTCATTATATATTACTATATTATATAGTATAAAAAACAACATTGGCATTCTGTCAGCTGCTGCTGCTTAAAGTGTGTAAAGGCAGAGAATGAGGCAATATTCATTGCATTTCATTTGTCTCAAAGATTTCAGGGTTAAACTATACACAGGTGTTCGTAAAAATGTTTTATTTGCAAATTTAATCCATTCGTTGCAACGGCAACACTAAGCCCATCGTTATTGATGTTTCCCCTAGTTTTGCGTTAAACAAAGACCAAGTGAAAGCTGCTGAGAAATCAGGAGTTCTGGTCAGCCGCTTCAGCTTGGAGTCTTGGCTCCAGAACCCCAAATGGAAACTGCTAGCCTTGCCTATGTGCCAGGACAACCTCAATGGTGCATTGCATGCATCACGTGCAGACGTTAGCAGCTGGGTACTCAATGGAATTTTAATATGAATTCCAAATAAAATTTTGTGGGAGTGGCTGCTTTTAACCAGGTTACTATTTTGTGATCAGACTAGTAAATGCCTCACTAATCCACAAAGTTCCTTTCTTTCAGACTGTACTTAAATTTGGTTCTTGGAAATGTGAACGTTACTCTCCTTAGTAACCAAGCCAAGTGAGATTCTTTGCTATATTTTATGCAGTTTTTTTTTTTTTACAAAACGACACATTGTTTGCTTACTAAATATTTTTTCTTTGCTAAAATGAAAAGTTAAGAGTATCACAGTTTTTTATGTTCCAATTATATCTTAAGTCCCTAATTTTGTTTTTTTGTTTTTCTGTTAACAGGTTTGCATATAAAGATGAATATGAGAAATTCAAACTTTACATGACTATAATATTAATGTTTGGTGCCATCACTTGCCTGTTTCTTTTTAACTATCGGTAAGATAATCAATTTTTCTAGTATTGAAATTATTAACTAGTCTGTAA
Organism: Danionella dracula; assembly: GCA_900490495.1. NCBI lineage: Eukaryota > Metazoa > Chordata > Actinopteri > Cypriniformes > Danionidae > Danionella > Danionella dracula. The sequence continues at coordinate 5,011 of UELW01000388.1, read as the reverse complement.
TAAGATTGATTGGTTATGGAGGGGGAAAGAGTCCAACAATTTATTTCTTATTTAATCCCTTCAGATCCCTATCTCACTCTCTCTTTATTATCTGTATCTCCCCCCAACTCTCTTCACCACCCCCATCCCCTCTCACATACAATAAAACAGAAATGTTTATTATTGTTTATTACAATTTCAAACTTTATTTGACATTTTTGTCAATTTTAGTTCAGATCAGATTAAACTAACAGATTTCAACCTTTAGTTGACATTTTGTCAATTTTAGTTCAGATCAGATTAAACTAAGGGACTTTAGATGTGTCCCTTAATCTAACTAAAATATCTATACATAAAAACAAAGCCATTGAATATGTTTCATGTTATGTTTGGAGAAAAGTTCTGCCATTAGTGGGGTTTGTACTTTTTTCCCAGATTACAGCCTACAGAGATTTCTTCAACAAAAATTGGCATAAGATGCCAGTTCCCCATCAGTCGGTCACTACAACTTATGTCGGTGCCAACTATGGGAACTCCGCTAGGAGCGCTTAACTCTCTTCACACTCTTTTTAAACCAATCCGCTGATGATGACGTGACCATGCCCCATGCACAAAGTGGATGTAAGCATGACACTTCTGATGACTTCTGTGTGCCTGATAATGCGATCTCCACTGCTGCATTGAAGAGAGCCAGTGCTCTTCCATATCTGGTACTTTAGGCACAGAGAATCCCCAGTTATGCCATTATGCTTGTCAGAGCTTGTTATGACTGGTTTCACGCTCGCCAAGTAGATCCGAGCAGTTGCCTTGTTGAACTTGTGTTAACCCTTCTCCAAGAGGGTCTAGATCGAGGACTGTCTCCATCCACCCTGAAGGTTACATTGCTGTGATTCTGCCTGTAACATCCAGTTGAATGCAACGCACTGACACAAGTTAACGGTCAGATTTCCTCAAAGGGTCCAGAAGGGTTAGACCCTCTAGACCTTCATTAGTTCTCTTCTGGGACCTTCTATTGTCCTGAGAGGAGTCAAGGTTATCCATCCTTGACATTAGACACTAGAATTCTGTCAGCTAAGCAGTAATCCTGATCGCATTAGCCTCGCTTAGATCATTGGAGATCTGCAGGCACTCTCTGTCGACAAGACCTGGTTACAGTTTGGGCCTGGTGTCATATTATTAATATTATTTTTATTATTAGGTCTGTATATTTGCCCAAGGTTCCTACCATCCCCTTCAAAAACTCAGGTAGTTAACCTCCAAGCTCTGTCCAGAGAGGAAGCAGCACCAACCCCTGGTTTCAATTGCACAGGTCCGAGCACTAGGATCTATGTAGAAAGGACCCGGAACCTTAGAAGTTCTGTTCAGCTCTTGTATGCTTTGGAGGACAACAGATAATGGGAAGAATGTCTCCAAACAGAGGTTAGCCCACAGGCTAGTGAAGGCCATCTCTACCGCATACACAGCTTCTGACGTTTCTTTCACCTTCAGCAGTTGAAAGTCCACTCTATCAGGGTTGTCATGGCCTCTCGGGCACTGGCAAGAGGTACGCTGCTGGCAAGGATCTGCAAGGCTGTGGGTACTATAACCTGAGCGTTGAATTCGTATCTTCAGCAGTGCTAGGTGGTGTCAGCGCTGCCTCAACTGTACAAAGGGGTGCCCTAGAGATACCTCCAGCTTCATGGCTCCTCTCGCCCCAGCAGTTGTAGTAGAGTAAGTGAAGTATTCCTACATAATGTCGACATTTGTGCTACGGTTTGTGCACATTTAGGAACTACCGGCTAAATCTTTTATGACCCTGGGCACGGGAGGGCCGAGGAGTTTCCCCCGAAAGGCTAACTCTCAAAAAACTATTGCTCTTGCTAGTTCTATATATGCTATCCCTCTAAAAAAACGTTTGCCTAGTGATTCAAGGCGCATTTTTCCGTAGGTCCCTCAAGAAAATTGTATGTGTATTATACTGCCGGAAGATCTAAGTCCAACCTTCGTGATGGGGAGTACGGCCTCTGCGTGTCTCCCTTCAGCTCAGGTATTGCTGCTGCCTCCTCTGGTACGAATCGGTATGAGAGAGTGACCTCCTGCTGTCGGCCGATGCGGAAGGACCTAGATTGTAGCGTTTTCACTGGGTGTTTCCATAGTCTTCACCAACATAAGTCGGAGTCACCTCTTTCGTAACCCCTGTTCACCGAATAGGTAATGGAGACATTTTTTCCACCAGCAACAACCGTAAGGTCATGAGTAAGTCTGGTTGCCTAGGGGGTGAGTACGGCTCCAGCTTCAAAACAGGAAGAGTGTCTCGATTGCATCCGCTTAGGTGCGTTGGGCGTGCTTACGTGACAATTGACACGGCCACTGATTGGCATTTTAAAATGTGTGGATAGAGTTCCTAGGCAGTTCCCATAATCGGCACCGGCAAGTTTTCGTTCTATATTCGGGAACGGGGGTTATGAAAGAAACCATTGGGTTTACACAAGCTAAAATTATATGGTTTTTAGACTAAATATGTATTGTTTTTTAGTTATTCTATACTTTACATCATTAAAGCACTTGCACTTAAAAAGGGTAGATTTCAAACCACACCTCTTGGATACCTTTGTATGCCTTTTAGCACTTTCTCAAATAACTCTTCCACTCTAGTTAACTTGAGGATTAGATACTCTTGTATGAAAAGCATCAGTGTTTTTATTGAAAGTGGAGACAAATTTGAGTTGTTTAGTTCCTTTACAGCTGGATGGATTTTTTGAAAGTAAATTGTTCAATTTACAGAGTTACCGATGAAATCTTCAACTTCTTATTAGTTGGTATTATTGTACGCTGACTATAAGAGAGAGTATCCTTCGATGCAATGGATCACGGTGAGTTTACATTTTCTTTTAGAGCCACCTTTTACCGATGTTGTTTAAATTTGATCACAAGTGTTTTGTCAGATCAGTTTCTTTTATCATATTGTTGTTGTTTTTTTTAATCCATTTTAAGATGAGTTCATTTGATTGGGCTTGTCTTTTACTATATTTTGTTGCTGTGCTCAGTTGGTAGAGATATTTATTCAAATGCAAGGCTCAGTAAAACCAAAACATTGTTAATGTTTTGCTGTGTTTTTATTTTTTATTGTTTGAGGGTTTGTCTGTTTGGTTTTGATTTTACTGGATGTCTAAATAATAGACTGTTTTATGAGTAGCTTTTCGTTGTTCTAAAAAACTAGCTCTCTTATTTCACAGATGTTTGTTTTTGTTCCCTTTATTTGTAAACTGAGGTATATAATTATTCTGAAGCTATCTGTTTTAACTGTGTTTTCTTAATTTCCAGCATTAAAGGCTGGTGGGTGTCACACCACTATGTTTCAACTTTTTTGTCTGGTGTAATGTTAACATGGTAAGCATTTCCCTTTATATACTGACATCGTGAAAACTTTTTTGCTATTACTCCCTAATATTGATACCTGCAATATTTGTTTACTCGTTTTTAATAATGTAAGTAAGTAAGTAAGTAAGTAAAACTAGCTTAATACATCTGCTGGAACACTAATAATAATGTAATGCTGTGAAAAGAACAATGAAGACAGTTAAGTTTTCTGCTGTTGTCGAAAGGGTTATAAAAGGGTCTCGTTAGTTAACTTGTAATTTTCAATATTGATCTGTCTTGTATACATTGTGAAATGTAACTGTTTTCCAAAGTGAATGTTTTGATCAGGCACCACAAAGTACATTTTCAGTGTGTGCTTTATTTATTTCAATACATTGTAATTTGAATTACTGATATAAATCAGTGAAACATTGAAATATGTAAGCTAACCCAGTGCAGAAACCAGGGGACCATCACTTTCTGTTGATTAGTAGATTACAGTATGTCATATGAGGTCATGGACCAATAAGGACTGTGGCGCTTGTAGTATTTGTAGTTTTCCATTTCATTTCAGAAGCAGTGATTCACTGTGTGTTTTATGTGTTTGATTGCTCTCTTTTCTAGGCCCGAAGGGCTCATGTATCAGATGTTCAGAAGTCAGTTCCTGGCCTTCTCCATCTATCAGAGTGAGTCTCTTCTGTTAATTGTTATTCTCTGTATTTGTCTGACATTTTGTTTGAAACCCATTTGAGTAGGAAAAAGTTGAGTCGTCCTATGTTGTGACTTTTTTTTATCAAGCATTTGTTTTATGGAAAATCTATTACATACAAAGTGACAATTCTGTGTGATCTTCATAGAGTGCTCTTAATTTAAACAAAACAATTGAAGCATTCACAAGGTGTATGGAAAGAGTTAAACACATGAGCAGTCTTGCATGTACAACTTATACCGTCTATACTAGTGGTTTTCAAATTTATTTCATCACTTATCACCTCCTCTGAAATTGTAGCAGTCAATGTACAATAATGATCAAAATTAAATTGCAGTATAACCCCAGTGTATATGCCTTCCTAAAAAGCTACAGTTATGTACCGATCAAATAACAAGGATTGTTAGTGCAAATAAAATATTTGTATTATATATAGCTGTGTTAAACATTTCTGAACATTAGAAATGCAGAAAGTTTCAATTCTGGGTCTTGAACAAGTCCTTTTTTTAAAGCAAATATTTTAGCGGGACACTTAAGTATAATATATTCTCTATGGAGTAACATTATAATATTTCACTCTGGACCCTGAATGCACTCGTGAGCCTCCAGCTTCTCTTCTGAAGCTTGATTTGGACTTTAAAAAGATATTTGTTTTCCATAAGCAGCTACGGTTGGATTGAAAAGGTGGTGCAGGGGTGGAGTTTGTAGTCCTGTAACCGGAAGGTTGGCGGTCATTGTCATCACCGTTGAATCTGCCACTTTACCCACATTGCACTGTATGGATGTGTATGACCGGTGGGTGTGTTTGGTAGTGGGCAGGAGGCCGTAGGCACGGAATGGCAGCCCTTCCTTTCAGACTGCCCCAGAGCAGCTGAGGGCTAACTAGGTATATTATTTATCATTGTGAATGGGGAGTGAATGAATAATGCTCTGAAATTGTACAGCATCTTGAGTGTCTGGAAAAGCGCTATATAAATTGAAGAT
>UELW01000523.1:0-27148 GCA_900490495.1 Danionella dracula | reverse complement strand
TGAAGCGCTAATGTAGCTCATCTCCACGAAGAACGGTTGTGCTGACAAAACCACGTATATAAAAGAAAAGATAGAACGTGTTTCCATAAGATGATTGCATTCATGAGCGGGGTGGAAGCATGGCAGCGGGGGGAACCGTGAAATACTCAACTTAAGACCTACATCATAGCATCAAAAACAAGCACAAAATCTTTTTTGCAGAATAAAAGATATGCTTCAAATACATTATGGTTTTAAACCATAACCATGAATGTGTTCTCAAACTCTGGAAACCCTCACGATCACATTTACATTTTTAACATTACAGTCTTATGTCAATATCTGGCAATGGTTGGTTTTCTCAGACTAACCATCGTTTTTTTTTTTTAGGAGCATTTTCTCAACCTCTGGCAACCCCAGGCAGCGACAATAACACAATATCAGATGAGCTTTGAAAAATAGCACCAGAAAAACAAGAGCAGTGAAAAATTATTTAAGACATAGAACACTGAATTTCAGATGTTTTAAGTCCTAAAATGATAACTTCTAACGGAAACCCTGGGCGAGTCTTTGATAGCGTGACTGAATGCATTCACTGAACCCTGCGCTCTCTTTCAAAGTGTGCATCAATAATCTTTGACGGTCCAAATTGGTGGACTTGTGGACTAGAATCACACGAAGTGAAAGAATCAGTCGGATGTTGCACTTGCCATATTTAGACACTGAAGTGTGCTCACTAGCGCCCTCTATGACCCCTTTATTCGGTCTTCGGCGAAACACGCATCAATACAGGCTTTGCAGCACAATTACCACCCAGAATTCTTTGTGAATGACCAATCAGACGATGGATGGGAGGAGCTCCCTCAGATCACATCAGGTTTTTGCTTCTAGTGAGGTGATTTCCACGACACATTCCAGAAACCAGACAGGTGAGAAGGCGGAAGCGCATCTGTACACACGCAGGCCGCACTGCAGCAGAGCTTACGTGCTGACAGGGAGGACAGAACCACTCTCCATCAGGAATGATCATCAGAGGAGGCCTCACGCAGGCCGTGTGGTAGCCTGAGTCACACCGGTCACACAGGAGGATCTGGTGAGAGAAAACGCTTCATTAAAAAGGTCTGTATTTAATTGCATTTCGATCTTTTGAAAGGCATGTTTCAGTTCAAGTCGACCCTACATTCTTTTCAGAAATGAATCTGAAATGCACTTGGAGCAGAAGCCAAAAAACTCTTGAGTTCAGACTGCGTCAGAAGGTGCACAGAAGATGAAGAACCAAAGTTTTCACTGAGATGAGGACGAGAGCAGTGCTGTTCTGATTCATTTGTTGTTTTTTAATCGAGACACATTTTCTTTCTTTTGCACACAGGACTCAAGGTCTCTACACCTCGATCCGAACTGAGATTGGCACGAACGTGCGGATGCTTCTCAACAGGCTGCATTTCTCAAGCTAGTGTTTAAAGTTGCAGCAGAGACACTCCTCACCCTCAGATGGCGCTCATGCGTAGTGATGTGTCGTTCGTGAAAAGAATGAATCTGACTCAGTATTAACTTCTCTTGAGGCGTGAATCATTTTCTTTGCTGCGTGAGGATCCCACGGATCATAATCAGAAGACACAGGTGAGTGATTTCGTGTGTATTTGGTTCTATTTTTGGGTCATAACAATTTGCAAGTAGATTTTTTCCCGATATTAGTGATATAAATGAATTGTTCAAAGAACAAAGCACCAACATAAACGAATTAGGAAAACGCTGTTTCTGGTAAATTAGTGCACATCTGAACACCGTTCTGTTAAATTTGTTTAATTGTTAAACCAAGAAGGCTGGATCAGCGCTCTCCCGTTTATCCCGTTAGTGATCTATAATGATGGATAAAGTACAGTTTTTAAAAGGGCTGATCTGCTCTGATCACAGCAAAGCGTTTGCTGGCAGAATCAGACGATCACGCCGTGGTTTCCTTTCCTCACTGTGACAACAATCTGTTTTGCATGCTGTTTTGGTGATTAAATGCGAGTCGGGAGGGCTGAGCTCATCTTATTTCAAGCATTTTATGTTCAATAGAAAAACTCATTTCAATTCGGCAAATCAATGTAAACCACACACTCGAGTTAATCGATAACATCAGTGTATCAGCCAGTCCTGGTAGCCATCAACCGTTTCGTGAGTTAACATGTAAATCTCTTCACACACGGTTAGAATCCTGATGGATAAAAATCCCTGCTCACCAGCTCTGGGTGGTTAGCGAGGCCGCAGTGCTTGCAAGCGTCTTCAGGAGCAGCCTCAATGGAGCGAACCACTTCGCTCTCACTTTGTTCATCTTCCTTCCCTTCATCCTCACTCTCCTCCTCCTCTTCATCTTCTTCTAGATCGGCTTTAGCAGTTTTGGTCCTCCGGCTGCGTTTGCGCCCCCGTCTGGCCTAATGGAGAAACAAAGAGACATGTGAATGAACGCAGGATGAGTTGACCAACTAGATCAGGGGTGTCCAACATCGGCCCTGGAGAGCCGGGGCTCTGCACATTTTAGTTGCAACCCTGCTGTAGTATGCATAGTACTCTACTTCAGCCAATCAGAGGACCATTATTAGTGCCAGAGGTGTGTTTCATGATGGTTGAACCAAAAATGTGCAGGGCTCCAGTTCTCAAGGACCGACGTTGGACACCCCTGAACTAGATCTTAAAGGGTTACCTTCTCCCGAGGGGCTCCTCTCCTGAGATGAACCTTCACATCTTCCGCACACTCCTCTCTCTTCTCATGTTTCTCTTCTTCTGTGGTATTTCGAGAACATCTCCGTGAAGGCCTCCGACCGCTCGCTTCCGACTGCAAGAAATCAGGATTCCGTCTATGAAGCGGAATCTTAATCTTGAGGCGAATCCCTTCCTTCTGGAGCTCTGACGACACCTCTTCATCGCCGTGTCCGTTCTCTTCCTGTCCCAAAGCCTTAGCTTGTTTGGTGCAGGTCTCATTGCTCTGGGTTTGTTCTTGTTCCTGGAGCCCGGCCTTTTGTGCACCTTTACTTCTCAGATGCTTTTCACCAACGCTTTTGCTGCCCTTCTCTAACACAACGACAGTTCTCTTCATAACGACGGAAGCTTTCTTCATGCGGCTTTTCAGCTCTGTGATGTTGTTTGTCCCACCCGAGGACGCATGCTTCTTCTCGACTCCCTCTTCGGATGGTGAATGCAGACTCTTGTCGGTCCTAACAACAAGAACAGACTGCGTTTCTCGCTCTGCAGCATCAATTTCAGTCCCATTTTGAGCATTTGGAGTTTTGTTCGAGAGCGTGGAGCATTTAATGGCGCCAGCACTGCTGTATTTGCTGAGATCAAGCTTCCCAATGCAGACGCACGCTCCTTTACTCTCGTCGTTTAAAAACTCTCTCCTGATCTGATCCTCTGTCGATGATAACACTGAAGGGTTGCGCACGACTCTTCCCCCCGTAAGAGCCGCACTGTGATCGACACTGCTGCCATCGTACTCTTCAGTGTTTTTCAGCTCTCTCTTCTTCAGAGGTATTTTGGCCTGCAGGTCACTCTTTAAAGCTCTAGCCACATCCTCGTTCTCCGTCTTTGGTCTCGCTCCTGGTTCCTGTTTGATGGTGTTGGGAAACTTGTTTGACTCCTCCTTGAGAGATCTGATTGTGCTCACCCTGTTATCAACCACTGGTTGCTGTTTGGGAATTTCTCGAGGTTTCTCTGATTCTTTTTTAATCTCATGAGGCACTTCAGAAGCACTTTTGTTGGAGAAAGTGGTGAAGTCACTTGGTCCGGATTCTTGGCTCTTCAAGTCTTCAGCTTCTCCTGGAAGAAAAAAATTAAGAAGCAAATGAGAACCAAGCTGATATGTTTTTCCTCTCATATTCAATATTGAGCGACAGAGAAGAGAAATGTTGTTTTGCCATGTTTAACAGATGCAGAAGGAGTTTGTTTTAATCGACAAATTTTCTGTTTGACTATTGAAAACACACGGGACACAGAACACCTGATAAACACTAAAGATCAGGTGACAGGGCACACAGGTATGGTATTTCTCTCTGTCTCTCAACACTAGTGGAATACAGAATAACAACTGAAACACAAACGCAGATGTCACAGGACACAAAGTTTGGGGTTTTTCCATTTCTCTCATTAACACTAGTGCCACAGAGAACAACAACTGAAACACTAAAACACAGGGGACACAGGAACGTATATCTCTCTTTCATTAACACTGAAGTGACACACAGAATAACACCTGATAAACACTCAATAGCTGATGTCACAAAACACACAGGTATAGTATTTTTAGTTCTTTCTGTACCTGTAACGGTTTCTCCCTCCACTCCTGGGCTGCTGGGAGAGTCTTGCTTTTCTGTCTCAATCCCAATCCTGGCTTTGAGCTGTTCCAGTGTATCTGCAAGATTATCCCTTGTCCTGTTTATGGCAAAAACCTCATTTAAGTACACATTAAACAGCAGCCTAGCCTCCCCAGCAGAAAATACCCTTCAGAAAGGCTCTCACCACGCGATGCACCTCCATGAGGACCCGTCCGCATCGTCCTGCTCCTCTGAGTAAACGCGGAAGTTCCACTCTTGATCCGACTGGAACCAGTACAGAAGCCCTTCCAGGTCTCTGCCGATGGGCTGAAGACGCATCTTCTCAGGGTCTTCCTCGCTGATCAACGTCCTGAACTTAACATTCTCATCAAACTGACACTCGCACAAGTACTGAGAGAGAGAGAGAGAGAGAGAGAGAGAGAGAGAGAGACACACAGAGAGAGAGAGAGAGAGAGGAGGAGAGAGAGAGAGACACACACACACAGAGAGAGAGAGAGAGAGAGAGAGAGAGAGAGAGAGAGAGAGAGACACACACACACAGAGAGAGAGTTAATATTATTTTGTGTATCTATAATGCCAACACTTTAAATAATTGTTTTATGCTAGATAGGTTAGTCTTAGATTTTAAAGCATTAAACACCTGAAACCATAACAAACAGGAGGATCGTTTTCTTTACACGGACCTTTAAAATGTCTGTTTTACACGCCGGATTCATCTGCAGGTAGCTCTTCCTCTCCATGTCCCTCGCCCAGATGCTGTTGAACTCCCGGCAAACCTGCGGCGACAGAGATTCATTCTCATCGCTGCTTTCAGACCATCAGTTACAACCAAACCTTCTTTTAAAACGTACTGTTGTTTGCTTTGGAATTCATTCCTGCACTATTGAGAAGGAAAATAATCACGCCAACAATAACATTTAGAGATAACCATACAAGAAAATCATTTTAAACAAGTGAAGTCACTTGTGACAAAAAAAGTTTGTGAAATTGTTTCAATTAGGGATGCAGCAATACCTCGCTTCTTCAATGAGAGCACCGGTACAAGCTCTTAATAACGCCCGAGCACAGCCATAAACAAGCATTATTATTATCATCATCCCTTTATTCTCTGAGAAACGTGATTCAAAGACACGCTCGCAAAGCGGACTGTCAGCGACAAGAAAAGCTAACGCTATTACCGCCCGCTTAATACACTGAGAAGAGCTTCAACTTAAAATTCTTTTATATTTTAAAATTCTTCAAAACATTATTATTAATGCTTCACAAATCAAAAAGTTTCACACCTTTGGTTTCAAAACTGCTTATTAAAATTAAATTAGTTTTGTTTAGTTTAATTATTTAATTTAATTTAATTTCAGTCCAGTCGATGAAGAAGTTTTCACTTTGCAGTTACAGGAGACACACTGTAACCAGCTTAAATTTCTTCTCACGTTGTAAAACTTGCAGAATAAAGGGTATTTAAAAAACCCCAAGTCATGCGTTCTGATTTCTTCACCTCGTTACAATCACGAGTTAGCTCTTTATGATCCGCAGCATTCAGTGAGAGCATTCAAACCCGGGTTAACACGAGTCTGCTCACAAAAAACCATTTCACTGCAGTTATTATTCTATAAATTACTAGGTTAATGCACTTTCTTTTTATTCTTTGTTTCCAATGTAAAGCACTTTGAATTACTCTGTGTACGAAATGTGCGACACAAATAAACTCGCCTTGCTTAAAGGTTACCACCTGGTTATGCATTTAGAAAAATACATTCAAATAAGCCGCTGCGCTACAAAAATTACAGTTAGTCCAGAACGCAGCAGCTAGAGTTCTCACAAGAACAAAGAAATATGATCACATTACACCGGTTTTGTGCTCTCTTCATTTGGCTTCCTGTACAATATCGCATCGACTACAAGATTCTGCTCCTTGCCTTTAAGGCTCTGAATGACTCGGCTCCGCTCTACCTGAGCCGTCTCCTCTCACGATATATTCCAGCTCGCTCTCTCCGATCACAAGAAGCAGAACTATTGATTATTCTGAAGATCAGTAAATCCACCAGAGGAGGAAGAGGTTCTCATATAGAGCCCCGAAGCTCTGGAACAAACTCCCGGATGTTCTCCGGAGCTCAGCTCCCAGAGTTCAGAACTAAATTAAAAACATATCTGTTTAATCTAGTGCTCGATTAATTGGCTCCTCGTATGTGTCCAAACAGAGGTACAGCAGATGCAAATCACCTGTTTGTTGTTTGTGCTCCGCTCTATCTTAAGGCCACCACAAACCATCTCATCGGCATTTGATCTGTGCGAAATAAAGCATGCGTACGTGTTTTAGAAAGCAGCAGCGCAGGTTCCAATCCAGAGCTGCCAAAGCCACGACCCCAGCTAGTAATCAATATTTACAATAAAAGAGCTAAAACAAGGCTTACCTTCAAGATATACCGCTCCCATTTGTCGGCAGAAACAGACATGTTCAGTTTGCGCATCAGCTTCAGTTGAAGGTCGATCAGGGGTTCAGGAACTAAATGTACAACACATTCTTGCATTAGGGTTTTAGGGTTAGACTTGTTAAGACTTTAAAGCATTAACCTTTATGAACAACTTGCTGTTGTGGCTCAGGTTGATCAGTTAACTCGGTGGTTCTCAAAGCGTGGGGTGCAAGGCTCCGTCAAGGTTTGACCACTGGGAACATGCTTTTTTATTTTTCTATTTCTTTTACTGTTCTAGAATAAAGTGCAACACCCCTCCACTACATTAGGGGGCAGTGGTGCTCTCATTGGCAGAGTACGAAGTGTAGACACGAAGTGTAGAAGACAGACGGAGAGAGAAGGAGATAAAGAGACAAACGAAAGTCTCACGAAAGCTAAGACGATGAAATATGACGCGTTTGTAGCGCTTGGCTTCACTGTGACTGAGACGAGGAGAGACAGGTGTGCTTACTGAGTCTAAACATGTTGGCAGCGGACAGCATGAAGCCAAATAAATGAAGGCGTCACTTAAAGACGTTACGCCCCGATCACGCTGATAAAACCGCTTGAGTTTTTTCTGAGAAAACGAGACGAATATTGTCAGCAATCACGATCAAACAATGTTTATAGTTTTATTAAGGATTTAATGTTTTTTACATTTCAGATGCACCTTAAATATTTGCTGCTACAGTTAACAATAATCTTTGTTGTAAGTTGGTCCATATTTCTTTCTTTTTTCTCTCTTATACGTTAATAAGGATACTGTGTTATGCAGAGGTGTACTTATAACACATTTAAAGACAAATAATATATTTATATAGTATATATATATATATATATATATATATATATATATATATAATATACGTTGTTATATAAGTTCTCAGTCTGGATTATTAAGCGAAAGGAGCATCGCTAACTGCAAAGATTACTTACTTACATTAAAAAAATTGTTCTAATTTAACGTTTCTGAGTTTAACATTCCCTCTATTCTTCAGCATTTGAGTCGATTTCTGATTAATATTATTATAAGAGGGAAAACAGAGGACATTTTAAACAGTAAAATAAAGATTGTAAACACCCCATAAAAGGCAATCTGCAAATTCAACACAAACATTCAGCAATTTTCACTTTAGCTATGTTTAAACTATACTTGTGTCCTAAAACCCCTTCTTTGGTGTTATTTTAACAAGCTCCATTTACTCTCACAGTGGATAGCAGACACTTAATACAATATAAAAGGAGAAAAATCACATTTTGACAGAAAATGAACCTTTTCTAAAAATGGCTACAGGGATAAATAAACCCAATAAAAATGTTGAATGACTCTATTTGCCGTTATTTTAGATGGTAAAGTTGTGAAAATTTTAGTAAATGTTGTAAATTGGTGAGTTGTCACTGACAAAATCATTGGAGATAAAAAAGGTTTCTTTAGAAAGTTATCCTTTCGCGTAGTGTCACATCATGCTACTAAACAACCTCTGCAGAACTTGTTCGAGGCCGCCGTATGATCTGCTCGGACGGTTACTTGTATTTTATTTTATTAATTTAGGACCTTTATTGTGAGTTGATTTTTGAAGTTTTGAGATGCACCTTTCACTCAACGGCTACTCGAACTGGTCTTAAAATGATAAAATGATCTAAAGCTAAGCTAACAGAAGCTGTTTTTCCAGTTTCAATTAATAATGCGCTTTTCTGGACATTTTACCTTCTGTAAAACATCAAAATAATAGCCTTCATGGTCCACAAATGCAAACAAATATTCCATTTCAAGTTCACCCACTATTTCCAGCAAGAGTAAAGATCACTACGGCTAAAATATTCTAGAAAAAAGTTTTAAAAACAAACAAAACGACCAAACTTGCGCCCCATACTTGAGTTACAAGTTAATATTATTTTGTGTATCTATAATGCCAACACTTTAAATAATTGTTTTATGCTAGATAGGTTAGTCTTAGATTTTAAAGCATTAAACACCTGAAACCATAACAAGCATTGTTGTTGTGCTGTTTACATTATTGAGAGTATTGTTATACAACGAATAACTATAAAGAGATCCACGCACAGATATGTGAGAAATAAAAGTTTCTACATAAACAGATTAGCTCTAACGCTCAATGAACTGATTACATACATGGTCTACAATTGTACCCCTCTGTTGTGTTATTTTATTTTTTTTATTCTATGTTTATTTTTTCATTACTTGTAATTCCAAGTATCTGTCTTTTCAACTAAGTGTAAATAAAAGTTAGATATAAAAACAAAAACCAAACAAAAACAGTTTAGCTCTAACTAGCCTAGCGCAGGAAGTTTGACAGCTTCTCCGCGCATGCGCACGGCATCTCCCTAGGTTACTTGATGAGTCGAGCAAAACTATCATTTTCGTATTATTTATTCTCAATTTGCATTTATTTAACTCTAATTAAAATCATAAAAATTAGCAAAACAACAGATACAATATTTTATAACAAGAATTTATTGAAGAAAATGTAACCGTTACCGTTTAACCGTCGCTTTTCAAAATAACTGTCACTTATAACCGTCGCTGCTTTCGTTAAATAAGACAACTAAATTATGTTAACTCTATTATCGTTAATGTTCTGTGTCCAAATATGCGTGCATTAATTAAGAATTAGCAATCCATTACTTGAGGCTAACTTGTTGCGTTTCAAACAAATAAGGTTATATTTGTCTAAACAATGGTTGACTTCCGTTGCAGGAAAGGGATTTTGGGGTCAATGTGTTTCTCCTTCTATCTTTAAATAAACGTTACATAAGACTCATCACACTCAAAATGTCTTTTATTTGAGATCAACAGCAAATAGGAGTTAAACCCTCCACTCCCGTCGTGCTCGAGGGAGATAATGTTGAGTAAAGCGGTTAAATTTCAGGCTAATCTGCTTCTTTATGAGAGATCAACAAACGTGATGGGCGCACGGAGGACAACAAACGGTAAACAAACCCACCGGTGGACGTCTCCAGCAGGAAGCCCTCCAGCTGAGGGAACGTAAACTCGGGCAGACCCAGAAGCTGACCGTAGCGCTCAAGAAACGAGCAAACAACAGCGAAACCGGAACCGAGGGCGGGAGCGGGAGCCGGAGCCGGAGCGCTGTCCGCCGTCACGAAGCCCGGGGAAGCCATGTTTCCTCGCTGTGCTCCGCGCTTAGGGAAACTGCCCACAATGCACCGCGCCACCCACCCACAGCATCCATCTTCATCATCATCATCCTTCCAGAGCAGAGCAGAGAGACATGGTGTACTTTCCATGTATAATTGGGCGCAGGTTTGGACTTTTTTTTTATACCAAAAAAAGAAAATTATTCAACGTTAAATGTTTGAACAGAATCTAAATTAATACAAAAAAAGTTCCGATTACGTTTTTTTTATTTATCATGACGTCGTTTATTAATTAAGACCAACTTAACTTATTTTACACACACACTTAACAGTATACATTTTTAATTTAATTATTGCTGTAAGACATAGTTATGACAGTTATTAAATAGTAACGTTAACTAAAAATTTGACGTCGCAAAGTAAGTCTTCGACAACCAATCCACAGATCCGCAATCCTATTAGAACCGCCCACCGAATAAAAACGTCAATTCGTGAATTTTTACGTACTTCATTAAAATGTAAACATTAAAAAAAATCCTCAATTCATATTTGAACAGTGACGACAAGAAAAAAAATAATATTAATTTCGTTTTAGAAATTATTAAATTCTGCAGAACAGTATTGGGTGAAGAGCATGTCATGTTTTCAGTCATGTTTTCCAACCAATCAGCGTTAATATCTGAACTTGAGCCTTGATTTGATTTGACGTTAACGTTGACGTGATGACGTCTCAGATGGGTGCGTCCTTGCCTGCGTCACGTCTCAGGAAAAACAACCCAAGCAGTTTAGAAGCTCAGGCAAGTAGTTTATATGTTGTTTAAAAATATTAAAACATTTGGAAGTATTTAAGTGTTTTCAAGAGAAATCTCCCGATAAAGAGAGTTTGAAAGCCTTAAATCACTGTTCTGAGTAAAATGTATTGCGTTTAATGCTGTTTCAGGTTTGTTTAAACTTCACAAAGTTGTTTTTTTAATTAACAAATCTTAATAAAACCATCTACTTCAATATATCATGTAAAATAAATCTCAAATTATTTAAGCAGAAACATATTGTTGTTAAGGAATTGTATAAGGCTGGCTTTTGTCTAGCAAAATCTACTTAAATAAATCATTGAAAACAATCCGAAGTTAATCAGACAGACACACTTTTTATAACATTAATAATGAAAACTTATTTTTTGTTTGTTTAAGAATTATAATATTACATTTACTTTCAAGTCTAGAGAAAAAAGGTTTGAACATGACTGGTGTTTAACATTAAATGGCGTGTTATTCAAGTATGAAGTTAGCAAGATGTGTAAAATAACACAAATCCAGAGAAGCTTGCGAGAGATCCAATCAACTTAACTTCTACGTTTCGTCGGGAATTTTTATTATGTGCACCTTTAATAACCTGCAACACAACACCGTTAACAAAAATGGAGTTATAAAATAATCTAATAAACACACAAACCAGAACCAATTTAAAACACTAAACAACTTAACAACACAAGCATAAAAACCTAAAATGACACACTATAAACATAACATCCCATACTCCCACAATGCACCTGGTCTGACCATAAAGCTGACTCAATCAAAACCAGAAAATTGGACCAATTCTTTTAAAATAAACGTGGAGTGTTTTTCCTCAATATTGTAGCGTAACCAGTTCCTCAAATTAAGCTTAATTTGCTTAAAAAATTGTTAATTTTTTTTTTTAATAAAAAAATACAAACAGGGAAGAAATTGACTCTTTTGAGTGTAAGTATCTTTCTAATAAATTAAACTAAATAAAGATAAGCACTGCTTAGCAGGAAAAATAAAATGCATACATGTGTAAACATTGTGTTAATAAACTGTGCAAAGATGCAGATGGTTATGAGATAAGAGTTTAATGTCTGTATGAAAGAGTCTCTCAGTGCGTGCCCTGAGTGATGCTGGCTATCAGCTGGGTGAGGCATGTCCTCCATGATCCTCTCACATTGGATCTGCACCTCCTGATGTAGATGTTCTGCAGATCTCCTTTCACCCCGCATCTGCACCTCCTGATGTAGATGTTCTGCAGATCTCCTCTCACTCCTGATCTGCACCTCCTGATGTAGATGTTCTGCAGATCTCCTTTCACCCCGGATCTGCACCTCCTGGTGTAGATGTTCTGCAGATCTCCTTTCACTCCTGATCTGCACCTCCTGGTGTAGATGTTCTGCAGATCTCCTTTCACCCTGGATCTGCACCTCCTGGTGTAGATGTTCTGCAGATCTCTTTTCACCCCGCATCTGCACCTCCTGATGTAGATGTTCTGCAGATCTCCTTTCACCCTGGATCTGCACCTCCTGATGTAGATGTTCTGAAGATCTCCTCTCACATTGGATCTGCACCTCCTGATGTAGATGTTCTGCAGATCTCCTCTCAAATTGGATCTGCACCTCCTGATGTAGATGTTCTGCAGATCTCCTTTCACCCTGGATCTACACCTCCTGATGTAGATGTTCTGCAGATCTCCTTTCACCCTGGATCTGCACCTCCTGATGTAGATGTTCTGCAGATCTCTTTTCACTCCTGATCTGCACCTCCTGATGTAGATGTTCTGCAGATCTCTTTTCACTCCTGATCTGCACCTCCTGATGTAGATGTTCTGCAGATCTCTTTTCACTCCTGATCTGCACCTCCTGGTGTAGATGTTCTGCAGATCTCTTTTCACTCCGCATCTGCACCTCCTGATGTAGATGTTCTGCAGATCTCCTTTCACCCTCGATCTATACCTCCTGATGTAGATGTTCTGCAGATCTCCTTTCACCCTGGATCTGAACCTCCTGATGTAGATGTTCTGCAGATCTCCTTTCACCCTGGATCTGCACCTCCTGATGTAGATGTTCTGCAGATCTCCTTTCACCCTGGATCTGCACCTCCTGATGTAGATGTTCTGCAGATCTCCTCTCACATTGGATCTGCACCTCCTGATGTAGATGTTCTGCAGATCTCCTCTCAAATTGGATCTGCACCTCCTGATGTAGATGTTCTGCAGATCTCCTTTCACCCTGGATCTGCACCTCCTGATGTAGATGTTCTGCAGATCTCCTTTCACCCTGGATCTGCACCTCCTGATGTAGATGTTCTGCAGATCTCTTTTCACTCCTGATCTGCACCTCCTGATGTAGATGTTCTGCAGATCTCCTTTCACCCTGGATATGCACCTCCTGATGTAGATGTTCTGCAGATCTCTTTTCACTCCTGATCTGCACCTCCTGATGTAGATGTTCTGCAGATCTCTTTTCACTCCTGATCTGCACCTCCTGATGTAGATGTTCTGCAGATCTCTTTTCACTCCTGATCTGCACCTCCTGATGTAGATGTTCTGAAGATCTCCTTTCACCCTGGATCTACACCTCCTGATGTAGATGTTCTGCAGATCTCCTCTCACATTGGATCTGCACCTCCTGATGTAGATGTTCTGCAGATCTCCTTTCACCCTGGATCTACACCTCCTGATGTAGATGTTCTGAAGATCTCCTTTCACCCACATCTGCACCTCCTGATGGAAACGTTCTCCAGATCTCCCTTCACCCTGGATCTGCACCTCCTGGTGTAGATGTTCTGCAGATCTCCTTTCACCCTGGATCTGCATCTCCTGATGTCGATGTTCTGCAGATCTCTTTTCACTCCTGATCTGCACCTCCTGATGTAGATGTTCTGCAGATCTCCTTTCACCCTGGATCTGCACCTCCTGATGTAGATGTTCTGCAGATCTCCTCTCACATTGGATCTGCACCTCCTGATGTAGATGTTCTGCAGATCTCCTTTCACCCACATCTGCACCTCCTGATGGAAACGTTCTCCAGATCTCCTTTCACCCTGGATCTGCACCTCCTGGTGTAGATGTTCTGCTGATCTCCTTTCACCCTGGATCTGCATCTCCTGATGTAGATGTTCTGCAGATCTCTTTTCACTCCTGATCTGCACCTCCTGATGTAGATGTTCTGCACATCTCCTTTCACCCTGGATCTGCACCTCCTGATATAGATGTTCTGCAGATCTCCTCTCACATTGAATCTGCATCTCCTGATGTAGATGTTCTGCAGATCTCTTTTCACTCCTGATCTGCACCTCCTGATGTAGATGTTCTGCAGATCTCTTTTCACCCTGGATCTGCACCTCCTGATGTAGATGTTCTGAAGATCTCCTTTCACCCACATCTGCACCTCCTGATGTAGATGTTCTGCAGATCAGGGAGTTCAGTCCTGGTGATGCGCTCAGCACACCTGATCCCTCTCCTCAAGTGTTTTTTTTCTCCTGAGAGCTGCTGTGTCCATACCAGACTGTGATACTCCCAGCTATGAGAGACACACTGGATGAACGATGTCTAGAAATTTGTCCGAAGGTTGAAGGAGATCTTGACCTTTATCTTCTTAAAGTGGAGCTTGCTATGAAGCAACACACGTTGCGATGATTTACAACACTAGAAAGCCTCTCCGTGTCTCCAGCCCGTGCCATCCACTAAATCAGCCCCGCGCAGATGTTTGGGGGGCTTCAGACCAACTCACCCCACCGACCTTTGAAATTCCTTTCCTCTTTCCTCCTCCTGAGATTCCAGGCTTCAAACAGAACTCGGAACACACACAGAGACAAAGACAGGCCCTCAGGCAGATTTGTTCAGGCAGAACTGATTTGTTTTTTCTTTTAACTGAATAATGCATGAAATTATTATTCATTCATTCATTCATTTATCTTCATGTCGGCTTTCTTCCCTTTCGGGGTCTCCACAGCGGAATGAACCGCCAACTCTTCTGGCATATCTTTTATCCGGCGGATGCCCTTCCAGCTGCAACCCATCGCTGGGAAACATCCACACACACTCATTCTCACTCAAACACTACGAACAATCGTTTTTACCCAATTCTCTTATTCCGCATGTCTTTGTTCTTGTGGGGGAAACCGGAGCACCCGGAGAAAACCCACGCGATCACGAGGAGAACATGAGAACTCCACACTGAGATACCAACCGACCCAGCCGAGACTCGAACCAGCGACCTTCTTGCTGTGAGACGACCGTGCTACCCACTGCACCACCATGACGCCTATGAAATTATTACATAAATGAAAATCAATATTTCAATTACTGATTAACACATGATTCTCAACTCTAATTATAAAATAAGCAAATGTCCAGAGCATATCGCTGCAATCAAACAAAGTTGTTGAACACAAAGATGAAAGGGTCAGTGACGTTGTGTTATTTTCAATACAATGTTGCTCACATTGGTCTAATTGTTTGGGAGATGTGAATCGTTTACTTATAAAGCCTCTATTTTTAATTAAAATCACATTCGATCTCCTCATATTCTAGCCTGGGTTTATTCCTGAAATGAGCTGAGATTTTCATTCGGCAAGCTTCGTAAACCCCTCCCCCGTTAATCACCGATTGGTTAGTGATTTGCATATTGATGGAAAGTATGCAAAGTTAGTGTCTGACGAGCAGCGTAGATTCGAGAGATATTAGAGGATTAATTACAAACAAATTCACTAAATCTAACCTTAACACAAGAACAAAGAGCGAGCAACATTGAGAGACACTAGAACAGCATTTGGAGAGAATACTATTATAAACCGTTCCTCTAAGAGCCAGAGTCAGAGAGAGGTTTGGTTCCTGTTCATCCTGGAGCTGAGCAACTTCTTTCAATCCTTACAAGTTCTTTTAATAAGTTCATTTTAATCCTTTTAATAACTCATGTCCAAGTTGAGAGCTGCTCTCTCCGTTTTTCGCCTGCGTTTGATTCTCCCGTGTTTGTTTCGCCCGCGTTTGATTTGCTCGCATTTGTTTTGCACACGTTTGATTCCTTGCGTTTGTTTCGCCTGTGTTTGATTCGCTCGCGTTTGTTTCGCACACGTTGGATTTGCTCGCGTTTGTTTCGCACACGTTGGATTTGCTCGCATTTGTTTCGCACACGTTTGATTCCTTGTGTTTGTTTCGCCCGCGTTTGATTTGCTCGCGTTTGTTTTGCCCGCGTTTGATTCGCTCGCGTTTGTTTTGCACACGTTTGATTCCTTGCGTTTGTTTCGCCCGTGTTTGATTTGCTCGCATTTGTTTTGCACACGTTTGATTCCTTGCGTTTGTTTCGCCTGTGTTTGATTCGCTCGCGTTTGTTTCGTCTGTGTTTGATTCGCTCGCGTTTGTTTCGCACACGTTGGATTTGCTCGCGTTTGTTTTGCACACGTTTGATTCCTTGCGTTTGTTTCGCCTGTGTTTGATTCACTCGCGTTTGTTTCGTCTGTGTTTGATTCGCTCGCGTTTGTTTCGCACACGTTGGATTTGCTCGCGTTTGTTTTGCACACGTTTGATTCCTTGCGTTTGTTTCGCCTGTGTTTGATTTGCTCGCGTTTGTTTCGCACACGTTGGATTTGCTCGCGTTTGTTTTGCACACGTTTGATTCCTTGCGTTTGTTTCGCCTGTGTTTGATTCACTCGCGTTTGTTTCGTCTGTGTTTGATTCGCTCGCGTTTGTTTTGCACACGTTTGTTTCGCCCACGTTTGATTCGCTCGCGTTTGTTTTGCACACGTTTGATTCCTTGCGTTTGTTTCGCCTGTGTTTGATTCACTCGCGTTTGTTTCGTCTGTGTTTGATTCGCTCGCGTTTGTTTCGCACACGTTGGATTTGCTCGCGTTTGTTTTGCACACGTTTGATTCCTTGCGTTTGTTTCGCCTGTGTTTGATTCACTCGCGTTTGTTTCGTCTGTGTTTGATTCGCTCGCGTTTGTTTTGCCCGCGTTTGATTCACTCGCGTTTGTTTCGTCTGTGTTTGATTCGCTCGCGTTTGTTTCGCCCGCGTTTGATTCGCTCGCGTTTGTTTTGCACACGTTTGATTCCTTGCGTTTGTTTCGCCTGTGTTTGATTCACTCGCGTTTGTTTCGTCTGTGTTTGATTCGCTCGCGTTTGTTTCGCTCGCGTTTGATTCGCTCGCGTTTGTTTTGCACACGTTTGATTCGCTCGCGTTTGATTCGCTCGCGTTTGTTTTGCACACGTTTGATTCCTTGCGTTTGTTTCGCCCGTGTTTGATTTGCTCGCGTTTGTTTTGCACACGTTTGTTTCGCCCGCGTTTGATTCGCTCGCGTTTGTTTTGCACACGTTTGATTCCTTGCGTTTGTTTCGCCTGTGTTTGATTCACTCGCGTTTGTTTCGTCTGTGTTTGATTCGCTCGCGTTTGTTTCGCACACGTTGGATTTGCTCGCGTTTGTTTTGCACACGTTTGATTCCTTGCGTTTGTTTCGCCCGCGTTTGATTTGCTCGCGTTTGTTTTGCACACGTTTGATTCGCTCGCGTTTGATTCGCTCGCGTTTGTTTTGCACACGTTTGATTCGCTCGCGTTTGATTCGCTCGCGTTTGTTTTGCACACGTTTGATTCCTTGCGTTTGTTTCGCCCGTGTTTGATTTGCTCGCGTTTGTTTTGCACACGTTTGTTTCGCCCGTGTTTGATTTGCTCGCATTTGTTTTGCACACGTTTGATTCCTTGCGTTTGTTTCGCCCGTGTTTGATTTGCTCGCGTTTGTTTTGCACACGTTTGTTTCGCCCGTGTTTGATTCGCTCGCGTTTGTTTTGCACACGCTTGATTCCTTGCGTTTGTTTCGCCCGTGTTTGATTTGCTCGCGTTTGTTTTGCACACGTTTGTTTCGCCCGTGTTTGATTTGCTCGCATTTGTTTTGCACACTTTTGCACACATGGGTTGCGGCTGGAAGGGCATCCGCCGTGTAAAACACATGCCAGAGAGTTAGCGGTTCATTCCGCCGTGGTGACCCTGTAAAGGAAGAAAGCGAACATGAAAATGAATGAATGAATGTTTTGCACACGTTTGATTCCTTGCGTTTGTTTCGGCCGCGTTTGATTCGCTCACGTTTGATTCGCTCATGTTTGTTTTACACACGTTTGATTTTCTTGCGTCTGTTTCGGCTGCGTTTGATTCGCTCGCGTTTGATTCGCTCTTCTTTGTTTCACACTCGTTTGATTCCTTGCGTTTGTTTCGCCCGCGTTTGATTTGCTCGCGTTTTTTTTGCACACGTTTGATTCACTCGCATTTGTTTTGCACACTTTTGATTCGCTCGTGTTTGTTTCGCACATGTTTTATTCGCCCGCGTTTGTTTCGGCCGCATTTGATTCGCTCACGTTTGATTTGCTCGTGTTTGTTTTGCACACGTTTGATTCGCTCGCGTTTGTTTCACACACGTTTGATTCCTTGCGTTTGTTTCGGCTGCGTTTGATTCGCTCGCGTTTGATTCGCTCGTGTTTGTTTCACACTCGTTTGATTCCTTGCGTTTGTTTCGCCCGCGTTTGATTTGCTCGCGTTTGTTTTGCACACGTTTGATTCACTCGCGTTTGTTTTGCACACTTTTGATTCGCTCGCGTTTGTTTCGCACATGTTTGATTCGCTCGCGTTTGTTTCGTCTGTGTTTGATTCGCTCGCGTTTGTTTCGCACACGTTGGATTTGCTTGCATTTGTTTGTTTGATATCATGAAAGAAGGCGTGGCTTTGTGGATAGTGCATCGACCCTTTGATATCTGACTGTGACGTTACAATAAGACTCGTGTGACATCATCAGTAGTGCGAACAAATTAAATTTTTAAAAGAAACAAAGTTTTTTTTTGTTTGGGAATGTCCATGGTTCGATCTTTGATTCAATCTACTCTTATTAATCACTATAAAAGACACAATAAGGTTCACCACAGCATGAGCTCTTTAAGATAAAGATTATATCCCCTCTTTTGAAAATGTCTAGAATTTTGGACATGTGTTTATAAATGCAACTAGCTTCCTACTCCATCTTTCTAGAAAACAGTTCTAGATTCCTTTAAATAAATTCACTTCTTAATTTATTCATTCTTAAATAAATGTAAGAATTTATGTCTGTTTTTAATTGGCTCACACTCGTGCAGTGCGTTGTGCTTGATTTGCTCTTCTGTGTCTTTTATATTGAAAAACCGTTAAAAAAGAACAAAGCTGTTGCGTTTGGATGTCAATAACGTGCTTATCTTATTGTTTAACCTTTGATTAAGATCTTTTATTTTACTTTAACAGATAGTTTTGCATGTCACACAACTGAAACCGTTGAAAGATTAAGCTGAAAATGTGCATTGTTTTACGAGTAAATTATGCTGCGTTGTAGCTTCCCACAAAGGGACTCAGCATTCTCTCAGTTTGCAAGAACCTCTTACCATCGAACAGCACAGATCTTATTAACTCTCTTAACTCTCCTCAGAGCCAGAATAGAATCCAGAAACACCGACCCACAAGTTTTATATCGCGCTTCTTCAGCAGTTGCTTTCAAAGCAGCTTCACAGAGTCCTCGTGAGGATCAGGTAGAGTAGATAGGAGTTCCTCCGTGAGGCCCCTGGGAGCCTCGCTGACTGAGGCAGGTGCTAATCACCTCCCCAGCATAAAGAACATACAAATTTAAGATCCAGAATCAACACACGGTTTCTCTCTCAAACATTTCATCTCCTGCATTTTGCACTTAAGCACACTTCACTTTATATACTTTTGGTATATAATAAAATAACAGTTTACATTTCATCAATCCTTCAAAAAAAACTCTACCTCATAGCCTTACATGAATTTCTTGTTAGTTGCGTTGCGGTTTGTATTGTATTTATGGCAAGGCGAGTTTATTTGTGTAGCACAAGGTAATTCCAAGTGCTTTACATTGGAAACAAAGAATAAAAAGAAAGTACATATAGTAAAATCAAGCATTAAAAAGTCATATAAAATCATAGTGATTAAAAAGTGAAAATTTAAAAACGTCGACTAAAACATAGATAAGATAGTGAAGTGCAGAGATAAAATAGTTGTTGGACGTTGGTGCTCAGTCGACAAAAGCGCAACTAAACAGGCGAGTCTTTATCCTGGATTTAAATGTGACTAAAGTGTTGACACCCCTGATCTCCTCTGGAGCTGGTTCCTCTGTGGGCCGCAGGGGAACTAAAGTGTTGGCACCCCTAATCTCCTCTGGAGTTGGTTCCTCTGTGGGCCGCAGGAGAACTAAAGTGTTGGCACCCCTGATCTCCTCTGGAGCTGGTTCCTCTGTGGGCCGCAGGGGAACTAAAGTGTTGGCACCCCTGATCTCCTCTGGAGCTGGTTCCTCTGTGGGCCGCAGGGGAACTAAAGTGTTGGCACCCCTGATCTCCTCTGGAGCTGGTTCCTCTGTGGGCCGCAGGGGAACTAAAGTGTTGGCACCCCTGATCTCCTCTGGAGCTGGTTCCTCTGTGGGCCGCAGGGGAACTAAAGTGTTGGCACCCCTGATCTCCTCTGGAGCTGGTTCCTCTGTGGGCCGCAGGGGAACTAAAGTGTTGGCACCCCTGATCTCCTCTGGAGCTGGTTCCTCTGTGGGCCGCAGGGGAACTAAAGTGTTGGCACCCCTGATCTCCTCTGGAGCTGGTTCCTCTGTGGGCCGCAGGGGAACTAAAGTGTTGGCACCCCTGATCTCCTCTGGAGCTGGTTCCTCTGTGGGTCGCAGGGGAACTAAAGTGTTGGCACCCCTGATCTCCTCTGGAGCTGGTTCCTCTGTGGGCCGCAGGGGAACTAAAGTGTTGGCACCCCTGATCTCCTCTGGAGCTGGTTCCTCTGTGGGCCGCAGGGGAACTAAAGTGTTGGCACCCCTGATCTCCTCTGGAGCTGGTTCCTCTTTGGGAACTAAAGGAGGATTCACCCTGAGTGGAATGAACCCGGGGGAGATCTCAGTTATCTGATCTGAGGATCTCAGCTCTCTGTTTGGTGTGTATTCTCTGATCTTCTCTGTTAGGTGTTTAGAAGTTATGTTTGGACTTATATACGAGCAGCAGAACTTTAAAATCTATTCTGAAGGAGACCGCAGCCAGTGAAGAGACTGAAGAACTGGAGAAATGTGTTCTGACTTTCTAGTATGTGGTTTGTATTGTACTTCTGTGGTTTGAACTGACGGCTCCATTGTACCACAGGAAATTCCTTGTGCATGCACGCACACACCCAAACGCACACACACACAGAGCAATAAAGCTGACTCTGATTTTTGATCCAGCATATGAATACGACTGGAAATACTTATAACATCGGAACAGAAGACTCCCTTTGGAGCTGTTCCAAGCATGTCATGTCATGCTGGGAGGAAGCCCCGGAGAGTTAATGCTGCGTCCCAATCCGCACACTTTCCACACTTTTATGGGTGCTAAATTAACGCTTATCCGGCTGAGATTACCCACAATCCCCTGCGCTCGGGCAGACGTTTTCTCTCCCAGCGAGCTCTCCCTGTGATTTGACAAAAAAAAAAAAATTCAAAGAAGCACAGAATAAATATTAGCAATATAGAGAGCGTTATAGTAGAATATTTTAGCGAAAGAATGGAAAAGAAGGAGTTAAGTTCTCGCGCACATCGTGTGTAGCGACGAGACACAACTACTTTGGTCACATGATGCTTTATTGTTGTACACATGACAATAAAGCTGATTCTGATTCTGGTTTCAGGAAAGCTGATCATGTGCTCTCCAGAAATCGCGTCCTTGTCCTGGGGCCAGATGAAGGTTAAAGGTTGCGCCGCGTCCTATAAAGACTGCAAGGTGTGGCCCGGGGGCAGCCGAGGCTGGGACTGGCGGGAGACCGGCACGAATGTGAGAGAAACCTCAAAGTGTGACCGCGTTCTCACATCACCTGTGTTCTGTTCCGTGATTAAACTCCGTTTAGGATGTAAATCCACGTTTTGTACAACAATCATGGTTTAAAAATAGATTAACATCAGCAACTAGTGTGCTCTAAATCAATGTTTTTATACAGCGCTTTTTTAGCAGCATCGTGATTAATAATAATTAAATATCAATCACATTAAAATGTAAATGATAGTCTATTTTTACTGTTGAAAATGGTTTAAAGTTTAATCAACTTCATGGTGTGAAGCTGGAAACGTCGTAACTTTAAAGGTCTTCAAGTGAATCGAAAAGAAACCCTCAAACCAAAGGCTCATTAAATTATTTTGAAATTAGTATTTTTTTGTATATTTAAATAGTTTATAAACAGCACATCTATACAGTTTTTACACTCTGATTTCAAATATAGGGAAGCGCTGACTTTACCTCGAAGAACATTTTTTGAGCAAATGTAAAAGATCACACAAAAACCTTCTTGAGTACACAAGTGAACTGAATTTAGGGTTTAAAATGTAAATGATAGTCTATTTTTACTGTTGAAAATGGTTTAAGGTTCACTCAGCTTCATGAAGCGGGAAACGTCTTCAAGTGAATCGAAAGGAAAGCCTCAAACCAAAGACTCATTAAATTATTTGAAATGTAAAAGCGTAGATGTCTTGAGCTATGGACGGCGCTCCCGTAGAGAAACACTCATCTCTGTTTAAGGGAGGAGGCTGAGGTGTGTGACGCTACTTTTATTTCACACTAGAGAATAGAAAAAGTAGGTTGAGTACTATAATAGAATTTTAAGACTCATGAGACATGATTTATGAACACAATCGCATACAGCAATTTATTAGTTGTTCCAAACATGAATTAAGCTCATAGCTTGATATTAATGAAGAATGTGATCACATTGCAAGCACCATGGAGGGAGAAAAAAGAGGGAAAGAGGAGAGAGAGGAAAGAAGAGAGAGACGAGCAACGC
The DNA here is from genome assembly GCA_900490495.1 of Danionella dracula. Classification (NCBI taxonomy): domain Eukaryota; kingdom Metazoa; phylum Chordata; class Actinopteri; order Cypriniformes; family Danionidae; genus Danionella; species Danionella dracula. Next base: position 4,686 of record UELW01000523.1, on the reverse strand, counting down.
AAATACGTCCACTCGCTAGGGTAGGTAGAGAGAGAGAGAGAGAGAGAGAGAGAGAGAGAGAGAAAGAAAGAGAGAGAGAGAGAGAGAGAGAGAGAGGAAAGCCCCTAAACCCTTGAGGTTCCCTTCAGTATAAATCCCGCCTCTCTACATCACTTCCTGTTCCCTCCCAAATATACATACAAATTCAATCTTATTTGAGAATTACTTACAATGATTAAATATTCTATTACAGTACTGCCTCAGCTTAGATGAAAGATGTTCTCACGGGCGCCAATACTTCTGAGATTAGAGTCAGAAGAGTTAAGAGAAGAGTCGGAGTTCCGAGAAAAGAGTCGGAGTTCCGAGAAAAGAGTCGGAGTTCCGAGAAAAGAGTCGGAGTTCCGAGAAAAGAGTCGGAGTTCCGAGAAAAGAGTCGGAGTTCCGAGAAAAGAGTCGGAGTTCCGAGAAAAGAGTCGGAATTCCGAGAAAAGAGTCGGAATTCTGAGAAAAGAGTCGGAATTCTGAGAGAGGAGTCGGAATGCCGAGAAAAGAGTCGGAATTCCGAGAAAAGAGTCGGAATTCCGAGAAAAGAGTCGGAATTCCGAGAAAAGAGTCGGAATTCCGAGAAAAGAGTCGGAATTCCGAGAAAAGAGTCGGAATTCCGAGAAAAGAGTCGGAATTCTGAGAAAAGAGTCGGAATTCAGAGAGAGAAAAAAAAGAGAGTAGGAGTTCCGAGAAAGAACAAAAAAAAGAGTAGGCGTTTCGAGAAAAAAAAGTAAGAATTCCGAGAAAGAACAAAAAAAGAGAGTCTGTGTCCTGAGAAAGAACAAAAAACTTGGAGTTCCGAGAAAGAACAAAAAAAAAATAGTAGGAGTTCCGAGAAAGAACAGAAAAAGAGAGTCGGAATTCCGAGAAAGAACAAAAAAGTCGGATTTTTGAGAAAGAACAAAAAAAAGAGAGTTGGAGTTCCGAGAAAGAACAAAAAACAGTCAGAAATCTGAGGAAAAAAAGAGTAGGACTTTCGAGAAAAAAAAGGAGTCAGAATTCCAAGATTAAAGTCAGAACTTTATCAGAATTGTATTTTCTACAGTGACCCTAATCCTCTTCCGTACTGATCCACTTCTTGAAATTGAACAAGCCTCTTAAAAGTGGAATCTGAAATCATTTCTCTGAGTTCATTTTATTTGTATTTATTTAAATGCTTTATAAACAGCACATTTATACAGTTTTTACACTCTGCTTTCAAATATAGAGAAGCGCTGGACTTTACCTCGAAGAAAATTTTTGGAGGAAATGTACAAGATCACACAAAAGCTTCTTGAGGACACGAATGAACTGAACGTAGGGTTTATCCTCTGCAGCACCACCCCGGAGTGCAACCCGCAGACCTGGAGGAGGTCCTGAGGACGGGCGTGCGGACGCTGGTCATCGGGAGAGGGATGAGTGAAGCTCTGCAGGTAGCAGCAGTCTGGAGACTCCAGCAGTGTCCGGTTCTAACACACGTCTCAAACCCACGCTATCCTCAGATATCAATAATTAAGAGTAAATGTAGGACAATATGAATCCGTCCCTGACTCTGAGACCAGTGGGTTTTTTATTCTGGAGAGTGAGGCTTCAGGACCCTGAGCTCCAGGTTGTCCTCTCTGTTTGTTCTTCAGGTGCCTCCATCGACCCTGGAGTACGTGAGGAAGCAGGGCGTCGCCGTCCGGGTGTTTCAGACCGAGCAAGCTGTGAGGGAGTACAACGCTCTCGCTGCTGAAGGAGAGAAAGTGGGCGGAGTCTTCCACTCCACCTGCTGAAGATCTGCGAGCACCTTACATGAAGGAACAGAGCAGTTCTGTTCCCAAACAATGGAGAATGACTCGGAACGCACTGAAATGACATGTGTTCTATCACGCTGGGATTTTATTACAGCGCATCTCATGTTGTGTGTTTTTTGTTGCTGCTTGGGGTTGCCAGAGATTGAGAAAATGCTCCTTAATGCTCAAAATAAAATAAAAAAATCATGGTTAGGGTTGCCAGAGGCTCATATAAACTCAGTCATAAAAAGAAAACGTTTACAAATTCTACCTAAGACTGTTATAAAATGTAAATGTAACTCTTAGGGTTGCCAGAGATTGAGAAAATGCTCCTACGTTTTTAACAAAAAAAGGGTTGCCAGAGTGTGAGGAAAAGCTTGTAGTCACACATAAATGCTTAAGTGTTGTTTTAGGGTTGCCAGATATTGACCTAAGACTCGTAAATGTTATAAAATGTAAAAGTGATTGTTATGGTTGCCAGAGATTGAAAAAACAATCACGATCACTCAAAGCCTTAAAAGCTCAGAAGTGATGGTTAGGGTTGCCAGATATTGACGTAAGACTCGTAAATGTTATAAAATGTAAAAGTGATGGTTAGGGTTGCCAGAGTTTGTGAAATTGCTCACAAACTTGTAACTTTGAAAAAGGCACGATTAGGGTTGCCAGAATTGAGAAAACCTTCAAAAACATTAAATTGATTGTTAGGGTTGCCAGACATTGACACAATAACTGTAAATATAGAAAAATGTACATGTGAACATAAGGGTTGCCAGAGACCAAAACAAAAGCATAAACGTGAGTGTTGGAGTTACCAGAAATATGAGAAAATGCTACAAAATGCTAAAATATAATGTAAAAATCACGATCAGAGTTTGGGAAAATGTTCATATATTCTCAATAAACGTAAAAGAGACGAAACGAAAATAGTTTGAGAAAAGCTAATTTAACCTCAAAGCCCTAAAAAACGAAAATGCTTAAAACTCCTATAAGTTATTGTTAGGGTTGCCAGATATTAGGGTTGTAATATTTACATACATATATATATATATATATATATATATATATATATATATATATATATATATATAAACGTGCATAAAAGTGTTGTTAGGGGTTGCCAGAGATTGAGAAAATGCTCTGCTTGAGTATAAAAATGAAATGGATTTAGAAAAAATATTGTATTTAATATAAAAAAAAACAATAGTGTTTCAGAAGTTCAGTATTCACATTCCAAAAATCAAATGATAAAACTTTAAGTCTGGGCATTTAAAATGCAGTTTTATTAAATTACAATTGTTAATATCTAAAATCAACAGAATAAAAATTCTGATTGTTTTGACAGATCTCTAGCTCCACATCTGAGAGTTACAGAAACAAAGGTAAACGTTGAATAGATTTACATATTCATGAGCTCCTGAGTGTGAGCGCTGAGCTGAAGTTCAGACTGGAGCTTCCTTCTTATCTTTAGAAATCAGATTAACCTCTCGACCCCCCCCCCCCCCCCCTCAACCATTCTCAGGGAGGGAGGGGGGCTTCAGACCACCTTGCAGTGAAGAACGCATCCCAGCGACCTTACATTCCTGAGCTCACGGGACCCGCAGGCTTCTCCACACAACTTTATTCCTTTTTCTTTATGCGTCAGAGTAAAGTCCATTCATTCATCTTCATGTCGGCTTTCTTCCCTTTCGGGTTCTCCACAGCGGAATGAACCTCCAACTCTTCTGGCATATGTTTTACACTCTTCCAGAAGCAACCCATCGCTGGAAAACATCCACACACACTCATTCACTCTCAAACACTATGAACAATCGTTTTCACCCAATTCTCTTATTCCGCATGTCTTTGTTCTTGTGGGGAAACCGGAGCACCCGGAGTAAACCCACACGATCACGAGGAGAACATGAGAACTCCACACAGAGATACCAACTGACCCAGCCGAGGCTCGAACCACCGACCTTCTTGGTGTGAGACAACCGTGCTACCCACTGCACCACCATGATGCTCCAGAGTAAAGTGAAATGTGTTTATTGTCAATTCTGCCACACGTACAGTGCATACACACAGAGAATTGAAAATGCGTTACCCTCAGGCCCTTGGTGCATACATAAATTACACAGAACATAATAATAATTACACAGAACATAAGTAGCACTTAAGTAAAAATAAGAATTGCAGATACAACAATGAGTGGTGCAAAAACATGAGGTAGAGGTGGTGACTGGGTAATGAAATGATAAAGTGGTAGTGCGATTAAGAGTCAATTAAAGTGTTCCAGGATTGAGGAGGTAAGTCCAATGCTGAATAAAGTGTCCGGTGGGGTGGGGTCGGGTTGGGGGGGTCAGTTTCAGGGGGAATGTGAGGCTGGAGGGAGGGGGGGGGGGGGTCAGGTTCAGGGGAATGCGAGGCTGGAGGGAGGGGGGGGGGGGGGTCAGGTTCAGGGGGAATGTGAGGCTGGAGGGAGGGGGGGGGGTCAGGTTCAGGGGGAATGTGAGGCTGGAGGGAGGGGGGGGGGGGGGTCAGGTTCAGGGGGAATGTGAGGCTGGAGGGAGGGGGGGGAGGGGGGGCAGAAGCTGTTCTTCAGTCTGCTGGTCCTGGCCTGAAGACTAAGGCTAAAGAAGCCATGTGTCGTAAAGCTTTAGTGTAACACCATAACGTAAAATATCATTCTAAATCAACGTTTGAATTACTGATTAACACGTGATTCTCAACTCTATTACGAAACAAGAAAATGTCCAGAGCACAGAGTTATTGAACACGAGGACTAAAGAACCCATCACCTGCTTCCTTTTTCAGATTTGCACTTTGTGTTTAGAATTTATTTATTGTGAGGCTTTGAGAGGAACGTCATTTCCACTCTCTGTGTGTACCTCTCTCTCTCCTACCTCCATCTCCCTCTCTCTCTCTACCC
>UELW01000779.1:0-46959 GCA_900490495.1 Danionella dracula | reverse complement strand
AAAAATAACTATTTATCAGTTACCTTGAGTCTCCATTGGGTGGTGTTTTTGTGTGCAGTGCTGGTGTGTTTACAGTGTGTGCTTTCCTCATTTTAAGTAACGTACTGCTTGTATTTTGTTTTCTTATGGGTTCAGTACGTTGTTCCTAGCTCATTTAACTCCATTTGAAGTATAGAGGAGATGAGTCTTTCATCATACCCCTTTGAATTCTGGGAATTATAGTGTTACAGGAGCCGGTTGACACGATCTTGGTTCTGACAAACAACTCTCTACAACTTGCGTTGATGATAATGTGGCTTTATTTTGTGATAGTTTTTTATTATTTTGCATTATTTTCTTCTGATCTCAACATGAAACAGTTCTTTTCTCACTTTTTCTTTGTCAACTTTTATTTTTGCCCTGCTTTTGCTTCACAGTCAATGTAAATAATAATAGAACAGGTTTTGCAAAAGCATGATAGTACAAGCTCCGAATCTACTGTGGTACACCTCCTCTTCTGGTGCAGACGAGTTACTACATCTTGATTAATTGATGATTGAATGTTGTTCAACGTGAGCAGTTTAAAACATTAGCAAAAATGGCTCGCAAAATCATTTTGGAAATTGTTTTGTATACACGTTGCTGAGGAATTTAATATGCTTATTTCACGATGCTGCTATTTTGAAAATGAAAGCGAGTCTCGAGTGGGAACAAACTTAGAAGTAGCTGTAAACAACCATGATGTGGACAACCAGCTTGGATCTGCAAGCAAGATTTTTCATCATTGATGTCAAACATTGGGCAGAAAATGCATGCCAAATTCCAATGTTTGCTTTGTTAAATAACCAAGAATTATCACTAATATCAAAGGCAATGTTAAATATGTTAAATTATTGGCCAAGCCATAAATACTCTGCTTACTTTGAGCTAAATCTTTCATTTGTTTTCATCTCTTATCTTCTGGGTTTTTTCCCACCAGAGTCTCTCTTTCAAAATGGCCACGGCGTGGAAAAAAGTATATACCTTAACACTTAATCTTTGAGCCTGGTTCTGAAAAAAAACAACTTGATTGTTCATCAAAAATAGAAAAAAAAGTAGAAACAATACTCTATGTCTTGTCATTCAGGCACCGAGGAGCAGAAGAAGTTGGTGATCGGTGGAGAGGTCGCCATGTGGGGCGAATATGTCGATGCCACCAACCTGGGCCCACGTCTTTGGTACGAAATCTTTTATTGGAATTGTGTAGGAAATCACCTTAAAGAGTCAGAGGAAGTAATGTTCTTGAACTTGGTCTATGGAAGGAATAGAACACAGCATATTTTTGTTGACTCATGTTATTGTCTTGATGCATGAAGGACTTGGAAGCCCTTGAGGAGGGATAATGAGTGATATGTTGGCTATTTATGTTTATTTAATTCACTTTAACTATGCGTTGATTATAAAAACCCATTAGGAACATTACTATATCAAAGGTTATTAAAGTAAGTTGGTTCACTTTAGCATAACGTATGCAGAAATGTGATGTATGTGAACATACGTGGATATCAGATGCTGACTTTACACACATCACAGGTTGTATAATACTGATAACATCATATATATTATATATTTATTTATTATTTATTTTTTTTTTAATTACTAACGTTTGCAGATTTTTGTGGGCACGTTTTGTGGAGCATAACCATTTGAAGTGATTCAAAGACATTGTTTACAATAAATGCTACCTTTTGAAGGTTATTGTTATGAAGGGTGCATTGTTAGTCTAGAGGGGTGAAATATTTATTATACAAGATTTAAGATGGGCATTAGATGGCACCTTTAAATGTATAAGAAATATTAATTTTAAAACAAGTTATCAACATGTACACATTGGTCTCTGTCTTTTGAAGACTGTAAGCTGTAACATAAAAAAAGTTTTTGTTGTGTGTGTGTGTGTGTGTGTGTGTGCGTGCGCGTGTGTGTGTGTGGGTGGATGGGGGGGGAGTTGAACTTCCTGGTTTTAAAGGAAAAGGCGTACAATCTATGTTGCAGATTTCTTGTCACTGTTTCCTACTGAGTGAATGGCATATGCTTTCTGCTAATGTGGAAGATTAAAAACTGTGAGCTTATTAGTCATAAAATGTGTTAAAACTGCAGAAACATGTTTGAAGGATAAGTAAAAACGGGTTCAAAGCTTTAATTGAAGGAAGGCGAGTCAAACGTGTTACAGGTGATATGTGAGGTGTGAAACCGTTTTAATAATAATACAAAGCCCTCCATCACTCTCAATCTTCTCTGTTTTTCTGAAGGCCAAGAGCCTGTGCAGCTGCTGAGAGATTGTGGAGCAATGAAGAAAAAACCATGAACGCTGATCTGGCCTTCCCTCGGCTCGAGAGGTTTCGATGTGAGCTGCTAAGGTATTGAAATATATCCTTATATAGTATTAGGAAAAACCTGGCCAGCCTGTCTGGAAACAACAATCATTCAAATACAACTACACTCACTGGCCACTTTAATAGGTACACCTGTACTATTGTACGTATTGTATTGTATTTTTCTTGAAAATTTACCATTGAGTACTTTTGTAACTGGTTATTTTTCTTTTCCTCCATATGTTTACGCACTTCCTGGTTTAAAAGGATAGTTTTCGTGGCACTGCAAAATCTTCTGTTGTTATCCACTTGGTTTAATATGTCTGACGATAACTAGTGGAGGTTTTTCTTTATATCTGGTGGTAATATCAGTAATCCTGTGAGGATTTAGTTTAACATCAAAACATGTTCAGAGACATGTTCAGAGATGTGTTTCTTATGCTTTGTTCAAACTGAGACACAGAAAAGCAGGAATGGCAGATATTGTACATAATAAATCAATGAGAAGATGCAAGTTTGCAGGAAAAGTAAAATAGTGGAGCTGATATTGATTTGTTGTAACACTGGGCAGGTTTTCTTGAGGTTGCAAAGAGAAGAGTTGAAGAGCTGAGAGTCCACTGAAGAGATTGTTAGAGTTTGTATTATGGCAAGAAAATGCAGCTAAGTAAAGAAAAACAAGTGGCCATCATTACTTTAAGAAATGAAGGTCGGTCAGTGAGTCCCAAAAACCTTTTGAATGAGATGGTGTGACCAACCTTTTGGTCTGTACTATATATTAAAGTTATTCTAGAATATACAAAAAAATCATTGTGAAAAAAAATGAATGCGTCACTTAGCTGTTCCGACTGTGTCACAATTAGTTAAATCAGAGAAACCATCAAATATGACATCAATCAACTACAATCAATGTTTACAGTCAAAGTGAAATTGTGTTGTTCACTTCCTTTAAGTGCCAAAACAATTTTAAAGAGTTCTTCAGTTCAAGAAAAGAGTAATAAACTTTGAAAAGGAAAGATCTGTTCATAAATCTTCATGTGACTGACTAAATAGTTAAAAATGTTTACTGTTCAAACACCAAAATGCCCTGCACTTTAAAAAAAAGCATCATGTTTTATCCCAGAAGAATAGAAAAGAAAATAATTGTGTCTGGTTCTCAGGACAGCGCGACCTCCTGACGCCGTGCTACAAGGGCAGTGCTCTGCTTGTCTGCTTTTCCGGCGTACTAGTGTATTTTTGTTGGCTTTTCATAAAAACCTCTGCCATTTTTGCTTTTCTGTTTTGTGTAGTCATGATCCCTTGATTCCATGTTTCACATTCAATACTTTTTTTTCATTTAAAAAAATTTCATTGATTACATTTTTACAAATTTTTATTGATTTATTTAGATTTACTTATCATACTCTTATCTTGTATATTATAACTAATATATTATATATTATAACTCTGCATATATATATAAGTGGTCTGTGAGTGTATTTTTACTCATTCCTTTTATACTATAATAAACCTTTGCTTGATTCTGTTGCTGCAGGCGAGGCATTCAAGCGGAGCCTCTCTTTGTGGGCCACTGTAAGCATGAGTACAATAGTTTCTGAACAACTCAACTCCATTAGCAACACTGGAACACCTCTCTGATGTTTACACAATATAGTTTTAGTTGGTATAAAAAAAACACCTTTTTGTTAATAAAGATCTACTCAAAAATCAGTCATGGGTTTTATTAACTTGGCTTTATTCTTCGCGATCGTAGAGAGCATCAGGTGAAGGGCTGATTTAAAGTGGCTACACATTTAATGAAGTCTCCTGCCACTTCGACTCCAATCCCATCATGCACTGACAATCACACACACGCACACACACACATGCGCACGCACGCATGCACGCTGCTGCAGATCCTATTATCTCTGATGGGGTTTACACAGGAGCTAAAGTAGGACACGGAGAGGTGTAAATGCCTGATACCACACACTAATATTATTGCAGCAGGTGCAAATGCAACTGAAACCAATCTCTCTGTTGAGGACCGACAGTTATTTTTACAGTTTGTGTGGAATACGTCCGTTTCTGGTGCAGTTTTAACAAAGCAGGTTCAACTAGACCCAACGTTTTTAGCTCTATGCAGCAAAAATGAACACTGCTAGTGTTAAAACAATTCTAAGTCAGTGTTAATTAAAAACAGGGTTTATTTAACCCGGATAAATTTGCTGTGTAAGCCTTAATTCAGGTACTGGTCATAAAACTAGAATATTAAGGAAAAGTTGATTTATTTCCACAATTCCTTTCTAAAAATTAAACTCGTGTTAAACACAGACTGATATATTTTAAATGTTTATCTGATTTAATTCTGATAATTATTACTGATAAACTGATATGATAATCTTTTTCATAATATGCTCATTATATGACCAGCACAAGCTAAACTGGAACGTTCAGTAACAGTTTCCTTGTGTTTCAGATGAACTTTTCTCTAGAGATAAAAAGTCTGTTCCCTCAGAAAGCTGTTACGTTGCCATCTTCTGACTTCTGTTAAAATTAAAATGTGCAAAAACATTTTAGTCAAGAGAATAATATAAGTCTACCATATAGAAGTCCAAGAAAAAATCCTGTCATTAAATATCGTACTTATTTTAATTTATGTGTTGAAATTCACTCATTTGAAATAAAAACAAAATACTTAATCAAAGATTGAAATGTATTTCCACTTAAAAGTCACTGTTCTTTTTTTTCCTGTCACGTTTTGTTAATGTAGAGACATTAATAAGGTGGGTATTAATCAAGTTAGATCAATGATTTATGAAATATGAACATCAAAGAAGAATATTTCCAAAGACAAAGAATGATAGTTTGAAATAATTGTGATTTTAATGATTACTAAAATAATGCCGAAGAGTGTTTTTCCCGTAATCGAGCAGCTCTGCTTCTGAGTTTGAAACATCTAGAAACATTATATTTTTTTATGCATATTTTTCCCTCATAATTTTTCTCGTCTATATTAATCAACGAGTATATTAGTTAGTTTTTAGCTCGTCTCATCTATGGGGTGGAAAGATGGTGCAGTGGTGGAATTGGTCATTCTGTAACCAAAAGGTTGGAGGTTCGATCCCTGCTAGGTCCATTCTAACGTTGCGACCTGCATTGCCCTGTATGGATGTGTGTGGTGGTGGCTGGAGGCCTTAGCCGCAGAATGCTACCAAGGTAGCTTATCACACCAGAGTGTGAATGTGGAGTGAATGAATAATGCTCTGATAAATGATGTTAATCATGAGATTAGCATAAGTTTGGAAGGAGCTTGGCTGATAATTGAATAATCATATGGTGCCACCTACCCATATCATCTCCAGTATATAAGACACGACCAACGATCTAACATCTACATTGTGCAAGCTATCCCTCCTTCCACCCCTTCGCCACTCACCATGCATGTTCTCTCTTTGCGTAAGACGATCCACTCCTCGTTTACACTGCGGTCATAGTTGGAAATCTAAGGTGGGTATTCTCCGGGCCTAGGTTGACCTAACACTCGAACAGCTCGCCTAGTACGCTTCTCCATTTCTTATGTTTCACACGCTTATGTTACTAGCCAATTATGAGCAGAACGAAATCGTTAAATGTAAAGCATCTTTGAGTGTCTAGAAAAGCACTATATAAATTGAAGTCATTATTATTAGTAGTAGTATTTGTTCTTTGAAAAGTGGGGCTGGCGAACGTTTTGTTTCGTTTGTGAAATCAACACTAAATCTTGCACACTATTTAAAAATTTTCCATACACTCAGCAGTGTTAAAGAAATCTTAATCTTTTGTTGTTATTGTAGCTTGAGGTGTTTTTTTGTGTCGATTCAGCAGCGAGGAGGACGTTAATAAGCCTGTGCATGCTCAGCTCAGCACTATCATGGTCTTTTAACTTAAGTCCTCCTAATGTTTAAGTGACTTGCCAAAATGAGCTTACATGCCTTTGATATTTACTTAGACAATTGATTTCCTCATTGACGGGATTAAGCTGGCGTGAGCAGATGGCAGGGGCTGGGCGGGTAATCCAAGAGGGCCGCCGTGCCCGTGTGTGGCTGGCAGACTGACCCCTGCCTAACCTTTAGTGGATACATGAGGCACTCTCAAGACTCTCAAGACGGAGCGTTTATGACGTAAAAGCACCTCTTAGTAAACATCTTTGGGTGAGAAACTTTTACAGCTGCCCTTTTCTGCATTCTGTGGGTTTAAAATCTTGTTTATCTTCATTTATTTGGAGGTTTTATCACATGCATTTTTTTTAAATATGGGTTGATTATAAAAGATTAAATAGGGGTAATTTAACATTTAAAAATGGATGTAAATAGAAAGTGAGCAGCTACACACCTTAATTCACAGTGTTAATCTAACACTAGCGGTACAGACCTATATAAGCACTACTCCAGTGTTAAATATAAAATCATGTGCGTTAAATGAACACACTAGTTAGTGATAATTTGAAGCTGGCTAAAGTCAACACTGTAAATTTGGCTTGCAATGCCTTATTAAAGATTAAACAATTTTGATTGTTAATATGAGCGAGTAAAAAATGCAAGGTGTGTAGAGAGTCAACAAATGTTAAATCACAAATTAAGTAGACTGTTCTTTTAAAGGGGTCATGATATTGAGTTGTAGTCTCTTCACAAGAGCTAATAATTGGGTACTTGGGCTCCTCTGTGAGTCGACGTTTGTGAATTTAACTCCAAACCTTTACCTTATATAACTCACATTTATGAACGACCTTACACTGGTGTTTTGGAACTATAAGAAGAGATGACTAGTTTGTTGGTAATCAGATAATCAGCACAGCAAACCTAGTCAGACGTCAACATGGAGAACACGTCTAAATCCGGTCGAAACCAGACGGTCCGTGTGAGTCCAAATATGGTTCGTGCACACATCAAAAATGAGTCTCAGAATGATAAACTTAAAAAACAATTAGTGCTTTTAATTAATTTAATTAATACTCTAAAAGTATTTCCCATTCATCCATCCATTTTCTTGTCTGGCTTTCTTCCCTTTCGGGGTCGCCACAGCTGAATGAAACCACCAACTCTCTGGCATATGTCTTACGCAGCAGATGCCCTTCCAAGCCGCAACCCATCGCTGGGAAACATTCACACACACTCATTCACTCTCAAACACTGTGGAAAATAGTTTTTACCCCAATTTACTTTTTCTGCATGTCTTTGGACTTGTGGGGGAAACCGGAGAGCACCCGGGGAAAACCCACACGATCACGAGGAGAACATGCAAACTCCACACAGAAATACCAACTGACCCCAGCCGAGACTCGAACCAGCAACCTTCGATGCCCCGTATTTCTCATATTGTCTTGTTATTGTTGAAATTTACAGTTATAGGCTGTTTTTTTGCAACTACAGCAGAATTCTGTTTCTAATTTCATAATGTACAATGACATACATATATTAAAAAAACGTAATTTAATAAATATCCCCTTCTAGCTTATAATCGTGTTTGATTAGAGTCTACAAGTCAATGCTTTTACAATGTACACTATTTGAAATTCAACAAATGCAAAGACAGCATTGTTTCAGATATTTTATGTTTTATTAAACTTCGTGTTGAAGAAAAGTGTAAATTACAGTAGACTCTAAGGGCCGTGTTTCCAGGTTGGTACTGTAACTTAAGTAGTATAGACCGGGGGAAGTGAGTCTACTTACTGCATAGTCAGAAGAAGAAAAGATCTATAAACAATTAAAGTAGTACATTTTCAATCGATTTCCAAGCCTTTGATTTTATTGTAAATGTCAGATACAAATAAGATACAAAACATATTGATTAAATATTTATTTTAGGCTGGATTTCGGTGTCTTGTGAATTTGTTAGCCCTTAATATTATTTTTTACAGTGGTTATTATTTTTATCGTGGCGTCTCTGTCTAATCTATGATTTATCTCCTATTTTTCATTTAAAGTAGAGGTTGAATATTTATTTATTATTTATCTATATCACATAAGACTTGCATTGCTGTCTTATGAAAAGATTTCCCGCTCAGCACTTTATTTTCTCTGCTGGTTGAAGTCAGTCAGAAGTCTACTGTAGTTAATAATCAGTTAATTACAGATAAAATCTGCTTTATGGTTTTGTGCCAGTTTTATCCAATAATCGCGGTTGAACATGCAGCATATGTGCATGAATCTCTTAATCTGCAACACAAAGATTAATTCCAGACATGAGTCATGGCTTTCCTTCCTTCCTGCGATAAACTGGCCTAATTAGACGTTAAAGATGATTATTTGTTCATTTTATGGTGCGAGCCTAATATTGGCGGCTGTCCCTCAACAGCTAGATTGTGCAGGAGACAGCTGCATCGATCAACCCACTATCAGGGTTAATTCTGTGATCTAAATTTTCTTTATTTAATGTTAGTGCATTTTAGATGCTTGCTGTCCTGCTTTAAAATGTTGCTTGTTTTTTAAAGACTAAGATGTGAACCCACCTTGTGAAATATTCAATTTTGTTTTCGTGTGGACTAGCATCCGTGTCCTGCTCTGATAATCCCATCCTCACTCTAATTTGCTTTGCTCACTGATCTGAGTGCGCCGTGTTTTGTCATTTAAGTTACTAGAGGTAGCATTTTAAAGGGATCAGGAGCTGATTTTATTTTACAATTGTTTACATTTTGAAGAGCTTATTACATCCAAACAATAGTTTTATGGTAAAAAAATAATGTATTTTATCTGAAACCCAGAATTGTTAGGGTAGTGGCATTTTATTTCACGTTTGCAGTCAATGCTCTGTTGTAGCTCTCGTACTCTGTTATAGATCCCGTACACTGTTGTAGTTCTCGTACTCTGCTGTAGCTCTCTTACTCTGCTGTAGCTCTCGTACTCTGTTATAGATCCGTTACTCTGTCACAGCTCTCTTACCTCTGTTGTAGCTCCTTTACTCTGTTGTAGGTCTCTTACTCTGTTGTAGGTCTCTTACTCTGTTGTAGCTCTCTTACTCTGCTGTAGCTCTCTTACTCTGTTGTCGATATCTTACTCTGTTGTAGCTCCCTTACTCAGTTATAGATCCCTTACTCTTTGTAGTTCTCCTACTCTGTTATAGCTCTCTTACTCTTGTTATATCTCTCTTACTCTGTTATAGATCCCTTACTCTGTTGTAGTTCTCCTACTCTGTTATAGCTCTCTTACTCTTGTTATATCTCTCTTACTCTGTTGTAGCTCCCTTACTCTGTTGTAGGTCTCTTACTCTGTTGTAGCTCTCTTACTCTGCTGTAGCTCTCTTACTCTGATGTAGCTCTCTTACTCTGTTGCAGCTCGCTTACCTTGTTATAGATCCCTTACTCTGATATAGATCCCCTTACTCTGTTGTAGTTCCCTTACTCTGTTATAGCTCTCTTACTCTGTTGTAGCTCTCTTACTCTGTTGTAGGTCTCTTACTCTGTTGTAGGTCTCTTACTCTGTTGTAGCTCTCTTACTCAGTTGTAGCTCCCTTACTCAGTTGTAGCTCCCTTACTCTGTTATAGCTGTCTTACTCTGTTATAGCTCTCTTACTCTGTTGTAGCTCTCTTACTCTGTTGTCGATATCTTACTCTGTTGTAGGTCTCTTACTCTGTTGTAGCTCTCTTACTCAGTTGTAGCTCCCTTACTCTGTTATAGATATCTACTCTGTTATAGCTGTCTTACTCTGTTTGTAGGTCTCTTACTCTGTTGTAGCTCTCTTACTCTGTTATAGCTTCCTTACTCTGTTTATAGCTTCCTTACTCTGTTATAGATATCTTACTCTGTTATAGCTGTCTTTACTCTGTTATAGCTCTCTTACTCTGTTTGTAGCTCTCTTACTCTGTTTATAGCTTCCTGCCTCTGTTGTAGCTCCCTTACTCTGTTGTAGCTCTCTTACTCTGTTGTAGGTCTCTTACTCTGTTGTAGCTGTCTTACTCTGTTGTAGTTCTCTTACTCTGTTGTAGCTCTCTTACTCTGTTGTCGATATCTTACTCTGTTGTAGCTCTCTTACTCTGTTGTAGCTCTCTTACTCTGTTGTAGCTTCCTTACTCTGTTATAGATATCTTACTCTGTTATAGCTTCCTTACTCTGTTATAGCTCTCTTACTCTGTTATAGCTTCCTTACTCTGTTATAGCTTCCTTACTCCTGTTATAGCTTCCTTACTCTGTTATAGATATCTACTCTGTTATAGCTGTCTTTACTCTGTTATAGCTCTCTTACTCTGTTGTAGCTCTCCTACTCTGTTATAGCTTCCTGCCTATGTTGTAGCTCTCTTACTCTGTTGTAGCTCTCTTACTCTGTTGTAGGTCTCTTACTCTGTTGTAGCTCCCTTACTCTGTTATAGCTCTCTTACTCTGTTGTAGGTCTCTTACTCTGTTATAGCTTCCTTACTCTGTTATAGATATCTTACTCTGTTATAGATATTCTTACTCTGTTATAGCTGTCTTTACTCTGTTGTAGCTCTCTTACTCTGTTGTAGCTCTTTACTCTGTTGTAGCTTCCTGCCTCTGTTGTAGCTCCCTTACTCTGTTATAGCTCTCTTACTCTGTTGTAGGTCTCTTACTCTGTTGTAGCTCTCTTACTCTGTTGTAGGTCTCTTACTCTGTTGTAGCTCTCTTACTCTGTTTTAGCTCTCTTACTCTGTTTTAGCTCTCTTACTCAGTTGTAGCTCCCTTACTCTGTTATAGATATCTTACTCTGTTATAGCTGTCTTACTCTGTTGTAAGTCTCTTACTCTGTTGTAGCTCTCTTACTCTGTTGTCGATATCTTACTCTGTTGTAGCTCTCTTACTCTGTTGTAGCTCTCTTACTCTGTTGTCGATATCTTACTCTGTTGTAGCTCTCTTACTCTGTTGTAGCTCTCTTAATCTGTTATAGCTGTCTTTACTTTGTTATAGCTCTCTTACTCTGTTGTAGCTCTCTTACTCTGTTATAGCTTCCTTACTCTGTTATAGATATCTTACTCTGTTAAAGATATCTTACTCTGTTATAGCTCTTTTACTCTGTTATAGATATCTTACTCTGTTATAGCTCTCTTACTCTGTTGTAGCTCTCTTACTCTGTTATAGCTCTCTTACTCTGTTGTAGCTCTCTTACTCTGTTGTAGCTCCCTTACTCTGTTATAGATATCTTACTCTGTTATAGCTGTCTTTACTCTGTTATAGCTCTCTTACTCTTGTAGGTCTCTTACTCTGTTGTAGCTTCCTTACTCTGTTATAGCTCTTTTACTCTGTTATAGCTCTCTTACTCTGTTATAGTTCTCTTACTCTGTTGTAGCTCTCTTACTCTGTTGTAGCTCTCTTACTCTGTTGTAGCTCTCTTACTCTGTTGTAGCTCTCTTACTCTGTTATAGATATCTTACTCTGTTATAGCTCTTTTACTCTGTTATAGCTCTCTTACTCTGTTATAGCTCTCTTAATCTGTTGTAGCTCCCTTACTCTGTTGTAGCTCCCTTACTCTGTTGTAGCTTCCTTACTCTGTTAAAGATATCTTACTCTGTTATAGCTCTTTTACTCTGTTATAGATATATTACTCTGTTATAGCTCTCTTACTCTGTTGTAGCTAACTTACTCTGTTGTAGCTCTCTTACTCTGTTATAGCTCTCTTACTCTGTTGGAGCTCTCTTACTCTGTTGTAGCTCCCTTACTCTGTTATAGATATCTTACTCTGTTATAGCTGTCTTTACTCTGTTATAGCTCTCTTACTCTTGTAGGTCTCTTACTCTGTTGTAGCTTCCTTACTCTGTTATAGCTCTTTTACTCTGTTATAGCTCTCTTACTCTGTTATAGCTCTCTTACTCTGTTATAGCTCTCTTAGTCTGTTGTAGCTCCCTTACTCTGTTGTAGCTCTCTTACTCTGTTGTAGCTTCCTTATTCTGTTTTAGCTCTTTTACTCTGTTTTAGTTCTTTTACTCTGTTATAGCTCTCTTACTCAGTTGTAGCTCTCTTACTTTGTTGTAGATCTCTTACTCTGTTGTAGCTTCCTTACTCTGTTATAGCTCTTTTACTCTGTTATAGCTCTTTTAGTCTGTTATAGCTCTCGTACTCTGTTATAGTTCTCTTATTTTATTGTAGCTCTCTTACTCTGTTGTAGCTAGCTCTCTTACTCTGTTGTAGCTCTCTTACTCTGTTGTAGCTCCCTTACTCTGTTATAGATATCTTACTCTGTTTTAGCTCTTTTACTCTGTTATAGCTCTCTTACTCTGTTATAGATCCCTTACTCTGTTGTAGATCTCTTACTCTGTTGTAGCTCTCTTACTCTGTTGTAGCTCTCTTACTCTGTTGTAGCTCTCTTACTCTGTTGTAGCTCTCTTACTCTGTATTAGCTCTCTTACTCTGTTGTAGCTCTCTTACTCTGTTATAGCTCTCTTACTCTGTTGTAGATCTCTTACTCTGTTGTAGCTCTCTTACTCTGTTGTAGCTCCTTTACTCTGTTGTAGCTCTCTTACTCTGTTGTAGCTCTCTTACTCTGTTATAGCTCTCTTACTTTGTTATAGATCCCTTACTCTGTTGTAGTTCTCTTACTCTGTTGTAGCTCTCTTACTCTGTTGTAGCTCTCTTACTCTGTTGTAGCTCTCTTACTCTGTTGTAGCTCTCTTACTCTGTATTAGCTCTCTTACTCTGTTGTAGCTCTCTTACTCTGTTATAGCTCTCTTACTCTGTTATAGATCTATTACTCTGTTGTAGCTCTCTTACTCTGTTGTAGTTCCTTTACTCTGTTGTAGCTCTCTTACTCTGTTGTAGCTCTCTTACTCTGTTATAGATCCCTTACTCTGTTATAGACCCCTTACTCTGTTATAGATCCCTTACTCTGTTGTAGTTCTCTTACTCTGTTGTAGTTCTCTTACTCTGTTGTAGCTCTCTTACTCTGTTGTAGGTCTCTTACTCTGTTGTAGCTCTCTTACTCTGTTGTAGGTCTCTTACTCTGTTGTAGCTCTCTTACTCTGTTGTAGCTCCCTTACTCTGTTATAGATATCTTACTCTGTTATAGCTTTTTACTCTGTTATAGCTCTCTTACTCTGTTATAGATCCCTTACTATGTTGTAGCTCTCTTACTCTGTTGTAGCTCTCTTACTCTGTTGTAGCTCTCTTACTCTGTTATAGCTCTTTTACTCTGTTATAGATCCCTTACTCTGTTGTAGCTCTCTTACTCTGTTGTAGCTCTCTTACTCTGTTATAGCTCTTTTACTCTGTTATAGATCCCTTACTCTGTTGTAGTTCTCTTACTCTGTTGTAGGTCTCTTACTCTGTTATAGCTGTCTTTACTTTGTTATAGCTGTCTTTACTTTGTTATAGCTCTCTTACTCTTGAAAACTCAAAGAAGTATTAATTTAATAGATATTTCTGAATAGTTTAGAGAAGGGGGTCACTCTAACTATATTTAAGGTGTTTGAGAAGGGGCCAGTGGTTTTCAAGTTGATGATGTCAATGAGGGCCGGTGGTATGGCTTTCCTTCCTGTGATTAGCTTTTTCTTTTTTCTGTCAGTAGTCTCTGGCTGCAATGGCTTCACTGCACAAGTAGTCTTGTCCCATTTGCTGCTAATATTAATATAGCATACTGTAACGGCTAAACGGAAGTTCCATTGTCACGTCCACAAGTGTCTGTGATGAGGTTATTAGCTGGTCTGCTGCCATCAGGCACATGTTTTTGCACACTCTGAAAGTTAATGTGGCCTCACTCTTGACAAGAGCTGACATTCAGGCAGATTATACACAAAGCTGCTTATCAGATGCACGGAGATGTGAACTTCTGTTCATGCACACACTCTGGCCTCAAGGACGTTTACATCACCTGCATCGCCTCTACAACGTTCACCGAGAACAATAAACAATGCAATTAGCATGCACTTAAAGAACGTTTTTTTACTGTCAGTTCAGTGAAAGTAATTAGACTTTTTTTCTTTCCCAGAAGTCTTTTTCACTCATTCTGAGCATTCAGGGTTTGTGTAATATATGATTGTTTCAAATAAGTTTCAGACAAATATTTAAATTTTAATGAGTGATTTTCAGAAATATTATTGTTGCCCCAAAACACGATTATTGTAGAGATGATACATTTCCACAGCTCCCAAGAGACTCCTGTGATGCTGTGTTTGAGGCAGTTCTCTGGTCTTGTGGGGCCACACATGTGTGCAGAGAAGAGAAAAAGGTGGGGAGGGAAGGGGGGGGGGGTGTCAGCGGTCAGTGATGCTGGAGCTCCCCTCGCTCTGTCTGAGCGGATCTGTGTTCTGCTGAGGGCAGCAGCAGTAGTGTTGAGCATCTGTTGATCTGGCTCAGAGAAGTTCTAGAAGCTCACTCACGCACACACACACCCACACACGCACACACACACTCAACAAGTTCAAGACCTATCATCAGAAGGGTTTAGAATCACAGAATAAGGTTTTACAGAAAATTTCAATTCTCTTTTAACAATTTCTGTTTTTTAGTTTTAACTATATTTTAAATGGTACTATTATATTATTTTAGTTACAATTAGTTATTATTCTTTGTAATTTGTAATGATTTATTTATTATATTTTAATATATTATTTATTATCGTAGTCTACTTATAACTATGTATATGTTTTTCAGCTTTAATTAAATGTAGTATATTTCAATTATTTTTATATATTACTTACACTAATGTAATCTTACACTAATATAATCTTTTGAAATATTTATTGATTTCTATGATTTATTTATTATGTTATTGTTATTTTATTTTATTTTTTAGTTGTATTGACTATAATATTTTACTAATTTTATCTTATGATTTTACACTATTGTTTAGTTTTATTTTATTAAGGGGATCATATCTATTTAGTAAGTTTAATGTAATGTTTTTATTTACTAAATTTATTTGTATTATTAAATTGTTAGCTCATTTTAATTAAATTAAAAACTTTTTTTATTTGTATATATTTTTGGTTTAACTTCATTTTTGCAGATAGGATTATTTTATGCTAATTAATTTGTTTATAATTGGAAATAATCACAAGAAAAACATTTATGTACTTTTAACAATGTAATAAAAACTTTTTCCAATACAGACTGTAAAAAAAGGTTGTTATTTGTTTAACAAAAATGTACATAAAAAAAATAATGTCATTCACTGTTATTTTTACGTTAGGGTGATATAACTGGTATTCTGCAGGAAAGCTCCGTTTTTTATATATATTTCATGGATATTTACCATCAATATCTGTCGTTTTATTCACAGGGCTTTTCTCTACTGTAAAATTATTTTATATCACTTTAAAAATATATAATAAAAAATGTTTTTAAAAATGTCTTTACCTAAAATTACACATAGTTTCCTGTAAATCTAGGGTAATCAATGACTTAAGAATTATATAAATCTAAATAATAAACAAAATAAAATTGGAATTTTGTAAAAAGATGAAGAAAATATATAAAATAACAGCAACCTAATATTATGTGCTAAAAAATATATATATATATATAGTTAATAACGAAAAGCTTCCAGTTGATGGTCCAGTAAGATGTTTTGTTTGTGTGTGTGTGTGCGTGTGTGTGTGCGTGTGTGTGTGTGAGCAGACTGTGTGTGTTTCGAGTCTGATCTGTGCAGTGCTGACTGTGGAGCTCTGCTGGTGTTACATAACCAGAGCAGAGCACGAGCGCCACAGATTAGAGCCTCTCTGAGCCTGCGCGTCAGGGCAAAGCTGCGCACACACACTCACACACACACACCCGCGCACACGCACGCACACACACACACACACACACACACACACACACGCTCGACGGGGCTGATCTTCTCTTAACGCTCAGAGGTGTTTCTCGTCCTCAACCTTGCTGATGGAATACCATACCTTTCTCAGACTATTTAAATCTTAAATAAAGCACTTTTTAATAACCATTATAAGCTGCACATCCTGGAGATGCTTGTGGAGAGTGTATTTTTATTTTACTGAAATCATAACTCTAATATCCTAATTGAAAACATATATTGTTGATATTTATGAATTCAAAGCTTTTATTATGAATAGTGATGGTCAAAACCAGACTTTTAAAACTATTTTTCACGTGTTTGTTGCTAGCAACTAATTAATTTCATCATTTCTATTTAAACTGCAATTATGCCATTAGTGAAATCAGATATTTTTTTACATTTCTCTAACGTGTTTCAAAAATGTATAATTTAGCATGGATTATGTGTAATATTATTAATATTATTTTTTTAAATTTTACTCTATGTAAATTACTTAAAATAAAAGGATTTATTCATTTTTGTTTTTCCCCTGCTTTTTTTAAACTTGGTCTTGCCTTGGTGTCGATTTCCTTTGACCTTGGACATGCCTCAGGTCTCTTTGAACTCTTTCTTGCCTTGGTCTCCACTTTCCTTGCTCTGTGCCTTGACTTGGGTGCCAACACTTTAGTCATGTTTAAATCCAGGCTAAAGACTCACCTGTTTAGTTGCACTTTTGTCTACTGAGCACCAACTTCCAACAACTGTTTTATCTCTGCACTTCACATCTTAATCTTTGTTTTAATCAATGTTTTTACATTTTCAGTTTTTAATCACTTTGATTTTATATCACTTTTTAATGCTTGATTTTTATTAAATGTACTTTCTTTTTATTCTTTGTTTCCAATGTAAAGCACTTTGAATTACCCTGTGCACGACATGTGCTACACAAATAAACTTGTCTTGCCTTGGGTCGCTTTGATCTTGGACTTGCCTTGGCCTCAACTTTCTTTGATCTTGGACTTGCCTTGGCCTCAACTTTCTTTGATCTTGGACTTGCCTTGGCCTCAACTTTCTTGATCTTGGACTTGTCTTGGCCTCAACTTTCTTTGATCTTGGACTTGCCTTGGCCTCAACTTTCTTTGATCTTGGACTTGTCTTGGCCTCAACTTTCTTTGATCTTGGACTTGCCTTGGCCTCAACTTTCTTTGATCTTGGACTTGCCTTCGCCTCAACTTTCTTTGATCTTGGACATGCCTTGGCCTCAACTTTCTTTGATCTTGGACTTGCCTTCGCCTCAACTTTCTTTGATCTTGGACATGCCTTGGCCTCAACTTTCTTTGATCTTGGACTTGCCTTGGCCTCAACTTTCTTTGATCTTGGACTTGTCTTGGCCTCAACTTTCTTTGATCTTGGACTTGTCTTGGCCTCAACTTTCTTTGATCTTGGACTTGCCTTGGCCTCAACTTTCTTTGATCTTGGACTTTGCCTTTGCCTCTACTTTCTTTGATCTTGGACTTGCCTTGGCCTCAACTTTCTTTGATTTTGGTCTTGTTTTGAGTATATTTGATATTTGAGCCTTGACTGATTGAGCACCGCTGTCAGAGTAGCACTGCGCTTTATCTGTTTTTATTCTTCTCTAAAGCCCTTTAAATTGCCAATGTGTGCAAAAATAGGTTATACAAATACAACCACCTTGCCTTTTATCTTGACCTTGTCTTGGCCTCAACCATCTTTGATTTTGGAATTACCATAGCTTCATTTGATCTACATCTTGCCTTTTTTCTCAGCATTTTATTTATCTTGACACGCATCTGTCTCAGCTCTCTTTGACCTTGGTATCAAGTTTCTTCAACCTCTGTCTTGCCGTGGTCTCAACTGTCTTTGACTTTGGACTTACTATATCTTTCTTTGATCTTGATATATATGATATCTCCCTTTTTCTCAGTGTTCTTTAATATTTGCCTTCATCTCCTCTCTATTTGACGTCTGTATTCCCTCAGTCTCGGCTCTCTTTGATCTTGGTCTAAACTATCTTAGACCACAATTTGACTCGGTCTCGGCTCTCTTTGATCTTAGTTTAGACAATCTTTGATCTCGATTTTGACTCAGTCTCTGCCCTCTTTGATCTTGGTCTAAACTGTTGTAGACCACAATTTTGACTCAGTCACGGTTTTCTTTGATCTTAGTTTAGACCAAGAGCAAAGAGAGCTGAGACGGAGTTAAAATCAAGATCAAAGATAGTTTAGACTATCTTAGACCACGATTTTTACTCAGTCTCGGCTCCCTTTGCTCTTGCTCTAAAACTATCTTAGACCACGATTTTTACTCAGTCTCGGCTCTCTTTGCTCTTGCTCTAAACTATCTTAGACCACGATTTTTACTCAGTCTCGGCTCTCTTTGCTCTTGCTCTAAACTATCTTAGACCACGATTTTTACTCAGTCTCGGCTCTCTTTGCTCTTGCTCTAAACTATCTTAGACCACGATTTTTACTCAGTCTCAGCTCTCTTTGCTCTTGGTCTAAACTATCTTTGATCTTGCTTTTTACTCAGTCTCGGCCTCCTTTGATATTAGTCTAAACTCTTAGACCATGATTTTGACTCAGTCTTGGCTTTCTTTGATCTTAGTCAAAACTATCTTTGACCTCGACTTTAACTCATTTATAGTCAGATCATAGTCTAAACTATCGTTGATATCGATTTTTACTCAGTCTTGGCTCTCTTTGATCTTGATCTAAACTCTCTTTGATCTCAGTTTTGAGCCATTCTTAAGTCCCTTTGATCTTAGTCTTGGCTTTCTGTGACTCTTTCTTGGCTCGATGTCGTCTCCCAATGATCTCTGCCTTGCACATTTCTTTTTTATAAAGTATTGGCAGTGCAATAGATTAAAGAAGATGCATTCTGGAGCAAGCTTTGTTTTGATCAAGCATGAATAAATTATAATTGAGCCTTGGCTTGTAATAATTACCATCTGAACCTTTGTACTCTACCTGTAAACCCTCTCAGTCATAGGTGGTGTCTAATATTACTGCTATTTTTAACCACTCTAATCTCTGTTTTATGGTAATCTCTGCTCTGCTCATCTAAGCAAGTCTCATCCTAAAAAGCCACTTGGGACATTATGAGTTGTTGCCACCTGCTAGTTACATAAACCGGGTTAATGCCATCGCACTGGAGGGGCATTCAGGTGTGAGATGTGTGCTTCATAGCAGCTTCTGGAAACACACACACTCATGGAACACACACTCATGACTGCAGCTCATTCCCGCAGTGTTTGGAGTCAGAGGTGGTGAAAGTGTTGTGAAATAAAAGTGTAGTTCAGTCATTGAAAACTAACAGAGGGAAAAAGGCAGTTTTATTATGGGTAGCGCTGGGCCTTAATGGTTATGGTGGGGCCTGTCAGTTAGAAGGTTGGCAGTTTGCGACCAGACAGATACCTTTGTGTGGGTTTCTTTAAGGTAATCCTGGCTTCCTCTAGAGTCAAAAATTCATAGAAAATTAAAGAACCGTGTTTAAGGTTAACGGAGCTCTCCAGAATTTAACTGCAATAAATCATCAATATCCTCCAAATTAACTTTTTGCTTCTCTTCTTTGGTGGCTGGTAGTTTGTGCCTCTTCAGACTCTTGTTTTCCAAGACTATCTGGCAGTAACAGCTCGCTTAGTGAAGCCTCATTTCTTTAATCTTTGGGAAGAAACTTCAGGTCTTTAAACCTCTGATCAATTGCAGCAGCGATCTTCAGCCGTGTGAGATTAGTGCTGTCCTTCCTTTTAGAGAGTCTGAGGTAAAATCATGTTTGAATTAAACTATAGGCTGATCCTCCTCTGTTCACTCCATAAAGGCTGGCAACACCGCTGAGCAGGGGAACATTTATTTTATTTACATTACATTGTTCAACACC
Organism: Danionella dracula; assembly: GCA_900490495.1. Lineage (NCBI taxonomy): Eukaryota > Metazoa > Chordata > Actinopteri > Cypriniformes > Danionidae > Danionella > Danionella dracula. The sequence continues at coordinate 27,064 of UELW01000779.1, read as the reverse complement.
ATAGTTATTTCTTCTTCAAATTTTTAATATTGTATTACGCTACTCTGAACTTATTTTTTATTTACTCAGCATACCTTGACAGTGGACACGCACACACAACACACACGCACACATACACAAAATAGACCATAGTCGGGGAAAGTAGTGTTCATCCACCTGCAAGGTTCTTCCAAATGCAACTTGCTGTTCCATTAGTTCTTGAATGGACTGTGCTTTTGGTGCCCAACCATTTCATGACATTAGCTAGCGCATTTTCAAAACCGCTGCAATTAATGGAAACGTGACACCTCGGTGCAGTACAGGTGATCACATGAAAGAAACGTTAGTCTCGTGGCAGCAAACATATCGTTAGTGTGCTTCAACTTGATCTTGATTTTTCCCTTCTCTCACCACATCGAGACAGGGATCCACACACACCTTGGTGTACTGTCGTTCCTCAGTTTTTGTCGGGTTATTGTCTCTATCGTGATTGCTCTCTTGTTTTGCCCATATTCTTGTGTGTTTCCATGCTCTCACTCATTATCTTCAGGTGTTCCTTGTTATGCCCTCCCCTCTCAATTACTCAATTAGCGCTGGCCTTTTAAAGGCTCATTCTGCCTCGGCGCAGTGCGAGTTATTGTTTGTGCATGTTGCCTAACTATCTACCGATCACTTGTCTCATGTCCAATTCTGCCTGAACTCAAAATTCTTGTACAAATAAAGTCAGCTGAGCAACTCACCTTGCATCTGGGTCCTATCCTTCATCACGATCCTGCCAGTTTTAGACACAGTTTGACCGAATAAATGCAATTTCAACAAACTGCGCTGTGACTGCTCACAGAAGCCCAGCGGTCCCCCGTGAGAGCGGTGTGTGTCGCGTGTCCATCCTCCCTGGTTCTCATCGTCATATAAGTGCATACGTCTTATTCATACTTTCTTTAAAGCACGTCTACCACAACAGGAAACAGGAAAAACTAAAACAGTGTCAATTGCAGATTTTTTTCTTTACACATTATACGATTCAATTTAATATATGTATGTAAGTATAATGAGTAAAATTATCTAAACAAACAGCAACATTTTCATAAAAAAACTTTGGAATAAAAATTTGTATTTATCACAAGAGTTAGTTAGTTATTTAGTTGTTTGTTTATTTATTCAGTTACTTAGTTATGGAGTTGTTTGTTTATTTATTTATTTAGATTATTATTTAATTTGTTTGTTGATTTAGTTATTAATTTTGTAAGTTATTTAGGTAGGTAGTTGTTTGTTTAGTTATTTAGGTAGACACATAGTTAGTTATAATATTGTAATTCTAGATTTTTGGGAATTGTAAGACATAGATACAACATCTTTTAAAATATTTATTTTGTTATAGCAAAACTATACGTTTTTACAAAACTTACAAGAGATAGTAATTAATTAATTAATTAATTTAGATTTTTGTTTTTTTGTTTATTCAGTTAGTTATTTTAGTTGTTTGTTTAGATAGTTTGTTGTTTATTTATTTATTTAGTTAATTTGTTTATTTATTTATTTAGTTCTTTAGTTAGGTGTTTGTTTATTTAGATAGATACATAGTTAGTTAGTTTTTTTTTATACCTGTCCTATCCTACTTCAAAGCAACCTCATGAGAAGGGAAGTGCTTCGTATGAGTTGGTCAGTTTTGCTCTTTCCAGGCAAATGAAGATATGATTAAGTGACTATTCTTCTGGATAGAAGCTATTAATTTATTTTATTGATTATTTTATTATTTCACATTCATCACAATAATTACATTAATCAATCATATAAACACACATCAGGATGGTGTTAATAGAAAAGGGGAAAGAGGAGAGAAGTACTTGTGGGGGAAAAAGTCAGGATTGAGTAAAAAAAATAATAATAAGATTGGATACTTACCTTGGCACATCCAAGGAGTTTGTTAGAGTTTGCACAGTTCGCACCTATCTACACATATGTATACAAAAATAAATATACTTACATACACACAGTTAATGATCTATGCAAAAAACAAAAAAATAAAAAAGAATATATATATATATATATATATATATATATATATATATATATATATATATATATATATATATATATATATACTTATGTACATACATAAAAACACATATACACACCCACACACACACACTCGCATATATATACATATGCATATAAACATACACACCTGTGACGTATCACAGGTAATCGATCACACTGGGAGAGTGGACATAATCATAGACGTCCCAATTGATCTGATCTCGATGGAGAAACACAGATGATTGAGTGTTACAGGACAGGAGACCTAAACCTCAAGCATCTAGCAGCGACCAAACTTCCCAGGTGTCGTGACTAACCTTCTGTGTCCCAAGTGAAATGTGGATTCTGCCTCAGGCCAGTCCCCATAAATGGTTACCCAGAGCTACCCAGAGATCCAGCCTGCCCTCCACAGAACAAGAAGTTTAGGGGCCCGGACCCTGGAGCCGGACCCACCCCACCTCCCCGGGGAAAGTCGGCAACCTCAGAGAGCAAAGCCCAGGGCTCCGATGGCCCACAAACACCGCCAGGCCCACATCCCCCCATGGTAGGCCCCCGTCCCGGGTGCCACCGTGGACCCGCCGGGAGAAAGGAAGGATGGCTAAGAGACCAGAAGGGGGTGAGGAGGGAGACCACTCCGAATGCGGCAGGACCACCTTCCGGCCACACCACGCACACCCCAACCAGCAGTCCCCCAACCCCACGCACACCCTAACCAGCAGCCCCCCAACCCCACGCACACCCATACCAGCAGACCCCCGCATCCACCCATTCAACCATCCATCTACCCACCCATTCAGTCTTCCACACCCGGACAGTAGCCAGCAGCTCCCATCGGGCTCGCGCCCACCCCGGCAGCCACCCACACCCCCGCGATGGTGGGCCCGTACCCCCCAAGAGGGAAGATGGGGGCAGTCGTCTACCCGTTCCCCAACATCCACTCCCAGTTGTCATGTAATATAGGTATATGTGGATGTGTTGGAGAGATAGAATGTATTAAAAGTAGGAATGGAGTGTCACCGTCATTTGGCGGATGATGTCCAGGCACCACCCCCTGCCCTACTTGTCTAATGTGTATTTAAAATTAGAGAATAGCCTTCTCCTTCATGGATGGTGGGAGGGGCCACAGATATACAGCCCCCCACCTCTCCCTCACCGAGATTTGAACAGAGAGACTAGCCCTCAAGGCCTAAATGTAGTGTGTCCTTGCAGGTGTTGTAAGGGGCCCTCGTGGAAGCGAGGCAGTGGCAGGTGGGATTGGCCTACTGTCCGCTCTGAGAGGAAGGACCACCCGGTGCCCTGGAGATGTTCAGTGTCCAATGTTAGTTAGTTATAATATTTTTATTCTAGATAATGGTAAGTCAAAGACATAAATACATTTTTAAAATAAAGGGGGCATCCATACTCTTCAAATATAAGTTGATTGTTCTCCGACCTTGTAACAGTCCAAAATCAATAAGTTGATATTTTTAATATGACATGATCAGGGTATAACCCAAAGGTTTGCAATAAAAGGAACCTCCTTTTTTCACTATCTCACTTGTGATTTCTATATAATTTTTCCGAAACAATTGATTTTGTACACTTGTCCTTTTCATCACTGAATTTCACATAGATAGATATATCTAAAGTTGAAGGGAAATAATTATAAACTGTTTAAAGAAAATTGATAAATCAACACTGTGGAGGGGAAGTGATAGAGAGGGTTTAAAAGTGTTCAATTTAAATCTACGAGAGTGTTCGTTTTGCCATCAATCTTTTTTTGAAAAGTAGCATTATTTTGATTTTTTTTTTCATTTAGGTACATCTTATTGTTCCATTTCATGAGGTCTGATCCTCTTTGTGTTCATCAGTAAAGAGCAGCGTAATGGGACGGAGGGCTCCTAATCTTTTTACACACTCGTTTAGGTCGAACACAGAGCCCTCTGTCACCGAGCCTGGGACCTGAGAGGAGTTTTAAGGAGGATTGGCGCTTCTCAGAGATCATCTGATCCTCAGACGACGCGCTGTCTGCTGCATCTTCAGCTTCTGAGCTTAAAATCCTCCCCCGAGGAGCATCCATCAGCGATTGTTCAGGGTTAGCTCATGCCATCCTTTTATAGGGTTCTCAAACCTGAATGGTACAGGTTTAACATTTTCCTTTAATCACCTTTTCTCGAGGGCTCATTTTTAAATGGTATACTTAATTTTTCCTGCCCTAATTTACAAGCTTCCTCTTCCCAACCCTAGTTGAAAAGAAGTCATGTCATGACATACGCTCTTGGTTTTAAAAACAAGTCCAAATTGAAGGTTTAAAAGACGTAATTTGTTCCTTTTTCTGTGCAACCTACCTTGTTTCAGGATGCTCTTGCACATCCTACGATGTTCTTTCGTGGATGTTCATATACTGGATTTCTATATTACTATAACCTTTTTAAAGTCATTAGCCTCATACAGTAGAAATCAAAAGATAAATGTCCTATTATTATATTGTCAACAAGTCATTCTCTACAACTCAACACAAACTAGTACAGAAAATTTGTTTTATTACAAATCTGTTGTAAAATACATTGAAAATACTCAAGGATTCAAAGGAATCTTCTCTACTTGATCACAGGCACTGGGCAAGAAAAACACATTTTTAATAGAATATAATTGATAAAATTCAATAGTTAGTACAACATTTTAGCATCGCATATTCACATGACCTTTAGCGGCTGCACATAGCATATCTACTCTACAAACTCATTGTTTAGAAACTCTTAAACACTCTCAGAGTATATTACTGTATGTGTATAAATGTAATCAGTAGCAGCACACTTAGCAATTTATGTGTAACTACAGGAGCATGCCGCTGCACGATGAGTGTTCTCTCCAACCCTCGTTGAAATTGAAATTAAACATAAGTCTCAAGCTTGAGATGTCGTTACCATCATGTGCAAACTTTGATTAAAACGTTTTTACTTTGAGCAGTTGCTTCAAACCAGCTTCATGCTGTGTTCGTGCAAATCGTTGCTGAATCTAAGCAAAAAATATGAATTCCAACGTGTATTGAAATGAGAAAAAATTGCACGTACAATGTTGAATCAGTTACTTAAATGTTGGGGAGGAGCTTCCAGTAGGCTTTTTTTTTTGTTGAGGTAACAAGGTGGAGTTGAGAGATGCTTATGTTCTCTGAAGGCAGAAAAATGGAGGATATACCGACGGATTACAAACTACAGGCTTCTATTTTACTAGCAGAGCGCCTTCCAATCTTTCAGTCTTTTAACTTGTCCGCCATGTTTGTTTGTTTTTCCTGTTCTCCAGAAAAAACACGTTGCCAAGCTCCTGGCAACAACTCTTCCTCAGCTTGTATGTTGTTGCCACATTCTCCGCTGACACCACAATAGATTAAACAGATATGTTTTTAATTTAGTTTTGAACTCTATGAGCGTAGCTGAGCTCCGGACAACATCCGGGAGTTTGTTCCAGAGCTTCGGGGCTCTATATGAGAACGCTCTTCCTCCTCTGGTGGATTTACTAACCTTTGGTATAATCAATAGTCCTGCTTCTTGTGATCGAAGAGAGCGAGCTGGAATATATCGTGATAGGAGACTGCTCAGGTAGAATGGAGCGAGCCATTCAGAGCCTTAAACGCAAGGAGCAGTATCTTATATTAAATGTGATATTGTACAGGTAGTCAAAGAATGAGAGAGGACAAAACTGGTGTAATGTGGTCATATTTCTTTGTTCTTGTGAGCACTAGACTCTTCTGGTCTAACTGTAATGTTTGTTGTGCGGCAGCTGAGCAACCGGCAAAAAGAGCATTATATGGGGTTTGATTTGATCGACTAGCAAAGATTTGGCCAACTAAGGGCAAGTTAATTTACTTCTACTCTGTGTGTGTGTGTGCGTGTGTGTGTTAAATTAATTTACCCTTAATAGTTGATCAAATCAAACTCCATCTCTCTAAGACAATCTACTCAAGGGATATACATACAACTATGTGGTTGCTAGGGTGAACATGTTGGTTTTTATGGGTGTACAGTAAAGTTTGCTTGTCACATTGAGTCATAAAAGCCAATTCCCAGGTCTCATATCATGTCGTAGATATAATGCATTGTGTTTATTTGGTGTTTTTAACTCATCCTTGCTATAGCGATCTTCCAATTCTCTGTTTTGAATCAACACAGTCCAATCCATGGCTAACAAACCCACTTTGGCCTTCTTGCTTGTGTTTTGGGGGGGTGATCTGACCACCTGTTGTGCCTGTGGCTCCTGCAGAAGAAGCCGACCCTGGCTTTAAGAACCATGTGCTGCTGTCTGGCTTTTGTGAGTGTGACCTTGTGCTGCCTAAGACTTTAATAAGATAGATACACGAATCAAAAGAAAACAGCAAATCACTGACTTCAGCCGTCTAATTACCAGTACATCAGGCCGGGGTCAGTAATTAGGCAGAGCTGGAGCCCCGAAAGCCGGCACCATCTGGACCCCGGCCTCCCCCAGCACACTCACACCAGTGTGGCACACTAACAACAACCTAATTGTTTTTGTACCTGCTCCCCCTCTTCTAAATCGCGGCCTTTGTTAACTGGGGAGAACACGTTTTATGCTATGCTAAGCCGATTAGCTGATTTAAACAGGGTGCCGGTTTGGGGGGGTTCGTGAGGGGGCCGGTGTGAGTTAAGGCTTGGAAAGTTTGAGGGAGTTAACATTTGTTGCTCTGATGCAGGCTGTTTGGCTTATGATGCATGGAGCATACACACTGAGCAGTCATGGGTGAGCAGGTAAGGAACAACTGGTAAACGTTAGTGTTAACCCCATTTTCCACGTCATTATTTAATTGGTCGGTGTAATTTTTCAAAATTTATAAAGACTTTCAGCCAGTTTCCTCTAACTGCGCCCATGTGACACTCAAAACCTTGGACACGTGTGATCGCTGGGAAGTGGTTCGAAGGCGGGCTCTGCAAGGGAGCAATCAAAATTGTGTTGTCAAAATCTGCTCATCGTACAGACTCATAGCAATTCTGCTGCCGTACTTTCTCCCATGGACAGATTGTGATGCGTTTTTTTATGCACAGGAACCTTAATATACTTGTTTTAGAAATAGATGCTTAGAGTTGTGAAATTTGCCCTTGCTAGTTGACCGAATAAATCGCCATGGCTCTATAGAGATAGAAAAATATAGAAATATCTGAAAAGAGATATAGATCCAATTATATAGTTGCTAGGGTAAATCTGTTGGTTGCTATGGGTGTACAGTGAGTTTCCTTGCCACACTGAGTTATATAATCCACCTTCTTTTGTGATATTATGATTAGGTATCATTCATTTCTTTATATTTTTATGTACTATAAAAGGTTTGGACACAAGAGACAAAACCAGCTTCAAACATGTTTAGTAGCGTAGCCAAGTTATGCCGGGCTGTGGTCCTTCTTCTCTTCAAAAAAAACAATGGTGATGTCACCCATATGTTTCTGAAGAGAGATCTTATGGTGTGTCCACATCTACATGTAGAAAAGCAGAAATGGTAGATGTTTTACTTCCTAAAAAAAGACGTACTCATTTGGAAGAGGTCAATGACAGCAGATGTGAGATGTTGTGGAAGAGGCAGAGAATTCAGAACTTAAAAAATATGAACTATTTGAAGAAACCTGCTTCCATCCAACCAATCAGCTTGCTCTAGACTAATGACGCGTTGTCTCCAGAGAAAAAACTCAATGTCAATGTGTGTGGAGACCTGCTGCTGTAACACACAAGCAGACCACTGGACATCGGTTGTACCGGCAATTCCTACATTTTTGAGCAGGGCCGTTATTAAAAAAAATATTTTCTTGAAGGACACTGAACTAGTCCAATGAAATAACTGGCCTCTCCCTCCAATGTTATCAATCTGCTGTTTGAACTTCTGGAGACCAGAGTAACGAACAAGCTTAAACATCTTGTTTAGGCTGTTCTATGAAAATAACAAAGTGCAGCCAAATGTACTGAAATTACAGAAATGTTTTCTGCTGTACGTTCAAAAGCAGCAGTCCAGGGAGTGCAGCCAGTTAGAGATCTCACGCGAATGCACATTCTCTCCACTGTGCTAGAGGGTAGGAAGATGTTAGCTCTACAGTTAATGAAAAGTTCATATACCTCTATCTCCTTATAAAATATAAAACAAATATTGTAACGTTTACATGGGTCTACTTTAGAGAGAGAGAGAGAGATATAGATAGATAGATAGATAGATAGATAGATAGATAGATAGATAGATAGATAGATAGATAGATAGATAGATAGATAGATGGATGGACGAATAGATAGATAGATAGATGGACGAATAGATAGATAGATAGATAGATAGATAGATAGATAGATAGATAGATAGATAGATAGATAGATAGATAGATAGATAGATAGATAGATAGATAGATAGATAGATAGATAAAGATAATTCCTTAATTAATTTATTTGTAAAAGCATTTAAAAAAAACTAATAATTTGGATCACTGATTTTGTGTCTTGCAGAGATAAAAAAGTATTTTAATACAATTTAAAATGAGTTAAAAACTGTGTGTTTGTGACATGAAATCATTTACAATTGAAAATATCCACCAATGATCCTCATCATAAATCATAAAGATTTAAAATAAGAAGCATGTTAAACTGTTTTCTCCTAGCTCCCCACTGAGCCAGACCCGTTATTGCTTTGTACTTAGTCTGAATACTTTTTGACATATTTCGGATATAATTCTGGAGACTTGTGACTGCTCTATTGACACTAACTTCAGAGGGATCGCCATGCCTTAAAATTATTTAAAACACCATTAATTGCCTCTTTAAACCAGTATTTAAAACACCATTAATTGCCTCTTTAAACCAGTATTTAAAACACTATTAATTGCCTCTTTAAACCAGTATTTAAAACACCATTAATTGCCTCTTTAAAACTGTATTTAAAACACTTTTAAGTGTCTCTTTAAACCAGTATTTAAAACACCATTAAATCTCTTTTTAAACCAGTATTTAAAACACCATTAAATGTCTATTTAAAACGCCATTAATTGTCTCTTTAAAACAGTATTTAAAACACCATTAAATGTCTCTTTAAACCAGTATTTAAAACGTCTCTTTGCAACAGTATTTAAAACACCATTAAACGTCTCTTCAAAACAGTATTTAAAACACCATTAAACCTCTCTTTAAACTAGTATTTAAAACGCCATTAAACTTCTCTTTAAACCAGTATTTATAACACCATTAAATCTAGATTTGATTCGATTTTAAGTTCTAACATTTATCCTTGTTGGTAGAACCAGAATATGAACAAACATGCCAATACAACAGCAGGTCTAGCTTTTAAGAATATTTGAATGCTGTTTAAGTCAAAATAGCCCCAAAAAATACTGCATAAATCCAAAATAGCTTCACTTAAAAATTCTACACTAACACCAGATTGAGCTCATCCATCTCAGTTCTCCTGTTGGTTCAGCTACGTTTCTCGTTGTAGACAAATGAAGAAAGCAATAAAAAAGGTTTTCTTTGCATATTTTTGATGGCAGAAATGAGAATAGTATATAATAGTAATTACAATAATAAAATGCTCAATCATCAATTTATTTTTAGAAATCCCTGATCACCGGCTGTTTCTAATACAAAAATCTGGTGATTGCAGAGCTTTTTTTTTTTATCAGACTCTTTGAGAGTTTTATCTTTATTATAACCTCCTGAGACCCAGCTTATTCATTTTTTGTCCTCTGTAGTACACATTTGTTTTTTGGTTTGTATATTTTTACTCAGCTGAGCAGTCCTGTTGTGCTCAGTAGCGGACAGCCTGGCCTCTACAATCTCATCTCATGTGTTTGCGAGGGTGGTTTTCACTCTAGATAAACAGGAAATCACATCACGATCACAAAGTGACATTAGAAGATATTCTTTCCATGGTTCTCAGGGCGATAATTATCACAAATATGCAAACCCCCCCATACACTAAAAAAAAGGAATTCTCAAAACAAATTTTACAGTATAACCAGTAAGTAAACATGAGCTGAATTAGGTGTCAGAAGCCTGTTTTAGAGTGCAGCTTTATTCAGTAATGTTTTTGGAGTGAGTGCTCAACTGATGCGGTGATCCACTCGCTGGTGCATTGAGGGAAATGTAGTTCGGTGAATGTTGAGGAAGACTAAAAACCCATTTAAGAAGACAAACGTAGACTAAAACAGTGCTTTACCCTTCTTACACAGACTAATCTATCTCTAATTTGTTTATTTAAAGACATTATTGTACTTTCCTTGTTTTCCTTGATACTCTTTTCACTTCTATGTCACCCCTGGATTTGGTACGTTCCATTTCCAATTTGTGAATACGTGTATTTGTGTTGGAACTTATAAAAGTGTTTCACACTATGTAGATTTGTATGGTGTAACACTTTGGGGTTACCCCAAAACCAACAGGTAACTATTAACTCTGCAGTAACTATGTGTACCTTTTTGAGAGTTATTATTAACTATTCAGTATCTAACGTCACGGAACTACTGCGGTAACTACCATTAACTATTGGATTAACCATAACTCCTAACTCTGTAACTACCATTAGTGAATAATTACCTATTGATTAAGACCCAGGCTGTTTCCAGCAATAAAAAATAGTTTTAGGTGTTCAGATACAAATAATACACAAATCTATACTTGACATCTGTACCAAATAGCGTAATGTCTGACTCATGTCTTCTACGTCAAATTAAAAACAATACCAGTGTGCAGATGCGGGCCAAACTTGTTTGCTTAAAGTAGGTTAGGTTAAGCACCGTATATTTTGTTGAATAACACCGATACCTTTAAATGTATTTGTGGGAATGGTTCATCAAAAGCGTCCATAACTAAACAAGTAAAAACACGTTTATTTACAATAACAATGCATCGTGATCAGTTTTGCACACATAAATGGATATTGTTTTTTTGAAAAACAACTCCAATTTAAAGCCACCCGGTTTGGGTAGCTGGAGCCAGAGAAGATTAGCATTGCCTCATCGTAGCTGCTGGACAGTTATGGATTAAACAATGATGAAACACTGCAAAAATTCATGCAGAGAATCCCCCAGCAGATGTTGGCTAAGCACGGCTGCTTTCTGAACAAAAGCAATAGGCTTCATTTACAGAAATACACATATATAAACATTACAGGAAATCTAAAAGAAAGACATTCCTTCATATCGTTTCCCGTGTTATTTGAATCACCGACTTTATTGTAAACAGCTACTGACCCATGAAATCAGTATTGATTCCACCTCCCAGACACCAGATCGTTCTAAGTGAAGTCTTCAGCGCTCTGAACACGAGACGAGAACGCAGACGGAGAAGGCTGGAGAGTTATGACTCAACTCCAATCCTTTTGTTTATTTGCTTCTGTCCACACTAGTTGTGGATGAAGCTAATACTGAGTGTGACTGATTGATCCACCCCTAGATGGACAGTAAAGATTAAGAGGATGACAAATAGGCACTTGCTTACACAGCGCTTGCTGCTAATCCCATTGTCTTCCTTTAGAGAGGCCTCAGTGGCCTCAGAGTCACTCACTGTCCGGCATCGCTAGACACACCAGGAGGAGGTGACAGACCTCTCTGCACTTTACCAAAGCAACAGATAAGAAGAAGACCCTTAGTAAAGAGTTGACACTCGGGGTAGGGATTGAAACAGGAGTCTACTTGGCGACAATCTAGACCTCTTTGCATCCAGATCGAAATCTTTGTGACGATTTTGGGAGAGCTTCATTGAATGGAGGATCCGATGTCTGAAATGTCCATGATACCATTCGCATCACCAACGGAGTCTTCCAGAAGCAACTCTACGGATGATAGCCAAGAAGGTGAGTTCCAGAAACTTCAACGAGGTGCCAAATCTTTTGGACAATTCTTATGTATCAAAACTAAAGGATGCCCTCATTGACTTGTTCCTTGCTGCTTGAGCTTTCCAAGCAAAAAAGTGAAAAAAAAACAACAACAACTTGGACTTCCAGAAGTTTATGTTTTGAATACCTTTAGTTAATCAATACACGGGATAACCATCTTGTATGTGTGTTCGTAAGAAGTAAGTTCTAACGAGAGCTCTCATCTTCCAGGTAAAAGTCCTGCTCCTGGCAAGATGCTCAACACAGGACTTCTCTGTAAAGTGTGCTCTGACACCAGCAGCGGGAAACACTATGGGATTTATGCTTGCAATGGTTGCAGTGGGTTTTTCAAGCGCAGTGTGAGACGTAGACTCATCTACAGGTGAGAAAACATCTTGCTTACTTAAAGTTGCAAAAACCTAACCTTAAATTAAGTTCGAATGAAGTTTAGTGGTCTAATTTTGTACATTTGCAGATGTCAAGCTGGCACAGGTATGTGTCCTGTGGATAAAGCACATCGAAATCAGTGTCAGGCTTGCCGTCTAAAGAAATGCCTTCAGGCAGGCATGAACAAAGATGGTGAGTCAACCTCTCGAAATCTCCCTTTCGACCCATCTTTTCATGGTCTGAGCTCATCAGTCTATCTCCTCTCAGCTGTCCAGAATGAGCGCCAGCCTCGGAGCACAGCACAAGTCAGGTTGGATGCTCTGGATGTGGACAAAGACAAGGAGCACTTGGCTACTACTCTGGAACCAACCTCTTCCTCCACCTGCTCGGTGATCAGCCGTCCACTTCTAGGTTCCACCATCAGTTCCAGCATCAGCTCCACAGAAATCGGTCAGCGCTCCAGCAGCCCCAGGAATGGACATCGCTTCATGGCCAACCTGATGACTGCTGAGACCTGTGCCAAACTAGAGCCTGAGGATGGTAAGAAATGGGGTGTTTGTGATCAGGTTACTTGTGAAATCGAATGAAACCTTAAGTTTTAATTCAGATAGATTATTCAGGATGCCACCATGCATTGCTTTAGGACTCTCTGAGAAGCTACTGAACATTAGTTATGGGGTAGAGGAGTTGTATTTCTGGAGAGTCTTCCAGTCTAGATTTTTAGAGAACCCTAAACTTGTTGGTCTCCTCATGCGCAGTCATGGACTTGAACCAGACTGGGAACTCTATATGAGGATCTGGGGTCTGTTTTATACTCTAAATAGATATTAAGGACCAACCTTTTGGGATACTACACTAGTGATGCGTAGGAAAGAAGAAGAATATAGGTGTTTATTGGCAGGTGCCTTTTAAAAAGCAAAATTTTGTACAATCCAAGCCTCATATACATGCATTAAATTCTTCAACATTGCTTCTTTGGATTAAAATATTACCAAATATGTAGAGGCCTCACTTCTGTTCACTTTTGTACTTAAATTCTTGCAGAAATGTTAAACAAACAGTCTCATACTGCACAGGTGTTAAAGCCTGTATCACTTTTATCAATGTTACATATTGTAACTTAACGTAAGGTAACTTATTTATTGAATTTTACAGTGGATGAGAACATTGATGTGACCAGTAACGAGCCTGAAAGAAACTCCCCGGTGTACACCACTGCTCTCTACCCCTCACGTGAACCTGAGAGCGTGTACGAGACCTCTGCACGCCTGCTCTTCATGTCAGTTAAATGGGCTAAGAACCTTCCAGTCTTTTCCCATCTGCCTTTTAGGGACCAGGTAAGCTAAAGAAGCTAGCATTGATTTTAATATGATCTTTATTAGTCAGTAGCTCTCAAAAACGTCTAACTGGTTGTCGTGATTGTAGGTGATTCTGCTTGAGGAAGCATGGAGTGAGCTCTTTCTTCTTTGTGCAATTCAATGGTCTCTACCTCTGGACAACTGCCCCCTGCTGTCCCTCCCTGAACTTTCACCCCCCGGACAAGGCAAGGGAAGCCCAACTTCCTCGCACGTGAGGGTTCTGCAAGAAGTGTTCAGCCGGTTTAAACCCCTGCAAGTGGATCCAACAGAGTTTGCTTGCCTGAAAGCCATTGTTTGTTCAAACCAGGTAGGTTTTTATCCTAGGCCTCAATGTTTACATTTTAACAGTGCTTACTCTTGATACACATCAATGTTGTTTCTTTTTAACTACACAAGCTAAGATCATTTAAAACAGAAAATGATATATATATATATATATATATATATATATATATATATATATATATATATATATATATATTATATATATATATATATATATATATATATATATATATATATATATATATATATAAACATAGATGGGTAAACTTATCAAAACTGGTTTACGTTATAATTCAACTGTCATCTTATGTAGTACAATTAAATCAAAGCTTTTAATTTTTTTTAACAGAAACACGAGGACTAAAAGATCCAGAACAGGTTGAGAACCTACAAGATCAGTCCCAAGTGCTGCTAGCTCAACATATCCACGCACTGTACCCCAATCAAGTTGCCAGGTAAGCGGATCTGCATAGTAAAATCTTCTACAAAACAAATACCTAACTCAGCCATGTTTTTGTGTGAATTCTTGACTAAACAAGACATTTTCCTTAGGTTTGGCAGACTATTGCTGCTCCTTCCATCGCTTCACTTTGTGAGCTCAGAGAGAATCGAACATCTTTTCTTCCAGAGAACGATAGGAAACACACCCATGGAGAAACTTTTATGTGACATGTTTAAAAACTGAAATTTTATTTCTGAAAGATTTTTTTTCAAAGGAACTCTTCACTTCAGGGGCTTTACATTATTGCTTTGCTACATGCTAATGCTAAATCCGCTTGAACTATTTTCTAAATATGTCACAAATTATTTAAAATGGGTTGCTTCGTTTCCCCAAATAATCAAAGGTAAAATTTATATTGTTTTATTACTATGAAATTCAATGTTTTACCAATTGGAAACGCAAAGTTTAAAATGTATTTATATTGTTTTATTACCATCACATTCAATGTTTTACCAACTGGAAACTCAAAGTTTAAAAACTAGATTCTTCTTTTTGAAGATGACATGTAAATGTTGATAGACTATGCTACTTGCTAATATGCTATTTTATTATGTCTGAATGCTAAATAACGTTTGTGTTAATGCTGGAATATTATTCCTGTTAAGAGATGTTTACTTTATCTCATCTGGTTAAGAAGAGAATGTTTAACCTTGTTAGTTTTTATTTGTTTGTTTGTTTACTGTTATGCTAGTTGCTCAAAACAAATTTTTATATGGATGCTAAAAGAGAATGTTTTATCCTGGATCATTGTTATACAATTGTGTGAGTTGTTGACTCAGAATGTGTTATTTTACGTCATTGTAGCTTTCTGTTTTACCCATTCAGGCTAATGCTCGACTATTTTTTTAGACATATTCTGTCATGTAATGCTCGACTCTATGCATCTCCTTAATATGGAATTCAGTATAGACATTCTGTGTATTTACAGTGTTGTTGAGAATGTAAATTGCCTTCTAAGTGCATTAAACAGCAAGATCACGTTGAATACTGCTTATTTTGTTGTTGTTTTCTGTTTGTTAGTTTTTATGTAGAATATGTGCCCATGCGCAGGGCCATTCATTAATTCATTCATTCATCTTCATGTTGGCTTTCTTCCCTTTCGGGGTCTCCACAGCGGAATGAATCGCCAACTCTTCCGGCATATGTTTTACGCAGCGGATGCCCTTCCAGCCGCAACCCATCGCTGGGAAACATTCACACACGCTCATTCACTCTCAAACACTATGGACAATCGTTCTTACTCAATTCACTTATACCGCATGTCTTTGGACTTGTGGGGAAACCGGAGCACCCGGAGTAAACCCACGCGATCACAAGGAGAACATGCAAACTCCACACAGAAATACCAACCGACCCAGCCGAGGCTCGAACCAGCAACCTTCTTGCTGTGAGACGACCGTGCTACCCACTGCGCCACCGTGACGCTAAATTAAATTATAAATAAAAGTAATAAATTATCTCTACGCACTTGTTTCTAGTAAAGTTGAGTTCATAACGTATTTTCTTCAGTACTATTCGCGTGTGTTTTTATGTACTATTCGAGTTGTTATTTCCGGTCCTGTAGAGGGCGCCAACGCACTGGTGGCCAGTGGCTTTCAGCGAGTCAGCGACCAATGCGGAAGTGCCTCGATATATCTCCTCTCTACCGTTGATTGAGCCGAAAGTTGGAATTTACGCAATAATGACCGAATATATTAATCAATTATAAAGTTTATAGGTTTTATACAAAGATGTCTGTCTTCGGGAGGTCGTCCGGCTATGATTACGAGGAGTTGTCGCAGACGGAGCGCGGTTACAGCGAGACTCCGGGACTGTTTTCAACTCGCTCTCCATTCGCTTCCAGCCATTTTCAGGAGCAGAGAGGACACTCGTTTGATTATGTGCCTAAAGTTAAACAGAACGACTTCACAGGTACTCGCTATGTTTCATTGAGAATATTCTGCATTCTGTTGACTTCAGTAGATGTTTTAATTATAGAGAATCAACGAACACCGTATTGTTAGAACACAGTAGATTATACCATCATGATAAGCTCAGGATTGTGTTTTGGTACATGATAGGTAACATAAACTAAATTAATATAGATACCACGTTTCAAAACACAGCGTTCCAGTCTTTTTCATAATATTTACCTTTAAGGTAACATTCAGCAATAATGTGCAAATATGGGTTTTATAATCAATATGTAATTTTAATAATCAAGTCAAACTTTATTAGTCCAAGTTGTTATAATACACGTTTATTTGAAATAAAGTGGTTAGCTATAATTGTTTTTCACTGATATAAATAATGATAATCGACACCCGTTTTTAGATTGCTATCAAAAAGATGTTAAATTCCCGTGTTGTATATTAAAAATACACAGCCAGGACGGTGATTTTTTTTGTTGAGCATGTGATATGGTGTTTAAAACTCTTTGTGTGTATTAATAATTTTATGAAGATAATTGCCATATGTAAAAGTTAAATTTTAAATCTAATTTTAGACCTTTGAGGTTTTCTGAGGTCTAGCATTTAGGTTAGTGTTGTAGACCATCCTTTTGACTTCCTATTTTTCTGTTATTTTCATTAATATAATATTTTCGTGTGTGCATGTGTGTGATGGTGGGGGGTGTTTGGTGGATGTGAGTGACTGGTGGGGGGTGTTTGGTGGATGTGAGTGACTGGTGGGGGATGTTTGGTGGATGTGAGTGACTGGTGGGAGATGTTTGGTGGATGTGAGTGACTGGTGGGGGTGTGTTGGTGTATATGAGTGACTGGTTGGGGTGTTTGGTGGATGTGAGTGACTGGTGGGGGGGGTGTTTGGTTGATGTGAGTGACTGGTGGGGGGTGTTTGGTGGATGTGAGTGACTGGTGGGGGGTGTTTGGTGGATGTGAGTGACTGGTGGGGGTGTTTGGTGATTGAGTGACTGTGGGAGATGTTTGGTGGATGTGAGTGACTGGGTGGGGGGGTGTTTGGTGTATATGAGTGACTGGTTGGGGGGTGGTTTGGTGGGATGTGAGTGACTGGTGGGGGGGTGTTTGGTGGATGTGAGTGACTGGTTGGGGGTGTTTGGTGGATGTGAGTGACTGGTGGGGGTGTTTGGTGGATGTGAAGTGACTGGTGGGGGGTGTTTGGTGGATATAAGTGACTGGTTGGGGGTGTTTGGGTGGATGTGAGTGACTGGTGGGGGGGGGTGTTTGGTGGATGTGAGTGACTGGTGGGGGGGTGTTTGGTGGATATGAGTGACTGGTGGGGGGGTGTTTGGTGGATGTGAGTGGCTGGTTGGGGGTGTTTGGTGGATGTGAGTGACTGGTTGGGGTTGTTTGGTGGATGTGAGTGACTGGTGGGGGGTGTTTGGTGGATGTGAGTGACTGGTGGGGGGTGTTTGGTGGTGGTCAGGAGGCCGTAGGCATGGAATGGGAGCCACGTCCTGTGAGACTGCCCCAAGGCAGCTGAGGGCTGCCATGGTAGCTTATTACCACCAGAGAGTGAATGTGGAGTGAATGAAAAGCCCTAAATACATTGAAGACGTTATTATTAGTTGTCCACGTAACAGAGCTGGCGAACAGAGCTGCCGGAGAGAAACCCACTTATTCCACAAAAACTCTGCCCACTCCACTCACAATGATCTGGCCCTGATTCTTAAACAGTTTTTTTTTACTAAGAAAGTGTACTTTTATTTTACTGTACTCAATCAAAAATGGGATGCTGTCAACTTATGAGACAAAAGCCCAGATCACAATTGCTTTGCAGACTCACTGTTTTGAGAGTCTTGCACCCAATCACAAACAATGCTCTTCATTTATATTCAATGAGTTCCTCTGAACTCAGAAGGTGAATGGTCCTTCCAACGCATTTCCAACCGGTTCTTTCCACAGACCAAATTAGCCTCAACAGATCAGAAAATAATCACTTCTGCAACTCAGTTTTACTGTCTTTGTAGTCTCCATTTGTTGAGGCATATGGATTTTGTACCACCTAATTAGAAAGTGCAATGCTTGTTCAACTAAGTTAGGTGCATGATGTCATTTAAAGGGGTCAGATTGTGCCTCCTTTAAATCCTTCTCAATAAATATTTGACCCCTACAGACACAGTGAAAACTGAAAAGGGTGTTAGACCAAAGAATACATTCCTTCAATGATTTATCATGTTCTTGCATAATGCACTAAATCAATCATTGTTTTCTTATTTCAGATAAATCTCAAGGATATTTGTCCTGGCTTTGCAACTTAATCGTCACCTTCCTGGTGTTCCTGTTAACCCTCACAACGTTTCCCATATCTGGATGGTTTGTCCTGAAGGTCAGCTTTAAGGATATTATTTGTAGAAATGTACCACTGGTTTATAAACCACACACCGTTCTTGGTTCCCAGGTGGTACCTAACTATGAGAGGATGGTGGTGTTTCGCCTGGGCCGAATCCGCCCTCCCAAAGGCCCAGGGGTGGTTCTGGTTCTGCCTCTGATCGACCAATGGCAGCGAGTCGACCTTCGCACCAGAGCCTTCAATGTCCCTCCCTGCAAAGTACTCTCAACGATGCGTCACATTCATTCAGTTAGCTGTTCTTTAAAGATGTAGAGTGACTCAAGAAGTAAATCAAATTGAATACATCATTATTGTTCATCTGTTCCTCTTCAATTGGCTCCAGGTAAGCACCCAAGATGGAGGGATGGTGTCGGTGGGCGCAGATATCCAGTTTCGAATCTGGAGTCCGGTGATGTCTGTGGTGGCTGTGCAGGACCTGAACTCCTCCACACGTCTCACGGCTCAGAACGCCGTGATGCAGAGTCTGAGCCGCAAGACCCTGAGGGAGATCCAGAGCGAGAGAGTCAAACTCGGAGAACATCTCGGGGTGAGACTGGAGTCCTGGAAACTGTGGGCTGTCTTTAAATCTGAAATTACTTTTAAATCAAATGAGGGGATATGATTGATATTCAGGGGTGTAAAGTAATGAATTACAAATACTCACATTACTCTAATTTAGTCGGTTTTTCAAACATTTTAATTTAGTGAGTAGTTTTAAGTGCTAGTTTTCTTTAACCTGCTGTCTCTACTTTGTTACTTGTTTATATTTATTTATATGATTTCTTCATACTTAGAGACCCCTTAAGAAAATTACTCTCATGTACTGTACATTTTTAGTTTGTAGCTTATAAGGTTAAATAACTGTGCAGTGCAATATTCACTGCTCATGAGTACTTTTATAGAAGGGCTACTTTTTACTCATACTCTGAGTACTAGTTATAACAGATACTTTTACTCTACATTCTTTACTTTTTTGACAAGTAATGGTACTTTTGCTTGAGTATGATTTTGATATTTAGAAATAGAGGGAAGGAAATCCACATCCTGGTAGAGGTATAAAACAGGCTTAGATTTTTTTTCTCTTTGTTTAGATGGACATGAATGAGATGACAAAGCCATGGGGGCTTGAAGTGGACCGTGTGGAACTGATTCTGGAGGCTGTACTTCGGGAGCCAGATGGGGGACACTCGGGGTCCCTCATCTTGCCCCCGTCCATCCCGGGACTCGAGGCTCTGACTGGACCCATACAGCAGCTAGCGATGCATTTCCTGAGCCAGACGTCTGAGCCACAACAGAGCCAAGGTGACATATCATTTTTTAAAATCCTTATTAATGTTATCATTATGTTTATAAGCTTTTATTTAATCTTAGCTTCATATGCTGCAGCAATATGCTTATTCATGATAGCTTTATGCTATTATTATTGCTAAGTAATTTTAAAGGACCGGCAGTGTCACAGTGGTGCAGTGGGTAGCAAGGTCATCTCACAGCAAGAAGGTTGCTGGTTCGAGCCTCGGCTAGGTCGGTTGGCATTTCTGTGAGGAGTTTTCATGTTCTCCTCGTGATAATGTGGTTTTACTCCGGGTGCTCCGGTTTTCCCCCACAAGACTCTGTGTGCTGGTTAGCTCAGAGACTGTGACTTGGGGGCCCTGATAGTGGAACACCTGCTCACACAGGGGGTGCGACTCTGTGTGCTGGTTAGCTCAGAGACTGTGATTTGGGGGCCCTGATAGTGGAACACCTGCTCACACAGGGGGTGCGACTCTGTGTGCTGGTTAGCTCAGAGACTGTGACTTGGGGGCCCTGATAGTGGAACACCTGCTCACACAGGGGGTGCGACTCTGTGTGCTGGTTAGCTCAGAGACTGTGATTTGGGGGCCCTGATAGTGGAACGCCTGCTCACACGGGGGGGTGCAACTATCTGTGATGGTTAGCTCAGCGACTGTGACTTGGGGGCCCTGATAGTGGAACGCCTGCTCACACGGGGGGTGCGACTCTGTGTGCTGGTTAGCTCAGAGACTGTGACTTGGGGGCCCTGATAGTGGAACACTTGCTCACACAGGGGGTGCGACTCTGTGTGCTGGTTAGCTCAGAGACTGTGACTTGAGGGCCCTGATTGTGGAACACCTGCTCACACAGGGGGTGCGACTCTGTGTGCTGGTTAGCTCAGAGACTGTGATTTGGGGGCCCTGATAGTGGAACACCTGCTCACACAGGGGGTGCGACTCTGTGTGCTGGTTAGCTCAGAGACTGTGACTTGGGGGCCCTGATAGTGGAACACCTGCTCACACAGGGGGTGCGACTCTGTGTGCTGGTTAGCTCAGAGACTGTGATTTGGGGGCCCTGATAGTGGAATGCCTGCTCACACAGGGGGTGCGACTCTGTGTGCTGGTTAGCTCAGAGACTGTGACTTGGGGGCCCTGATAGTGGAACACCTCCTCACACAGGGGGTGCGACTCTGTGTGCTGGTTAGCTCAGAGACTGTGACTTGGGGGCCCTGATAGTGGAACACCTCCTCACACAGGGGGTGCGACTCTGTGTGCTGGTTAGCTCAAAGACTGCGATTTGGGGGCCCTGATAGTGGAACGCGTCCTCACAAAGGGGGTGCGACTCTGTGTGCTGCTTAGCTCAGAGACTGTGATTTGGGGGGCCCTGATAGTGGAACGCCTGCTCACACAGGGGGTGCGACTCTGTGTGCTGGTTAGCTCAGAGACTGTGATTTGGGGGCCCTGATAGTGGAACGCCTGCTCACACGGGGGGTGCAACTATCTGTGATGGTTAGCTCAGAGACTGTGACTTGGGGGCCCTGATAGTGGAACACCTGCTCACACAGGGGGTGCGACTCTGTGTGCTGGTTAGCTCAGAGACTGTGATTTTGTGGCCCTGATAGTGGAACGCCTGCTCACACAGGGGGTGCGACTCTGTGTGCTGGTTAGCTCAGAGACTGTGATTTGGGGGCCCTGATAGTGGAACGCCTGCTCACACAGGGGGTGCGACTCTGTGTGCTGGTTAGCTCAGAGTCTGTGATTTGGGGGCCCTGATAGTGGAACGCCTGCTCACACAGGGGGTGCGACTCTGTGTGCTGGTTAGCTCAGTGACTGTGACTTGGGGGCCCTGATAGTGGAACACCTGCTCACACAGGGGGTGCGACTCTGTGTGCTGGTTAGCTCAGAGACTGTGATTTGGGGGCCCTGATAGTGGAATGCCTGCTCACACAGGGGGTGCGACTCTGTGTGCTGGTTAGCTCAGAGACTGTGACTTGGGGGCCCTGATAGTGGAACACCTCCTCACACAGGGGGTGCGACTCTGTGTGCTGGTTAGCTCAGAGACTGTGACTTGGGGGCCCTGATAGTGGAACACCTCCTCACACAGGGGGTGCGACTCTGTGTGCTGGTTAGCTCAAAGACTGCGATTTGGGGGCCCTGATAGTGGAACGCGTCCTCACAAAGGGGGTGCGACTCTGTGTGCTGCTTAGCTCAGAGACTGTGATTTGGGGGCCCTGATAGTGGAACGCCTGCTCACACAGGGGGTGCGACTCTGTGTGCTGGTTAGCTCAGAGACTGTGATTTGGGGGCCCTGATAGTGGAACGCCTGCTCACACGGGGGGTGCAACTATCTGTGATGGTTAGCTCAGAGACTGTGACTTGGGGGCCCTGATAGTGGAACACCTGCTCACACAGGGGGTGCGACTCTGTGTGCTGGTTAGCTCAGAGACTGTGATTTTGTGGCCCTGATAGTGGAACGCCTGCTCACACAGGGGGTGCGACTCTGTGTGCTGGTTAGCTCAGAGACTGTGATTTGGGGGCCCTGATAGTGGAACGCCTGCTAACACAGGGGGTGCGACTCTGTGTGCTGGTTAGCTCAGAGACTGTGATTTGGGGACCCTGATAGTGGAACGCCTGCTCACACAGGGGGTGCGACTCTGTGTGCTGGTTAGCTCAGAGTCTGTGATTTGGGGGCCCTGATAGTGGAACGCCTGCTCACACAGGGGGTGCGACTCTGTGTGCTGGTTAGCTCAGAGTCTGTGACTTGGGGGCCCTGATAGTGGAACGCCTGCTCACACAGGGGGTGCGACTCTGTGTGCTGGTTAGCTCAGAGACTGTGACTTGGGGGCCCTGATAGTGGAACGCCTGCTCACACAGGGGGTGCGACTCTGTGTGCTGGTTAGCTCAGAGACTGTGACTTTGGGGCCCTGATAGTGGAACGCCTGCTCACACAGGGGGTGCGACTCTGTGTGCTGGTTAGCTCAGAGACTGTGATTTGGGGGCCCTGATAGTGGAACGCCTGCTCACACAGGGGGTGCGACTCTGTGTGCTTTTTAGCTCTGAGACTGTGATTTGGGGGCCCTGATAGTGGAACGCCTGCTCACACAGGGGGTGCGACTCTGTGTGCTGGTTAGCTCAGAGTCTGTGATTTGGGGGCCCTGATAGTGGAACGCCTGCTCACACAGGGGGTGCGACTCTGTGTGCTGGTTAGCTCAGAGTCTGTGATTTGGGGGCCCTGATAGTGGAACGCCTGCTCACACAGGGGGGTGCGACTCTGTGTGCTGGTTAGCTCAGAGACTGTGACTTGGGGGCCCTGATAGTGGAACGCCCTGCTCACACAGGGGGTGCGACTCTGTGTGCTGGTTAGCTCAGAGACTGTGACTTGGGGGCCCTGATAGTGGAACGCCTGCTCACACAGGGGGTGCGACTCTGTGTGCTGGTTAGCTCAGAGACTGTGATTTGGGGGCCCTGATAGTGGAACGCCTGCTTACACAGGGGGTGCGACTCTGTGTGCTGGTTAGCTCAGAGACTGTGATTTGGGGGCCCTGATAGTGGAACACCTCCTCACACAGGGGGTGCGACTCTGTGTGCTGGTTAGCTCAGAGACTGTGACTTGGGGGCCCTGATAGTGGAACACCTGCTAACACAGGGGGTGCGACTCTGTGTGCTGGTTAGCTCAAAGACTGCGATTTGGGGGCCCTGATAGTGGAACGCGTCCTCACAAAGGGGGTGCGACTCTGTGTGCTGCTTAGCTCAGAGACTGTGATTTGGGGGCCCTGATAGTGGAACGCCTGCTCACACAGGGGGTGCGACTCTGTGTGCTGGTTAGCTCAGAGACTGTGATTTGGGGGCCCTGATAGTGGAACGCCTGCTCACACGGGGGGTGCAACTATCTGTGATGGTTAGCTCAGAGACTGTGACTTGGGGGCCCTGATAGTGGAACACCTGCTCACACAGGGGGTGCGACTCTGTGTGCTGGTTAGCTCAGAGACTGTGATTTTGTGGCCCTGATAGTGGAACGCCTGCTCACACAGGGGGTGCGACTCTGTGTGCTGGTTAGCTCAGAGACTGTGATTTGGGGGCCCTGATAGTGGAACGCCTGCTAACACAGGGGGTGCGACTCTGTGTGCTGGTTAGCTCAGAGACTGTGATTTGGGGACCCTGATAGTGGAACGCCTGCTCACACAGGGGGTGCGACTCTGTGTGCTGGTTAGCTCAGAGTCTGTGATTTGGGGGCCCTGATAGTGGAACGCCTGCTCACACAGGGGGTGCGACTCTGTGTGCTGGTTAGCTCAGAGACTGTGACTTGGGGGCCCTGATAGTGGAACACCTGCTCACACAGGGGGTGCGACTCTGTGTGCTGGTTAGCTCAGAGACTGTGATTTGGGGGCCCTGATAGTGGAATGCCTGCTCACACAGGGGGTGCGACTCTGTGTGCTGGTTAGCTCAGAGACTGTGACTTGGGGGCCCTGATAGTGGAACACCTCCTCACACAGGGGGTGCGACTCTGTGTGCTGGTTAGCTCAGAGACTGTGACTTGGGGGCCCTGATAGTGGAACACCTCCTCACACAGGGGGTGCGACTCTGTGTGCTGGTTAGCTCAAAGACTGCGATTTGGGGGCCCTGATAGTGGAACGCGTCCTCACAAAGGGGGTGCGACTCTGTGTGCTGCTTAGCTCAGAGACTGTGATTTGGGGGCCCTGATAGTGGAACGCCCTGCTCACACAGGGGGTGCGACTCTGTGTGCTGGTTAGCTCAGAGACTGTGATTTGGGGGCCCTGATAGTGGAACGCCTGCTCACACGGGGGGTGCAACTATCTGTGATGGTTAGCTCAGAGACTGTGAATTGGGGGCCCTGATAGTGGAACACCTGCTCACACAGGGGGTGCGACTCTGTGTGCTGGTTAGCTCAGAGACTGGTGATTTTGTGGCCCTGATAGTGGAACGCCTGCTCACACAGGGGGTGCGACTCTGTGTGCTGGTAGCTCAGAGACTGTGATTTGGGGGCCCTGATAGTGGAACGCCTGCTAACACAGGGGGTGCGACTCTGTGTGCTGGTTAGCTCAGAGACTGTGATTTGGGGACCCTGATAGTGGAACGCCTGCTCACACAGGGGGTGCGACTCTGTGTGCTGGTTAGCTCAGAGTCTGTGATTTGGGGGCCCTGATAGTGGAACGCCTGCTCACACAGGGGGTGCGACTCTGTGTGCTGGTTAGCTCAGAGACTGTGACTTTGGGGCCCTGATAGTGGAACGCCTGCTCACACAGGGGGTGCGACTCTGTGTGCTTTTTAGCTCTGAGACTGTGATTTGGGGGCCCTGATAGTGGAACGCCTGCTCACACAGGGGGTGCGACTCTGTGTGCTGGTTAGCTCAGAGTCTGTGATTTGGGGGCCCTGATAGTGGAACGCCTGCTCACACAGGGGGTGCGACTCTGTGTGCTGGTTAGCTCAGAGTCTGTGATTTGGGGGCCCTGATAGTGGAACGCCTGCTCACACAGGGGGTGCGACTCTGTGTGCTGGTTAGCTCAGAGACTGTGACTTGGGGGCCCTGATAGTGGAACGCCTGCTCACACAGGGGTGCGACTCTGTGTGCTGGTTAGCTCAGAGACTGTGATTTGGGGGCCCTGATAGTGGAACGCCTGCTCACACGGGGGGTGCAACTATCTGTGATGGTTAGCTCAGAGACTGTGACTTGGGGGCCCTGATAGTGGAACACCTGCTCACACAGGGGGTGCGACTCTGTGTGCTGGTTAGCTCAGAGACTGTGATTTTGTGGCCCTGATAGTGGAACGCCTGCTCACACAGGGGGTGCGACTCTGTGTGCTGGTTAGCTCAGAGACTGTGATTGGGGGCCCTGATAGTGGAACGCCTGCTAACACAGGGGGTGCGA
The DNA here is from genome assembly GCA_900490495.1 of Danionella dracula. Lineage (NCBI taxonomy): Eukaryota > Metazoa > Chordata > Actinopteri > Cypriniformes > Danionidae > Danionella > Danionella dracula. Next base: position 1,248 of record UELW01000779.1, on the reverse strand, counting down.
CTCTGTGTGCTGGTTAGCTCAGAGGACTGTGATTTGGGGACCCTGATAGTGGAACGCCTGCTCACACAGGGGGTGCGACTCTGTGTGCTGGTTAGCTCAGAGTCTGTGATTTGGGGGCCCTGATAGTGGAACGCCTCTCACACAGGGGGTGCGACTCTGTGTGCTGGTTAGCTCAGAGACTGTGACTTTGGGGCCCCTGATAGTGGAACGCCTGCTCACACAGGGGGTGCGACTCTGTGTGCTTTTAGCTCTGAGACTGTGATTTGGGGGCCCTGATAGTGGAACGCCTGCTCACACAGGGGGTGCGACTCTGTGTGCTGGTTAGCTCAGAGTCTGTGATTTGGGGGCCCTGATAGTGGAACGCCTGCTCACACAGGGGGTGCGACTCTGTGTGCTGGTTTAGCTCAGAGTCTGTGATTTGGGGGCCCTGATAGTGGAACGCCTGCTCACACAGGGGGTGCGACTCTGTGTGCTGGTTTAGCTCAGAGACTGTGACTTGGGGGCCCTGATAGTGGAACGCCTGCTCACACAGGGGGTGCGACTCTGTGTGCTGGTTAGCTCAGAGACTGTGACTTGGGGGCCCTGATAGTGGAACGCCCTGCTCACACAGGGGGTGCGACTCTGTGTGCTGGTTAGCTCAGAGACTGTGATTGGGGGCCCTGATAGTGGAACGCCTGCTTACACAGGGGGTGCGACTCTGTGTGCTGGTTAGCTCAGAGACTGTGATTTGGGGGCCCTGATAGTGGAACCACCTCCTCACACAGGGGGTTGCGACTCTGTGTGCTGGTTAGCTCAGAGACTGTGACTTGGTGGCCCTGATAGTGGAACACCTCCTCACACAGGGGGGTGCGACTCTGTGTGCTGGTTAGCTCAGAGACTGTGACTTGGGGGCCCTGATAGTGGAACACCTGCTCACACAGGGGGTGCGACTCTGTGTGCTGGTTAGCTCAGAGACTGTCATTTGGGGGGCCCTGATAGTGGAACGCCTGCTCACACGGGGGGGGGGGGGGGGGGGGGGTGCAACTATCTGTGATGGTTAGCTCAGAGACTGTGACTTGGGGGGCCCTGATAGTGGAACACCTGCTCACACAGGGGGTGCGACTCTGTGTGCTGGTTAGCTCAGAGACTGTGACTTGGGGGCCCTGATAGTGGAACACCTGCTCACACAGGGGGTGCGACTCTGTGTGCTGGTTAACTCAGAGACTGTCATTTGGGGGCCCTGATAGTGGAACGCCTGTTCACAGGGGG
>UELW01000131.1:1800000-2086709 GCA_900490495.1 Danionella dracula | reverse complement strand
GTACTAACATTAATTTTAAAAGTAAATTTTTACATGTTCTTTTAATCAGCGATTCTTAAAAGTCATGTAATATAAATGAGTATTGCAAATCATTCAAGATATCTGCAAATATAATTTTTGTTACCTGGCAACTGTTATAACACATCAGTCTGAATCATGACTTTTCATATGAAGGCCAAACATTTGTGTTAGGAGAAAGGAGAAGTTAAGAGAAAGGGTCTTTTACTGTCAATGACACCAGAGAGGCGCAGATAGTGATTTTCCCACAAGAGTTCTGTTCATGGCAAAGATACGCCAATAAAATTGATCTATTCACCTCAAATAAAGCACTGATGCAATTCAAACACAAGCCCTGCATACTCATGTATAATAAAAATGCTGTTTGAGCATACATTCCCAATAAATTTGGAGGTGTGGGTGTGATAGTCATTTTGTTGGTCCTATGTGAACTGTGTTTGCATCAGAAACAGATGTGTGCTCAATCACCAGGAGCAGAATAGGGAGGCAAGTGCTTTTGGAAAGCTCTCAAAACACCCTGCAAACAGATTAACAGGAGCACAAAAATCAGCCAGATGCATCCAGAGGTATCAAACTCCAAAACAAATACAGACTGGCAGTTCATTTAGAAATATTAACATTTTGAGAGGGATCAATGGACATTAGGTTGAGAAAGGTTGAAGTTAATGTTCAGCGCAATGTTTGTATCCTTGCATCCACTTTACTGGAACATGAAAGACGAAAGTCATACTTGACATCAGCAAATATTTGCATATATAAATATGGGTGTTTAGAGTCATTTTTAGACAGAAGCTATTAAACTTTTACTGCTGAATCAAAAATAAGGTGTTTTTAATTGGAGGTATAGTACAAAAGAAAGACATCCTAAGCACTAAAATAAAGCTGCAGAATCATATAGAGCAGGGGTGTCCAACGTCGGTCCTGGAGGGCCGGAGCCCTGCACATTTTTGGTTCAACCATCATGAAACACACCTGTGGCACTAATTATGTTCCTCTGATTGGCTGAAGTAGAGTAGTATGCATACTACAGCAGGGTTGCAACTAAAATGTGCAGGACAGTGGCTCTCCAGGACCGGCGTTGGACACCCCTGATATAGAGGGCTCTCAAAATCACTCCGGATGCTGCTCACCCAGGCAACCACCTCTTCCAGCTCTTTTCCTCCGGCCGGCGCTTCAGAGCCCCAAATACCAGGACAGCGTGGCACAAACACAGCTTCTTCTCTCAGGCCATTCAGCTACTGAACCCATAACTTTCCCCACCAACATTCCCATAAATTTCCTCTAAATTTTGCACTAATCAACAGGACCCAGATACGCACATTTCCCAATCGTTCCACTTTCTGTTGTTCTGTTGCTGCACTTTTTACTTTGGTTTGCACATTACCTTCCAAGCACATCTCTTAATCACTTCTATAGTTATAGTTCTATTACTTTATATTTTACTAAAGTAAAATAGTAAAATATAAAGTAAAATTAATTTGAATAAAGTAAAAAAATAGCAAACTTGTCAATAAAGATTTTTCTTGTTCTGATTTAATCAATGCTCTTTTAAGCATACAGCATTTTACATTAGCCCACGCACATAAGTTAGCCCCAAAGCAGATTAGGTAGATTTAAAGCGTACCAGGCAAGTTGTCCGAGAGAGGGATCCGAGCTTTAGAGGGCGATAGGAGCATGGACACCATCAGGTCAATGCCCAGTTTGAGCTACTGCTCCTGCTTCTCCCAAAACTTATTTGAAGAACTTCTCTTAGATGTTTTGAAATATTTGGAAAAATACTTTTTTTTTAAATACCTTTTTAATGAAGGGAGAAAATTTGTTTATAATATGTTAGCTAGTGTATTAAAACAAATACACCAAAAATAAACTAAATAAATGAAAGAATTTATGTCAAATTACTAAGTTAACACAGAAACATAATTACCAGTTTTTATTAGCAGATGAACATAAAATATATTAGAGTTTTCACAAGTTTATTGTCTGTTAAAAGATGTTACTACTGTGTAAACAATTTTTTTGTATATAACGTAAGTTTCAAATGCTTAGGTTACAAAATGCAATCTTGTATAAAATATATATATATATGCTTTTGTGTATGTGATACAAATATGTATGTAATTAATGCATTAGTATATAGACATAAAGGTTTTTGGAAGCGTGTGTATTTTTTTGCTTAATGTTCTAAAAATGCATGAGTCATGAGTTGCAAAGTTGCATTTCTCTTCGTAGTCAACCTGTTTTTATTTGCATGTGCTACATATATTTACAGTGGCTACAGTTACATTTTAAAGTTTGTAAAAGAATGCAAGTATGTCAAAAACTAGAACGTGCTATTCCTAAACTGCATATTCTTGTCTAGAGGTGAAGAGAATAGGGTGATCAGGTCCAGGTTATTAGCTAGGCTCTGTTAGACCATGTAATAATCTCACAGTGGAAAAAGGATGCACTGTTCCAGGGTTACGCTCATCCCTGTATGACACCAGTATATGAATGATGGTCTGCTCAACACAACAGACTCAAATAGAACATCTAAAGCCAGGAGCTTGTGTATGAGTGGTACATAGTTTGGCACTGCTGCTGCATGTTTGCATATGTGCTGAACAGGCTTTTTCTACCCTTAAAGGCTACTGTATTTTTCATTCGCCTACCTCACATTTTCTGTCTACCATTTCATTTCTTTCTCTCCCTCCTCCTCATGATCTGCCTCAAATGCAGGTTCAGTCGATAAAAGCAGAATGGTGTCAAAGAGCACTTTAAATTGAGTAAACAGGGATTGAATGGTGCACAGGGTCCAGAGGCAATGTATGATACTGGAAGTCAAAGAACACATCTTTCACGAGAAGAGATTTCTATAATAACAGAGAACTAGCTGTCAATTGGATAGCTGGTGAGATTTCTGTTGCAATGCTTTTAAACTCGTTGAGTGCTTTCAAATCTGCTTTATATAGTTTGGATGAATTGCACTTGTTTGTTTTCCCATGCTCTACAAATTATTTTGGAAGGCAATTTTGCACCAATACAACCTGAATACAACTAAAAATTTCTATTTGAATTGGGTTTGGATTGCTATTTCAGACAGCAAATGTCTTAAAACATGTCTTAAAACATAAGACAGAAACTTATCAAATCCCATAAATAGAGTGGCCAGTAGTGCTCAAACACACACGCACGCACGCGCAAACACACACACGCACACACCAAAGCACAGCGCAAACAACACAAAAGAGAAAAATAAAAAATAACAGCACAAAAAAGAACACAGCATAACAAACACAGCACAAACAAAAGAACAACAGCACAAAAACACCATAGCTCAAACAAAAAAACAACTGCACAAACAAAAGAATAACAACACAAACAAAAAACAACAGCACAACCAAATAAATTAATTGTTTGTGTTGTGGTTTTTTGTTTGTGCTATGTTTTTTGTGTGTGTTGTACACTACTGGGCCACTGTACAGTCTATAAATGTTCTTAATTGTTTAAAGGAGATGTGTTTTACAGGGTGTTTTATGTAAATCAGAGCATTGTTATGTCATCTGAAAAAAATGGGGTTTTTTTCCAGCATACATGATGATATTTCTTCACTTCTTCATAAAGACACCAGCTCAAGAGACTTATAGAAGATGATATTGTGCACTCAAAAACTTGTTTGGGAAAGGCCCAAGCATTAGTAAACTGTTGCAGCATTGTAAGATGGATTTCTCCTTAATTTTTGCAAAATTGGAAAAACATCCTATTTATGTCTAAGTTAGTGTGTTTTTGATGTTGTAGCCTTGTTTTTATCCTATTCTTATTTGAACAATCTAATAAACTTTAATAAGCTTTAATTAACTAGATTCTGTTGTTCTAACTTATTGCATTGTGAGTAAAATTAATTGGTTCATAATAAAAAAGAATTATAGATACACAACTTTTCAGAGTAATAGAAATTTGCTGTGATCATGTCAAAATCTTCTGCACTTATCTCCAGCATATGGATAGAATTGGCACAAATTTATTAAAATGTGTTTTTTTCCCTCCAGAAATGAAATTTTGCTAAAGAGACAATATACTCAGACAATAAATATAAATAAATATTTATTCATATAAAAACAATAAAAATGAATGCAGTTTTCTGAAGATTGTTTTATATCCCAGGACCCTGATTTTTTACAGATAAATTGAACAATGTGTAAAGCTGTTACTTCATCAACAACATCAACAACGGATAAAATGAAAACCATTTCAAACAGCCATTTAAAGAAATGTGCCCTCTCCTTACAAAAAGTTATACTTCAACTATGTCTGGGCCCACTGTAGAAAATTAAGTTGAATTTCTGACTTTAATCTCAGAAATCTCACTTTATTACCAAAATTCTGACTTTGAACTATGATTTGATTGTAATTTCAGAATCAATGGATTTGCAACCTGCCACATGAGTATAACACTCTTTGGGTTTGTGCACATCATTGTATTTGATCTATAAATATAATCTTAGAGAGCTGCTCCTGTTATCGACCAATCAGAATAGAATTTTGTGCATTGCAAAATGCTATCTTGGATTTCATACCCTTAAAACAGAGACTTTTACAAAACATCAGAAACTTTTTGATGCACATAAATGCTTAAATCTGTTGCTTTTATAGAGTTTTAGAGATAACATTTTTACTATTTTTATTATTACTTAGTTTACTGTATACATTTTGTAACTTGAATAATAATAACTTGCTTCTACTGAGATTTCCTATTATTCATATAAATAAAGAAATGTGATGTACTGTTAGCTTTATCCAGAGTAAGCACAAAATAACAATAAATTGATAGATAGATAAATAAATAAAAATAATGGGAAACAAAATATTTTTCAACTTTTTCAAATCATTAGGAATCACTGTTGGGTAAGCTTTTTATCCAAGTCTGCAAGTAATGCCTCTCCAGAATTGCAGCCAGTGCAGTTTTTAAAATCACTTCAGTGCATAATTTAACACAAACAAACATCAGAAAAGAAATGCTTTGCAGTGTCACAATTCACCCAAGCCAATGTAAGAAAAACACTAATTTATTTTAACAGGATTTGCAAAAAAAAAAAAAAAAAAAAAAATCTAATTTTTTTAGCTTTTCCCAAGCAAGACGAAGCTTCATGGTAAATTACCTTGAGCTCAGAATGACCCAAGACCATGTGCTGTGGCTCTCACAAGGCGCTCAAGATAGAGGAAAATATAACATCACAGCGACTCACTTAATCAAGTGGAATTACTGGAGAAAATTGCTCCTCTCCATTATAGGAGATTGGTGTTGGAGTAAAAATAGGAAGATTATGCTTAGTAGCATAAGGCAGAGTTAGAGTGGGGTCTTTCTCGTACAGAAACCTGCTAGCATGCCCTTAACTGAACGCTCTTGGCCTGAGACAGATGACTCACAAAAGAAGTGCTGATCAAGTGCAGCTGCTTACAACTCTTGAACAGACTTTTTTTTGTAAACTGAAGAACAGAAAGATTTCAATAAACTAAATAAAACTGTATAAATGTGATTTATTTTTGTCAAATTATTCCCAAATTTTGAGGACTCTGTTGTCAGTCATAGTTAGTATTGTGTTATCCTAAATATCTTCTAATAATGTGCTCTTCTTTGTTTTGAAAGTGTGTGTTTGAGAGTCCTTAAAGTCGTGGAATGGGATTTCACTGGGCACAAGTTGAGACTCGGAATCCCCAAAAATAAGACACTCCATGTTCCAACAATGCCTGATCCAGATGTTGCTAGTTTCTGCTGGTTGGACTTTTGGGCTTAAAGTGGGCTTTGTCAGAGCTTCCTCTGAGCTTAATCAGAGTAAATAGATCCTTTCAGGGCCAGAGTAGGTTACAGGAACTTTCTTTGTAAACATCGTTTTGTGTTTGACACACCATCAACTGTCTCCATCTGCCAATGAGTATTATATACACACTTATTACCGTAAAAGGAACATTTTCTGATTGTGAAATATTTAAATTGAAATAAATCCACTTCGTCACCTCCTCTTCAATTCGGTCAGAAAGATTGTGCTCATTAAAGTTTACACATGCATAACATAATGGGTGATGTTCATTATGTGTTTAATGCCCACTCTACTTTCTTTAATTTACACAGTATACCAAATGCTCTGCTCACATAACACCAATTCTTGCTTTCTTGGTTTTCAGTTGCTTATCGTATCAAATTCAGAATTCTCCTGCTTGCTTTTAAACTGTTGCGTGGTTTAAAACCCTGTCTTTGTAATGTGCTCGCTCCTCTGAAACTAGCCCCCTCAAAGAGTCACTCCCTCTCTTCTATGGGATAATAATATCGCAGAATCCAAAACGCGACTCTCTACGTTTAGTATCCTCTCCATCCGTCTCTTCTGTAACATGTTCTGTGTTCCATTTTAACATTTGTCTTGTGTTTGCAGTTTTTCCATGTATTGTTCCTCAAACTTTGTAAACATTTTTATTTTGGGGGTATCTCTTTAGACATGAATATATGTTCAATAATGTTTAATACTACTAACAGGCTTTCAGCCCAATGTTTGTATTTATTTATTTATTTTTTTACTTTTAGTGAGAATAAGTTAGCAGTTTAATTGAAAAAAGTAAATGATAGCTGTTAAGCAAGTTGCTTTTTTACATCTTTGTCTGCAAATCATACTATATAGAGAATCTTTTCACGTCTTTTTTTGGTTACTAATTTTGTGTTGCAGAAGGGAGGGTTTTTAAGAGCATGAAATCACTACAGGGATTTTGACTTCTGCATTTTGAAATGAATGTGTGCAACCTAGAGCTTTTAGCACGACTTGTTTCACCTTATCTCATTGACTTATCACCTCACCTTATGGGATTCTGCTCATTTTCATCTTAGCATCCTGAAGGAAAGTGGGAAGTTATCTCTTTTGTTAAAAGTAAGGATATGAATTGAGTGTGAGTTTCTTGCACTTTCAAATGTTTTTTTTACACTGAAAAAAATGAATTTTAAGCAAGCTGAAAATGCTTAAAATTAGATTGAAAATCTTGATTTTCTTATTTTTGGAAGAATTTTCTAATTTAAACCTTTTGGGTATAGATTACTTTGCTTATTTTGAGAAAATAACACTTATATTTTCTTGAGGAGAAAAAAAATCTTATTCTGGTCATTTATGTTCTTGAATTGAGAAACTATGTGAAACAATTTGCCGATTTTGCCACTGATCTTAAAACAAGAATCTTAAAACAAGAATTTTTGACTCAACATATTCTTATATCAAGAATGTTACTTATATTTTATTTTAAGAAATCAATATTAAATACTGGTTAAAAGCATGCATCTTGGAACAAGAAAAAAAATCTTAAATCTAGTTCTAGTCTAGATCAAGTAAAGGTAAGAACATTTGATTTCTTGAAATAAGATTCAAATGTTTGTGAAAAAAAAATAAGAAAAAGGATCTACACTGTAAATAAATCATCAACACCCCAAACCTTAATACCAGTCCAGTTGTGATCTAACTTTGATGGAAGAGATATGTACTTCAAAAAAGCACTCTTGAAACAAGAAAAAAAAACTCAAATATAGATGAACTCTAAAGATTCTGCTAATGGGGTGAGCAAATTTCAGTTGGTCAGAATTCTTAAAATTAGCAAAAATGTCTAGCTGGTAACATAAGCTGTTGAATCTTAAGAAAATACAAAACCTCTCAAAACAAGTCTTTCCAAGCTGTAAAAACGTATTGAAACTAGAATATTCCAACTTGTATCTAGTCATTGGTGGTCTTAAAACTAGACAATCTGTCTTAAAACTAGAATGTTTTCTCTTTTAGTTTATATAGCTTATCAGAAACAAAATTAGTTGTCAGCACGGATAGCGTAGTGGTCAAAGCGCTGACATGTGGAGCTGAAACCTCTGGTGACGGGGTTTGAATCCAGCTCTGGTCCTTCACTGATGTTCTCCCCAGAGCTCTACTAATTATTCTTCTGCCCTCCTATCTGAACTGTACTGTATAAAAATATTTAAAATAAAATTTGTAAGCTAGGATTTCTAGTTTTAAGAACCCATATTCTACTTTAAGAACTAAAATTAAGCACAAACGTTCTTAATTTAAGGTCGTATATACTTATTTTAATACTAAATTTTGTAAGTTAGTCTTAAATAAAAGAGAAAACATCCTAGTTTTAAGACAGATTGTCTAGTTTTAAGACCACTAGAGACTAGATACAAGTTGAAATATTCTAGTTTCAGTGCAGTTTTACAATTTGTAAAGTCTTGTCTTGAGAGTTTTTGTCTATTTATCAGCTAGAATTTTAAGAAATCTTGCCAAGTCAAATTTGCTTACCCCATTGGCAGATTTTTTTGCTTGATGTAGGAAGAGTTTAACTTTATTTTTTTTCTTGTTCCAAGAGTGTATTTTTTGCAGTGATACCCATTGATAAAATTTTGTTTGCATGGCATAAAAAACTAAAGTGGTTGAAATGATGGAGCTTCAACATCGAAAGTATGGTTTCGATAAATGTACATTGCTGTATTATAATTTTTTATACTGTGATGGTGCAAGATTAAAAGCTACATGTATGTAATTGTTTGTGCAACAAACCCCAGGATGACAAAGACCCATAGAACAGAATGGCTGGCAATTCAGCAGATATATAAAAGGTAAAAGCATTCTTGGAATAAGCACAGAGGATGGTTGATGAATGACACTGAATGCATGTTTGGTGAGAGAGTACTTCAGTATAGACCAGACATGTAATTTTCTTAGATGCACAGGCCCTGCGTATCCCCACTGCATTTGAAACAATCCTGTGCGATAAAGCAGCATTGTTTAAAGAGAGCAAATAGATCAAATGAATGAATTAGCATGGCTCCCATCGGTGTGTTTTATGTGCCGTTCTTTTTCCATTTGTTTTTGTCTACATGAAGCATTGGCTGGAGGTCTCAGAGCCACAGCCAAAAACTTCCCTGCATGGGGGTGGAAGTGTTCTGGGCTTCATTAAACAAACTCTCTGCACAGCAAGCCCCCTGTCTGATTCACTGGTGTTTTTTTCTGTCAGTGTAAGTTTGGAAAATTAGATTGAGGGCTGGAGAAATGAACGAAAATGTGAAAGAAGCTCAAATTTGTTGTGAACTCTTATTTTGAAGAAAACTTGTAAATAGAATACTGCTTTTTTATTGTAAAAACGTTTCTATTTGACACAAGGCAAATGTTTTAACTTTTTAATTTCATCTAACATTGATTAAGTAGTTTTAAATATACACTTACTGGCCATTTTTTTAAGGTACCCCTTACTAGTGCCAGGTTGGACCCACTTTTGCCTTCAGAACGGCCTTAACCCTGGCATAGATTTAATGGCATTAGGTACAGGAAACATTCCTCAGATAGTTTTTTACTTTTGATATGATAGTATCACGCAGTAGCTGTACAGTATTTGGCTGCACATCCATGATGCGAATCTCTAACTGTGGTCATTTTCAGAAGCAATACTCAGGTAGGCTTTGGCTTTTGATAAGATGCTTAGTTAGTACTAATGAGTCTAAGAGAATATCTCCCACACTATTACAACATCGTCATCAACCTGAACTGTCCATACAAGTCAGGATGGATCTATGCATTCAGGTGGTAAATGCCCTACCATTTGAATGTCACAGCAGAAATTGAGACACGTCAGACTGTCCAATTTTGGTGAGGCTGTGGGAATTAAAAAAAATTACTCTCCTTTGGCCATCAAGGCATTTGCACCCATAGAACTGCCACTTACTGATTTTTTTTTTACCTATTCTCTGTAAACCTTAAAGATTATTCCCAGTAGGTCAGCAGTTTTTGAAATATATTTTTGAAATTGATATTTTGAAATAACACCATAATAACACCAACAGCCATTTCATGCTCAAAATAATTTTTCTTCACGATTCCAATGCTCTGTTTAACTGCAGCAGATCCTCTCAAATTGCATTTAGTTGCTGCCATATGATTGGCTGATTAGAAATTTCAAGAGCAGTGTACCTTTTTGAAAGCGAGAGTTCGGACATTATCACACTTAAAACCACTGAATATATTTGAGAACAAACAAATATCAAAAAGTAATAGGAAGCCACTTTTCTTTTCTTTAAGAGCTTCAGCTCAACATTTTATTTTTGAAGGCTGGGCACATTAGCATGACAAAGAGTTGTTTTACATTTTCACATTTTATAAATTGGAAAAGACTTCAGTTCAGCATAATTAATTACACACAAATTACATGACAAATAAACATGCCTTGCTTAATCTATTTAGCTGATTATTAAAAGTTTGTCACTTTTAGAACTGTCATAATGATTCCGGTGCATATTTTGCATGATATGAACTATTAACCAACCAGAAATCAAGCTTGCTCAGTTGGATAATAATTCCTGACAGTTTTGTCATAACTGGTGTTACACCTCGTCTGGTGCTACACCAGGCATCATACTCACTCAACACAGACACTATTTAGACAGAAACATTTAACCATGTATTTTATGTATGTTAGGGATGACGTGCTAGAGCCAGGTTGTTTAAATAGATTAGTACATGGAAACGCACAATCCAAAGCAAAAAAAAAAAAAAAAAAACAAGGGAGCAGAATGAGGTGAAAGAGATATACAGCAAAACATGGAGGGGAATCAAAACAGGGATAAAAATGTGGGTTTCACAAAAGTTTACAAACACTGGCTTATAGATATTGAAGAACTCAGGGAACAAGACAACAAAATAATTGCTGACAGGTGTTGAGAGGAAAATGAAGGGAGTCAACGTAACGAGTACAGGACACAATGAACTAAATACAATTATCAAACATACCTCAAAACTAGACCTAAACACAATGGCAGAATAAACAGAACTATAAATTCACTTACAAACAAAACCAAGATTCAGAGTATGATGGTATTTTAGTAAAAAAGGTGCAAGCTTTACTGACTGAAAAAATAAAATAACAATAGCTAGCAGGTGTCCAGGATATAATGACACCTGTTCAATCAGCTTTTAAAATACGGATAAAACCCTGTAAATCATGAAAACTGACAAACTCTGTAAAATTTACAGGGGATTTTTAATGATCTAAAAGTTTAAAAGAATGATTTAACTTATTTTATTTAAAAAATATTATGGGTTAGTTAATGATTAGTTAAGTTTCTAGATATTGTTGTAAACTGTGAGCGAAGGAGGGCATGATTGGGCACAAAGACTAGAGAACATCCTATTTTTCAAGGGAGATCCACAACCAGAACATGAATATACCATTCCTGTTCTGCTCGTGGATCTTCCTTAAAAGATAATATGAATAATATGGGTACATTTTGAAGATTTAAGATATTAGGCTTATTTTTCTAGCTCTCACCTTGTCGCAGAAGCAAAAAAATAATAATTTCAATCAGGAGGAGCTGAAAAATTGGAAACTCATTACATGAAAATTCAACCATAAAATGAAAGATGTAACATATAGTGAGGTATTGGAAGGATATTACAGTCATATTTGAAAAAGATTGGGACTGAGCTTGAATGATAACCATTATTCAGTTACTTTTTCCAGCTTTATATGTGATGGTTCTTTTATACGAACTACTCTACAGTGTCACTAATGTGATTCTGTGTGTAAATGAAAGAGGGGTTATGCTTGTCAAGATGCTCGATGGTTACTCAGTTCATCTGAGTTATTATGAAAATTGTCCATGTTTTATTTTTTCAGAAATTCAAGGACAAAAGGCAACACATACAGCCTTTTAAACTATAGCTGTTGAGATTATAATGATGTAATAAACATGCTTCAGTCATTCATCTTCTAAAATGGCTCATTCGAGTCATAAACCTACTATGTTTTCACAGGATCTGATTCTAAACACTATCATTTGTATCTGATATTTTTCAGCAATAATTCCGTCTAAAGCTACATTTATCTCACCCTTCTCAATCTTAAGTTCTGTTTTTACATGAAAAGAGATGGAAAGAACCCGTCCGTAGTGAAAAAGTTATTTATCTGGACCGACACTCTACATGTCACAAGCCAAGCTAGTGTCGAGGAGTGATTTTGAACATGTATTCCAAAAATGAAACCGAACAAAACAGTCATTTTACATAAACAGAGATGAAAGAGGCCTTGAGACAAGTCCGGTGCAAAAAGCAAACCAGCGGAGACGTCTCGTCAAGGGATAAGATGGTGACAACGAAGGTGGAGCCAACAAAGAAGATAACAAGGAATTCAAGGTGAGTTGTCACTCTGGGCAGCGTGGGCTTAAGCCCGTGAACTCGTGATGAACTCAGAAGTGCTAAAAAACTTAGTGAACTCAAATGGGTGTTTTTTCTGTGCACCTGTGAGCATGTTTCATCAAAGTGGAGATCAAGTGTGTCCAAAACTAGCAAGATTGGCTGCAAAACATGTGACGCATGCTGGCAAACAGGCAATAAAAGGCAAGATTTTTATAAATATTTAAGAGACACTTATTTAACCCAGATAGCCAAGTAGTTAAAACAGAATTTGTATGTAAAAAAAAAAAAAACTTATATGGTCACCGTTTTTATGTAGCTTTCCTTGATTTGATTGCTACTTAAAGTCTGATATTTATATTTTGATATGGTCTTTTGTAGTGGAAGATTTTTCTTTCAGACTGTGAACATGCGTCTTTGTAGTTTTTATTTCACTAGTAAATGATATCTTACATACTTTAGAGCTGTTACAGATGTTTGAGATTTATATATCAGCATATATCACTCTGCTATGATGAAAAGGCACCAAAGGCTTTGGTGGGAAACCCCAGAAAGACTATCTCCAAGAGTCTGGGCTCAACCCCCGATGTTCTCAGTCCCAAGAAGTTCACCTGCTGTCAGGTATAATATGCAGGAGGTGAGGAAAAGTTATATGAGGAAACGTCAAATGTCAAAAGTCAGAAAGCAATAGTTAAGGTAAATCAGTTAATAAGCAAGAAATGCAAAAATGGAAGAAAAGGTGAGTCTTCTAAAAGGGATAGTGACACAAGGTGATTGGATGTTTACAAGCTAAGGGTGAGCAGGTGCAGTAATAATGATAAAGAGGTGATTATTGAACTAATACGCTCATAAGGGATCAACAAAATCAATTGAACTGAAAAAACACATATAACATACACAAAACAAACACAAATAAAACACTGGTTGTAGTTCTTAAGTCTCTACACCGGCTGCCAGTATCCTTCAGAATAGATTTTAAAGTTCTGCTGCTCGTATACAAGTTCAAAAATTAAATGTTTCATTTATATCTCACGTTTTTCTGCTTTTTACCTATCATATTGTTTTCCTTGTTATTTTCTGTCAGGATTGTCATTTTTCCATGTTATGTTTTCTGTTCTTTTTCTTTCTCTCCCTGTAATCTCTCGCTCGCTCTCTCAGCTCAGCTCATGTAGATCAGGTGTTCCCAATTATGCTCTTGTGCTCTGGTCCTGTCTGATTGGACTCACCTGTTCCTCATCTACTCCTGCTGCTATTTAAAGCACTGTCAGCTTCTTCTCTGTGCGAGTTATTTTATTTGTCACGCTGTTGTACCAGTCTACTCTGTCTGTGGAAGATATATTAGTGTGCCCTGCCTAGTCTTGAGCTTGTCTGCTCTTTTTTTCAGATTATTTTTAAGTTCTGGATTCTCCTACAAGAGTGCTGGATCCCGGTGGGAGCCCTTTCTGTTCTCGTTAGTCTAGCTTCTTTTGTTTGATTTGTTTTGGCCCTCGTGCCGTTTTTTTTCTGTTTGATACCTTGGTTGCTTTTCAATAAAGACTCAAGTACTTCAAGATCACATTTGCTTCTGGGTCCAACTTACTCATCCTGACAGAATAACTCGCCGAAAGAAATATGGACCCAGCGAAGGAATCCCACATCCACTCAGCAGTTGAGCACCAGGGGGCGCTGCTCGGACGTCACTCAGAGGAGCTCCTGGCTTCACGGCTTCAAGTTGAGTCCCTCTCCGCTCAGGTCTCGGATCTGTCCAGGCAGCTGCATAATCTCAGTGCTGAACGCTCGAGAGGAGGTACTTCTTTCCATCCTGTGGAACCAAGGGTAAATAACCCTCCCAGCTATGCAGGGGAGCCCACTCAATGCCGAGCCTTCCTCACCCAATGTGAGATAGTTTTCTCTCTCCAGCCTCAAACATATGCCACTGAAAGATCCCGGGTCGCCTTCGTAATTTCACTGCTAGCCGGGAAAGCACGGAGCTGGGGAACTGCGGTTTGGGAGGCGGATGCCCCATGCTGCCGCTCATACTCTTCTTTCCGAGAAGAGATGTGCAAGACTTTTGACCGTTCTGTTTTTGGCCGGGAGGCTTCTAGGCAACTGGCAGCTCTACGTCAAGGTTCTAGCTCTGTGGTTGATTACTCCATAGAGTTCCGCACGTTTGCCGCTACCAGTGGCTGGAATGGGGAGGCACTTTTCTCCCGCTTCCTCGATGGCCTCTCCCTCAATATAAGGGAGGAGCTTCTCTCCTCTGATCTTCCGGTTGGACTCGATGAATTGATAGCTCTGTCCATTCGCATCGAGAAGAGACATGCTCTGCGTCGCCAGGTGAGAGGGACCCAGCCACCTCGCTCGAAAGACTCACACTCCTCAGTGGTGGCAGGCTGTGAAGCTCCAGGATCTGAGCCCATGCAGATGGGAGCATTCCGCATCTCGGCTGAGGAGCGGACAAGACGCATTTCAACCCGCCTTTGTTTGTATTGTGCCGGTGAGGGTCATTTCGCCCAGTCCTGTCCTTTAAAAAGAACAGCTCGGCGGCAATAAGGGGACTCCTGTCGAGCTCTATTTCCTTGTCCCCTGGCTCTCCATCTCGCACCACCATTTCTGCTAGTCTCCAACTGGGTACCAGATCTGTCGTTTGTGAGGCCCTCATCGACTCTGGAGCTGAAGCTTGTTTCATTGATGAGAGCTTTGTAGTGGCCAACCACATTCCCCTCTCTTCCTGTGTGGAGGCTCCGACGGTTGTTGCTCTGGATGGCCGACCTCTGGCTCGAATCAGCAAGCAGACATTACCGGTGAGCCTCACTACTTCTGGGAATCACACTGAAACTTTATCTTTCCTTGTGTTCAAGTCACTTTCTGTACCTGTTGTTTTGGGTCATCCCTGGCTGACAAAACACCAGCCACAAATAGATTGGGCTAGCAACATGATTACTTCTTGGAAGATTGATTGTTACAAATCTTGTCTAGTTTCTGCGGGTTCTGGCGGTTCTTCTGCTTCTGTGTTTCAGGATGATTCTGTTGACTTGGTGGGCGTCCCGGTGGAGTACCATGATCTGGGGGCGGTGTTCAGCAAATCACGAGCCATATCTCTACCCCCTCATCGGCCATATGATTGCTCCATTGAACTCCTACCTGGGACCTCCCCTCCGCGGGGCCGCCTCTACTCTCTGACTGCACCTGAAAGAGAAGCACTTAAGACTTACCTGTCGGAGTCCCTGGCTGCCGGCACCATTGTTCCATCCACCTCTCCGGCAGGTGCAGGGTTTTTTTTTGTTGAAAAGAAGGATGGCTCGCTCCGTCCTTGCATAGATTATCGTGGACTTAACACAGTGACTGTAAAGAACCGTTACCCTCTACCCCTTGTGTCCTCCGCTTTTGAAATTCTTCAGGGTGCCAAGGTATTCACTAAACTTGACTTAAGCAACGCATATCATCTTGTGCGCATCCGGGAGGGACACGAGTGGTTAACTGCATTTAACACTCCCCTGGGGCACTTTGAATATAGGGTTTTACCATTCGGCCTTGCCAATGCCCCTGCAATTTTTCAAGCTTTAATTAATGACGTCCTGCGAGACATGTTAAATGAGTTTGTTTTTGTTTACTTGGATGATATTCTTATTTTTTCACCAGATGAAGAGTCCCATATTCGCCATGTTCGTAGGGTTCTCCAGCGCCTCCTCGAAAATAAGTTGTTTGTTAAGGCTGAGAAGTGTCAGTTCCATGTCCCATCTGTTAGTTTTCTTGGGTACATTGTTTCTTCAGAAGGAGTCTCCATGGATCAGTCGAAGGTCCAGGCTGTCCTGAACTGGCCCATACCAGAGTCACGCACAGCCTTGCTGCGGTTTTTGGGGTTCGCTAATTTTTATCGCCGGTTCATTCGGGGTTTCGGTCAAGTTGCTGGTCCCCTGAATGCTCTTACATCGAACAAGCAGAACTTTATCTGGACTGACTCTGCACAAGAGGCTTTCGATTCCTTGAAGGAACGTTTCACTACAGCTCCCATTTTGGTCACTCCCGATCCCAGCAGACAATTTATTGTTGAAGTTGATACATCTGAGACGGGAGTGGGTGCTGTCCTGTCCCAACGTTCCCCTCTGGATGACAAGATCCATCCGTGTGCTTTTTTTTCTCATCGGTTGTCACCGGCGGAACGTAATTATGATGTTGGTAATCGGGAACTCTTGGCAATCCGTCTGGCTCTGGAGGAGTGGCGTCATTGGCTAGAAGGGGCGAGCCATACATTCCTAGTTTGGACAGACCACCGCAATCTAGAGTATATTCGTTCTGCCAAGCGGCTCAACTCGCGCCAGGCCCGGTGGCTGCTGTTTTTCGAACGTTTTGATTTCCCCATCTCTTACCGACCCGGTTCACGCAACATGAAACCGGACACATTGTCTCGAATATTTGCCCCTGAGGGTGAAGACACCCTTCCCATTCCTATTTTGCCCAAAGAGAAAGTGGTGGGGGCCTTGAATTGGGGTGTCGAGCATACAGTAATGCAGGCCCTTGGTAACACCACTCCTCCCGCTCTGTGTCCCAGTAATCGATTATTTGTCGTTCCATCTGTTCGTGAGTCTGTAGTTCGCTGGGGGCATGAAGCTAAGTTCTATGCTCACCCTGGGGTCCGTCGCACCCTGGCAGTACTGCGTCAACGGTTTTGTAAATTAATAGGTTCCACAGCCAGTTTGTCATCTGGTTATCATCCCGAAACCAATGGCCAGGCAGAGAGAGCGAATCAGGACCTTGGGCGCCTACTCCGCTGTCTTGCCCACCAGAACCCATCTACATGGTGTGAACGTCTGCCCTGGACCGAATATGCTCATAACTCGTTGACATCCTCATCTACTGGCTTTTCTCCTTTCGAAGGCTGCTTAGGGTATCAGCCCCCATTATTTCCAAGTCAAGAGATGGAGGTCATGGTCCCTTCCGTTAGTTCTTTCATCCGTTGTGCCAAACGAACTTGGAGACAGGTCAAAACTACGCTGTTGAGAACCAGAGAAAATATGCGCAGGACTGCCAATCGGCGTCGTAGGCCAGCCCCAAAGTATATCTGTGGTCAAAAAGTATGGTTGTCAACCGATAACCTGCCGCTCAAGTTTCCCGCTCGCAAGCTGGCCCCTCGTTTTATTGGTCCTTACCCTATCAGTAAGATCATTAGCCCGGTGGCAGTCCGGTTAAGGCTGCCTAGTCACCTTGCACGCATCCACCCAGTATTCCACGTTTCTCGCATCAAGCCCGCCACCTATTCTGTTCTAGCTCCCTCTAGCCCCCCTCCTCCCATTGTAGAGGGCTCACCTATTTATAGGGTCAGGCGTCTTCTTGATGTGCGTAAAAGAGGTAGGGGGCATCAATATCTAGTTGATTGGGAGGGTTACGGTCCTGAGGAGAGATGCTGGATACCCTCTCGTGATGTGCTGGACCACTCCTTGATTGAGGACTTCTACCGCTCAGGTCATGGTTCTCACCGTGTAGCGCCTGGGGGCGCTCATTAAGGGGGGGCAATGTCAGGATTGTCATTTTTCCATGTTATGTTTTCTGTTCTTTTTCTTTCTCTCCCTGTAATCTCTCGCTCGCTCTCTCAGCTCAGCTCATGTAGATCAGGTGTTCCCAATTATGCTCTTGTGCTCTGGTCCTGTCTGATTGGACTCACCTGTTCCTCATCTACTCCTGCTGCTATTTAAAGCACTGTCAGCTTCTTCTCTGTGCGAGTTATTTTATTTGTCACGCTGTTGTACCAGTCTACTCTGTCTGTGGAAGATATATTAGTGTGCCCTGCCTAGTCTTGAGCTTGTCTGCTCTTTTTTTCAGATTATTTTTAAGTTCTGGATTCTCCTACAAGAGTGCTGGATCCCGGTGGGAGCCCTTTCTGTTCTCGTTAGTCTAGCTTCTTTTGTTTGATTTGTTTTGGCCCTCGTGCCGTTTTTTTTCTGTTTGATACCTTGGTTGCTTTTCAATAAAGACTCAAGTACTTCAAGATCACCTTTGCTTCTGGGTCCAACTTACTCATCCTGACATTTTCCAAGTATGTCCATTTTCTCTTTTCCAGCTTTTTTGTTCTCTGTCTCTGCTTTGGGCATCTGGTATCTCGTTAAGCCTCTGACATCAAATTAATAAATAAACTGTAGAGGTAAAATAAGCAATATGAAAAATAAAACAAGCTTAACTTAATGCAAGTTTATAATCTCTCTCTGCAAAACATCTACACCTGTTTTTTTTAACCCCTTTTATTTCAGATGGCTGATAATGCCATGACAGAGTTGTTGTGGTATCATCACCAGTGCTTTTAAGTACACAACAGAAAAAAATCACATTACATCTCAGGAAATATGCTCTCCATTTCCATATTCTTTTCTGCCAGCATGTAATCATCTAGGCAAGTGAGTGGACACGCTTCTCTTCCACTCTATTCTTTTCCTCAATTTTTCGATCATTTCTGAGAGTCTTTTCTCCCTCTGTTGTCCATCTGTACCATCTGACAATATTACTGGAACAGTACATCCCATTGGAGTGCTACAAAATGCCAAACTGCACAATAAAACAAGAAGTAGTTTCTAAGATGAAGAAAAAAAGACAGTTCCCCTTAAACTACACAGGCATGACATATGGCACAAATAAAATGAAATAAAAAAACATGAGATTTTCTTAGCAAAACCTACAGAAAGATACAGGACTCCTTCTATAAGAGTTCAATGACTGACAGAATTCTCCTCCAATCATCTTCAAGATTTCAAGCCTTTCCTGTTTGGCCGATATGACTGTAATTTAGTTTAAACTTTGTGCTTTGTCAATTGTTAAATAACTTTTTATTTTTTTGGTGGGTATCTGAATGGTTAGTTTGCCTTTTGATTAGAGTTTTGAAACATTTAATTTTACTTTCATAAATGTTATTTGATTTGCACCTCTTGGCCACCGTACTCATCTCCATACTCATGTTATATCGTGCCTCATGCGCTGCAGTACTCGTTGTAGATGATCCGCAAAGGCTGCTCAAATTCTATATCGTGGCTATCCATTGACTTAACAAATGAATAACAGTTAATAGTGAACTAAATTTAGCATGTTTACAGTGAGCCAAACTATCGGCAATATTGTTATTGACATTAACTCGTTGGAAAACCTTCCCAGTTGAGCTTTTTACCCTTTTAATTTTTAACTATATTGTACAAGTTTTTCTACAGAGTTTCTTTCTGTGTCAGTAAATCAGTTCAATATTTGATATGTGATTAAAAAGTCCCTATTGTCAACCAGTTTTTTGATGGTAAGACTCAAACTCTTAACCTCTATCTTTTCAAAAGTCCACCAGAATCCAAACACTCCATTCTCAATGTGTGATAATCGTCTATGTCTGTCTGCCTCTGAAGAATTTGTCAGGTTATAACCTGACCTGCCACTCTTCTGGAGTGAGAGGCTTGAGAGTATTTGATGGGGTGACTCGCAAAGAAGCCCAACCTTTCCAGCACCTCACCAACACTTCAAATGCGCCCTGTCTGGCCCTGAAAATCAACTTGAAAAGCTAAGAGGTCAGAGAACGGTTTAGAAAAAGTGCATCAAGGGGAAAAGATCTGATTCTTTTCAAATTGATCAAATACCAGAAAACACACAAAGATAATTGAGCTATGGTGCTCCAAACAATGCAAGAAAGCTCAACGGAGTTGCACCAGCAGAGAGAAAGAAAAGCTAGTATATCTAATAGATAAAGGCATCTTGATTTTGTATGAGAATGTATTGATTCTTTTTCCACTGAGTTGCCCATGAGCGTCTTTTCTGTTATTGGTTTGAAGAATAAAGAGCGAAAAATACATAGATATGAAACAGTGATGGAAAGACATTCTGGAAGCGCAAGATGAAAATGAGACATGGGGGAAAACAAAGTTTCAGAGAGTCCTAAAAAAATCAAATGAGAAAAGTCAAAAGCAGGATAGACATTTTGCCTTGATTTTTCAGTTGTGAAAATAATTTGTGGATCGGCCCTAATTCTGCTAAATGGTAACTAACAGCAACTAACACCTCACGACATTTCCCTGCAAAAACTATTGTATGGTCATAAGAAAGTCAAATCGTTTTGAAATCCTGCTAGCCTTCCTGAGGACATCGCTCTGTTCTGTCATCTCAACACGTCTTCTCAACTATTTTCTTTTACATTTCCTTGCAAGTTTTTTTATTTTATTTTTAATAGTTTCTGTACCGAGAATTGCACAAATTGCCATGGCAGATCATTTGCTTTTGGTAAGCAGTCTTGAGGGAACAATGTGCGTCTTCCACTTCCGGGTTTTTCATGCTGCAGTTCTGGAAACAAGAGAAATTTATCATGTTTGAACGACATACAGGGTAAGCATCTGGGTTGCATCCGAGACGTGAAAATGTAAGTCGTGCTTTATGAACTTTTAGCCACGATTTACTGAATCGTGTGACTGAATATGCATGAAGCAAAATGTTCTGTTTTCATACATGCCAGATACAATTATTAGAATTACCATTTCCATAAATGTAAAAACCTACATGTTTCGATTTTACTGATTCTCTTAATTTTCCTGTGTTGTATAATGTTGATCAAGAAAAGAGCCATTGTCAGGCTTTTCTTTTGTTCTGCTAACAAGGATCGCGAATGGCAAGTGAAGCCAGTGTAAGTTAAAAACATAGCAAGTTATTTTAAGATGTTGATCATTTTGTTCCAATTTTGTTTAACCTGTACCAAAACAAAGGAGACATGTGAATTGAACACTGGCCTTTAAAAACAAGTTGAAAACAAGACAAGGCTTTGATTCTGTCTTTGATTCTATCCTTAAATACTCAGTTTTAATGCTATTGATACAAACCTTATGCCAGGGTGATAGGGGAGATGAGGTAGAGGAGCGAACGTCCTGTGACAGTTGTGGATGCTGAGGTGAGATTATGGGAGATTAGGACAGTGATTACACAATGTATTCGCTCTAATGAGCCGCACTGTTTGTTCGTTTTATCATTCCTCATGCACCAATCCATACACGGTCACTGATATGAGATAACAGAGGATCACAGGATTAGCAGACGAGCGGGAGTGAGAGGAGGATGACAATTCTGTGCATCCCCGTGTTCAACAAGAAACATTTGCCAGGTCTTTACGATTAATGAGAGATTAATCACCGTAACCTATATTCATCCTTCGTCATAACAAACATGCTAAAACAATTGTATTAGATTTACACTTGGAAGTGGATTGTTTCGATATCTGTTTGCATTTGATTGCTTTTTGGAGTGAGTTTTAACAAAGTATAGAATCTCAGTCCCGTTTAACTCTACAACCCTGTCAAATTATGACAAATAATCAATAACACACCATCTAGAACTGACCAAGGCATAGTCTGGCTCCCAGACCACATGCGGCCCTGTGGTTGACTGTAACCGTCACATATATGGTTCTCATTGCTTTGCTTTGCTGTTGTTTTGAAGTTGTTTTTATTCACATATGAAATGACGCAGTACCTATCTCTAGATGCATACATGATTATTAGATCCTTGTAATAAGCTAATGACAAGACGACTTTAGCCCTCAAAGCTGACAAAATAGAGGAACGATAGAACGCAAATGTAAACATTTAAATAAAAATGCTAAGTTTATATTTACTGAAGTCGCGCGTAAAATTGTGTGGAAAAAAGGACCAGATGTATGTTTAAGAGTTAATGCTGTTCCTTGAGCCGGCATTACGAGACAAAACATCAAGGTGCTGCAACTAAGCTGCAAAATCAACAAGGCTTTTTTTTTTACCAAGCTTCACGCATCTAGAGAAACTGCAACCAAGACCAGTTTTCTTATATTCCACAAAATCGATAAAAAAGTAAGCCATTCTCAGAAGAGTAATTTTAAGAGCCTTTTCCCAACAGTATTTAAAACTGAAAAAAGAATGTATTTTTGGATGAGTATGAAAATGTTCATTAATGTAAGTCATAAATAGTAAAAAAAAAAAAAAAGTTAATATTTTGTAAGCCATTGGTTTGGGAAATTTGAATAAATAACTAGATGAAGAGCATTTCTTGCAGAAAATGCGTGTGAATGCATTTGTGCTGAAATGGAATGCTGAAATGAGTTGAAAATCAATGCTGAAATGAGTTGAAAATCAAGGTTGAAATGAGTTGAAAATCAAGGTTGAAATGAGTTGAAAATCAATGCTGAAATGAGTTGAAAATCAAGGTTGAAATGAGTTGAAAATCAAGGTTGAAATGAGTTGAAAATCAAGGTTGAAATGAGTTGAAAATCAAGGTGGAAATGAGTTGAAAATCAATGCTGAAATGAGTTGAAAATCAAGGTGGAAATGAGTTGAAAATCAAGGTTGAAATGAGTTGAAAATCAATGCTGAAATGAGTTGAAAAGCTGAAGATGTGTAGATTTGTTTAACGTTTGAATGGTGTTAGTAGCTGAAAAAAAGCTGAAGTAGTAAAAGCCGAAAAAGGCTGAAGTTTGAGGAAGATTTGAAGAAGTTGTCCATTCATTTTAAAGAGAGAAAGAAAGAAAACGTGTTAGAGAGGAAAGAAAGAAAAAAAATGAGAGAGCAAGGAGAGAAAAAAGAAAGTATGAGAAAGGAAGAGAAATATGAGAAAAACAGAGAGGAGAGCAAAATAAAGAGAGAGAAAGAAAAAGAAAGGAGAGAAGAGGAGAAAAGAGAAAATGTGAGAGAAAAAGAGAGAGGAGAGAGTGTGTGTGAGAGAAAGAGATTGTGTTTGTGTGAGAGAGAGAGAGATTGTGTGTGTGTGTGAGAGAGAGAGAGAGAGATTGTGTGTGTGTGTGAGAGAGAGAGAGAGAGAGAGATTGTGTGTGTGTGTGTGAGAGAGAGAGTGTGTGTGTGAGAGAGAGAGATTGTGTGTGTGTGTGAGAGAGAGAGAGAGAGATTGTGTTTGTGTGTGAGAGAGAGAGATTGAGTTTGTGTGAGAGAGAGAGAGAGAGAGAGATTGTGCTTGTGTGAGAGAGAGAGAGAGCGAGAGAGAGATTGTGTTTGTGTGTGAGAGAGAAAGAAAGAGAGAGAGATTGTGTGTGTGAGAGAGAGATTGTGTTTGTGTGTGAGAGAGAGCGAGAGAGAGAGAGAGAGATTGTGTGTGTGAGAGAGAGAGATTGAGTTTGTGTGTGAGAGAGAGAGAGAGAGAGATTGTGTTTGTGTGTGAGAGAGAGAGATTGTGTTTGTGAGAGAGAGAGATTGTGTGTGTGAGAGAGAGATTGTGTTTGTGTGTGAGAGAGAGAGAGAGAGATTGTGTGTGTGAGAGAGAGATTGTGTTTGTGTGTGAGAGAGAGAGAGATTGTGTGTGTGAGAGAGAGATTGTGTATGTGTGAGAGAGAAAGAGAGAGAGATTGTGTTTGTGTGTGAGAGAGAGAGAGATTGTGCTTGTGAGAGAGAGAGAGATTGTGTGTGTGAGAGAGAGAGATTGTGTGTGTGAGAGAGAGATTGTGTTTGTGTGTGAGAGAAAGAGAGAGAGATTGTGTTTGTGTGTGAGAGAGAGAGATTGTGTGTATGACAGAGATTGTGTGTGTGTGTGTGAGAGAGAAAGAGAGAGAGATTGTGTTTGTGTGTGAGAGAGAGAGAGATTGTGTTTGTGTGAGAGAGAGAGAGAGAGAGATTGTGTGTGTGAGAGAGAGAGAGATTGTGTTTGTGTGTGAGAGAGAGATTGTGTGTGTGTGAGAGAGAGAGAGAGAGAGATTGTGTGTGTGAGAGAGAGAGAGAGATTGTGTTTGTGTGTGAGAGAGATTGTGTGTGTGTGTGAGAGAGAGAGAGAGAGAGAGAGAGAGAGAGAGAGATTGTGCTTGTGTGAGAGAGAGAGAGAGAGAGAGAGATTGTGTTTGTGTGTGAGAGAGAGAGAGAGAGAGATTGTGTGTGTGTGAGAGAGAGAGATTGTGTTTGTGTGTGAGAGAGAAAGGAGAGAGAGATTGTGTGTGAGAGAGAGAGATTGTGTGTGTGAGAGAGAGAGAGAGAGATTGTGTGTGTGAGAGAGAGAGAGAGAGATTGTGTGTGTGAGAGAGAGATTGTGTTTGTGTGTGAGAGAGAGAGAGATTGTGTGTGTGTGAGAGAGAGAGAGAGAGAGAGATTGTGTGAGAGAGAGAGATTGTGTGTGTGTGAGAGAGAGAGAGAGAGAGTGTAATGTTAAGAGCAAGCAGCTCTCAATCAAGAGCACACAGTAATCCCCTCCAGGTGTTTGAGCTGTTGCTATGGTAACCTTACTGACAGGAGAGAAGCTCAAACAGAGCCTTTTTTCCCTAAAACATCACCTCAAACAAAGTAAGATTGAAGAAAAACTACAAAAGCTATCAAAATAATTCTTTCACTGTCAGAACCGGAAGGCTTTAGTGATTAACATGCATCAGTTTCAGAAAGATAGTCCAAAAAAATGAACGACTGAGAGCGATCTAAAAACTATTGTGATTTGCGTTTTTGTCACGGAGGCTTGGGAGAATTTAACATTGCAATGAATGGCAGATTTTGTGTCCCTCCTCGTGGTCTTTTTCTCCTTGTGTGTAAACCGTTGGTCTTATCAAAACGAAACCACCACCATCGGAAAGAGGACAAAGATCTCTATAATTTTCTCTACTTTACGTGTTGATGAGGTGTACAGCTGGTGTTATAAGAGAGGCAAAAGTCTAAACTTCTGGCTTAAACAGTGAGGCCAAAAGCTAGAGTGCGAAGAGATTAAGCACTCTAAAAAGCTTGTGAAATTTGAAAATGCTAAAAAAGCTTAAAACTTAAACTGTGATTGCTTAAAAAGTATAAAAGATTTGAAAAAGCTGAATAGAGTGGAAATAGCTGAAGATGTGTAGATTTGTTTAAAGTTTGAATGGTGTTTCTAGCTGAAAGTATGCTGAAGTAGTTAAAGCTGAAAGAGGCTGAAGTTTGAAGAAGATTTGAAGAGGCTTTCCATTCATTTCAATGGGAAAATAATTTTAAATAAAGTTAAATATCTTAAAAATTATAAAACATTTTAATAAGAAAAGTAATAGCAATCGATTCCTATGAAAGCTGAACATTTTGGTGTTTGAATGGAATTTCTAGCTAAAAGTATGCTGAATGAGTTAGCGACCAAAGTATGGGTGGAAGAATAAGAACTAGATGAAGAGCATTTCTTGCAGAAAATGCGTGTGTATAATGCATTCACACTAATTAAATGCACAGGATATCAATAGTGTGAATGCAAATGCATTCACACTAATAAAATTAAACACACAGGATCTCAATAGTGTGAATGCAAATGCATTCACACTAATAATAATAATAATTTTAAACACACAGGATCTCAATAGTGTGAATGCAAATGCATTCACACTAATAATTTTAAACACACAGGATCTCAATAGTGTGAATGCAAATGCATTCACACTAATTATTTAAGGTAACCTCCATTTTTTTCATTGCTTAATCATAACAAATAGTCTACTCATACCAGCTTGTCAAAATGATGTTATTTACTGCTTTTTAAATAAATGCCCATCACTGCTCTAAAAGCTATGCAACAATACCGAATAATGAAAATATGTGTATAATTTTTTAATCATTAAATCTCACTGGTCCTTATGTATATTGATTCATTATCAACCAATGCCACCCACAAACTGCAAAAGTAATTTATGTAATTTCATCATTCACATATAGACCAAATTTTGGCAAATCTTTTCACTTCAAGTGCCTTTTAAATAATGCTTTTAGTCTGGTAAGATTTCCTGTAACACAAACTTTCAAATCCGTCTACAGGGTGCTCTTCAGCACTGATTCCACTTTTGTTAGCCTTCACTTTTGGCTTTTTATCTCAAAACACATTTCAAAAGATCAGTAGCAGCCAAATCTAGGTATCAACACATTTTAGCTTTGAAACTTTTCATGCCTATGGCGCTGAATGTAGTAATAACAGTTTCGGGATTGCAGGAAGGCTGTGAAAACAAACCTTGAACTCTATGTGAAGCACAATGATTAGTCAATTGTAGTTTATATAAAATTCTTCTAAAGTCATAGACTGTCTTGGGTTCTTGCATAACCCTTCTTTCCCTTAAGGAGAGAGAGGAAAATATGTGATGTTGAGTATCATAATTTATTTTTTGGAATTTATTTTTGAGCAGATCAAGAGCAGCTGAGAACTCATCGCATCCCTGAGCTTTGTCAGGAGACCCCCTCACCCAGGGCAGAAATCTGACATTTATTGAAGAAATGTTGCTCTGATTTTTATTATTTTCTCATTTGTTCTTATGGTGAGCTTTTTGAAGTACTACCATTATGGCAGGAGTGTCAGGAAATTAATGAAAGCTCGATGAACACAGCCGGTTAACAGCACAAGAGGGAAGCTTCGTCCCAAGTCTTTAACCATAAAGTAAAACAGGAAGCCGTCATCCTCATGTAGGTTCTGAATGCTAATTCCATACTATGCAGTGCAAAAAAAATTACTAAAAAGTACTGGATAATTGTACAGTGGTCCAGATTTCAGAATCAAGGCATCAAATTAAATTTGAAGGGGACTGAAATTAGAATTTTTATGTAAAAATGTTACAGACATGTAAAACAGTGAATTAACACGATCTTGTCTTTTTCACAATTTAATTAATTAAATTTGGAATTAAAATTGTTAAAATACACTACAAAACACTCATCAATGTATTTTCCAAAACTACAATGAACAAAAAACTAAAAATAATAACTAAATAGAAAGACAATCTATATGATAAAGACCTTATCATAAATATACATAAAACCCCTCTAGACTTTGCTTAAGAGAAAATTAAACGATAAATACTAGAGGGATAATAAAAATATTAACCCTTCTATTACCCATGGGGTCAATATGATCTCATTCAGTGTTTAACAAATGTACATACGCATTTTACTTTGATAAATTGTGGCAAATAAAATTGTGGTATATTTGGGGTTGTTAAGTAGTCAACAAAGACATGAACTACCTGACATATATATATATATATATATATATATATATATATATATATATATATATATATATATTGTCAGGGATCACAGAAGGCAGAGGCAAAAGGTGCGATTCACACAGTGTTTATTAGACACAATAGTCTTTGTACCGAAGTACTAGCAACAGTTCAATGTGGAGTCAAGGTGGTTAGTAGATTTACTTCCCTCGAGCAGAGCAAGCCGGTAACAGGGGTTAGTCTCTGGGTGCAACGAGTAGCAGAAGCTCCTGGCAGAAGATCGGGATGAGAAGACGGAGAGAGATACAATCCTGTGAAGATGATACCTGACGATGAGTGAACGGCGTGGGTGAGTCTTTATAGTGTGGTGTTGATGATTGGAACAGATGACAGTGATGAGTGCCCAGGTGTGTCTGATTAGTAAACGGGTGATTGAGTGCGTCGAGTATTGGCTGGAGAATGTGACTGGTGATCGGGGCTGATAGAACGTGCAGAGGGTGTGACAGTACCCCCCCCTCCACGGGTGACTCCTGGCACCCTGGACCGGTGGCGTGGACGGCCGCGACCTCGAGGAGCCGGACGGTTGGGATGTTGCTGGTGGAATGTTTCGAGGAGAGAGATGTCCTCCCGGGGTGTCCATGACCGTTCCTCGGGACCGAATCCTTCCCAGTCGACTAAGTATTGGAGTCGGCCGCCCCGCCGCCAGGAGTCGAGGATTTCCTTGACCTGGTAGATGTTCTCACCCACGACTTCGGGTTGTGCTGGAGGGGGAGGCAGCTCTGGGTCTGTGGAAAGAGGAGAGACAGGATCAGTGAAGGGTTTAAGGAGTGAAACATGGAAGGCAGAAGGAATATGGGAATGAGGTGGCAGATTGAGGCGGTAGGTGACAGAGTTTATCTGTGAGTGGATAGTGTATGGCCCTATGTAGCGGGGACTCAGCTTCCTACAGGGCAGTCGGAGACGGATGTTCTGGGTTGAAAGCCACACTTTGTCCCCGGGTTGGTATACCGGGTTGGGTAACCTGCGGCGGTTAGCTGCGTCGGTATGTCTCCGTATTGCCCGTTGGAGGTGGACGTGAGCTGAGCCCCATACCCTCTCGCTCTCCTGGAACCAATGGTTTACCGCGGGCACCTCCGAGACTTCGCCGGTCCACGGAAACAGTGACGGTTGGTACCCTAAAACACACTGAAAGGGGGTTAGTCCCGTGGAGGCCTGGCGAAGGGAATTCTGGGCATACTCTGCCCACGGTAAGTACTGGCTCCAGGTGTTCTGGTGATGGGCACAGTATGTCCGGAGGTAGCGAGAGATTTCTTGAATTTTCCGTTCGGTCTGGCCGTTCGTCTGTGGATGGTAGCCGGACGAAAGACTGACGGATGTGCCTAGTAACTGGAAGAAGGCCCGCCAGACCCTGGAAATAAACTGAGGTCCTCGGTCGGAGACGATATTCTCGGGGAGACCATAGTTGCGAAAGACGTGATTAAATAGTGCTTCAGCGGTTTCCAAAGCAGTAGGTAAGGCTTTGAGCGGGATGAGCTTGCACTGCTTGGAGAATCTGTCAACGACCACCAATATGGTGGTGTGACCCCGCGATGGAGGCAGGTCTGTAGCGAAGTCGACACCAATGTGGGTCCAGGGTCGGCGGGGAATAGGTAATGGCTGGAGTTTGCCTTCAGGCAGATGGTGAGGAGTGGTGGTTACGGCACAGACCGAACATCCCCGGACATACTGGGCAACGTCCTTGGCCATACCCGGCCACCAGTATTTCCCACGTAGGAGCGAGAGGGTTCACCTGCTGCCCGGATGTCCTGAACCGAGGGAGGTGTGTGTACTTTCGAGGAGGGTGAGACGGTGACTGGACGGAACGTAAGTTGAGCCGGGTGGTAGATCCGGAGGGGCTGGCTCCTCGAGAGTGGCGGTTCGGATCTCCTCGTCAATCTTCCACAGGATGGGAGCGACGGAGATGGAGGGTGGTAGTATGGGTTCGGGAGCATCTAGAACGGGATCTGGCGAGTACAGGCGGGAAAGGGCGTCCGCTTTGCAGTTTTTGCTCCCTGGCTGGTATGTGATAGAGAAATTAAATCTTGCGAAGAATAGTGACCACCGAGCTTGGCGGGCGTTCAGGCGTTGGGCATTCCGGAGATACTGGAGATTTTTATGATCTGTGATAACGGTAAACGGGAATCTGGCTCCTTCCAGCCAGTGTCGCCATTCCTCGAGGGCCAGCTTGATGGCTAGTAACTCACGGTCCCCTATGCCGTAGTTCTGCTCAGCAGAAGTGAGTTTCCGGGAATAGTACGCACACGGATGGAGAGCTTTGGGTTTGTTAGCCCATTGGGAGAGTACGGCCCCCACTCCTACGTCTGCCGCATCGACTTCGACTACGAAGGGTAGCGTAGGATCAGGATGTCTGAGGATGGGTGCTGCGGTGAATTTGCTCTTGAGGAGTTGGAAGGCGCGATCCGCCTCGGAGCTCCAGGCGATGGTTTTCCGACCCCCCTTGAGGAGTGATGACAAGGGTGAGGATATGGTACTGTAGTTCTTTATGAAGCGTCGATAGAAGTTGGCAAATCCGAGGAAGCGCTGGAGCTCCTTGACGGTTTGGGGTACCTTCCAGTTGTTTACGGCGTCCACCTTGGCGTTCTCCATCTGGACCCCCGCAGCGGAGATCACGTAGCCGAGAAAGGAGATGGTGGACCGGTGGAACTCGCATTTTCCGGCTTTCAGGTAGAGGTGATGTTCACGGAGACGTTGCAATACTTGGCTGACTTGGTCACGGTGGTCTTCCAGATTACGGGAATAGACGAGGATGTCGTCAATGTATACAATTACACATTTGTGGAGGAGGTCTCTGAAGATTTCGTTCATGTAGTTTTGGAAAACGGATGGGCTGTTTGCTAACCCATAGGGCATCACCAAGTATTCATAGTGACCTGTGGGGGTTATGAAGGCGGTCTTCCACTCATCTCCTTCTCGAATACGGATCAGGTTGTACGCGCTGCGGAGATCCAGCTTGCTAAACACTCGCGCCTCCCGAAGTTCCTCAAGAGCTGCGGGTACAAGTGGTAGCGCACCCGGGTATGAGTCAGCGGGGCTCCCGGAAGTGTTAGCGAACCCGTCCATGTTCCGGGAATTTTTGTTCGGTCAGGTATCCTGTCAGGGATCACAGAAGGCAGAGGCAAAAGGTGCGATTCACACAGTGTTTATTAGACACAATAGTCTTTGTACCGAAGTACTAGCAACAGTTCAATGTGGAGTCAAGGTGGTTAGTAGATTTACTTCCCTCGAGCAGAGCAAGCCGGTAACAGGGGTTAGTCTCTGGGTGCAACGAGTAGCAGAAGCTCCTGACAGAAGATCGGGATGAGAAGACGGAGAGAGATACAATCCTGTGAAGATGATACCTGACGATGAGTGAACGGCGTGGGTGAGTCTTTATAGTGTGGTGTTGATGATTGGAACAGATGACGGTGATGAGTGCCCAGGTGTGTCTGATTAGTAAACGGGTGATTGAGTGCGTCGAGTATTGGCTGGAGAATGTGACTGGTGATCGGGGCTGATAGAACGTGCAGAGGGTGTGACATATATATACATACACTCACCTAAAGGATTATTAAAAACACCATACTAATACGGTGTTTGACCCCCTTTCACCTTCAGAACTGTCTTAATTCTATGTGGCATTGATTCAACAAGGTGCTGAAAGCATTCTTTAGAAATGTTGGCCCAAATTGATAGGATAGCATCTTGCAGTTGATGGAGATTTGTGGGATGCACATCCAGGGCCCAAAGCTCCCATTCCACCACATCCCAAAGGTGCTCTATTGGGTTGAGATCTGGTGACTGCGGGGACAATTTGAATATAGTGAACTCATTGTCATGTTCAAGCAACCAATTTGCAATTATTTGAGCTTTGTGACATGGTGCATTATCCTGCTGGAAGTAACCATCAGAGGATGGGTACATGGTGGTCATAAAGGGATGGACATGGTCAGAAACAATGCTCAGGTAGGCAGTGGCATTGAAACGATGCCCAATTGGCACCTTGGGGCCTAAAGTGTGTCAAGAAAACACCCCCCACACCATTACACCATCACCACCAGCCTGCACAGTGGTAACAAGTCATGATGGATCCTTGTTCTTATTCTGTTTACTCCAAATTCTGACTCTACCATTTGAATGTCTCAACAGACATTGAGACTCATCAGACCAGGCAACATTTTTACAGTCTTCAACTGTCCAATTTTGGTGAGCTTGTTCAAATTGTAGCCTCTTTTTCCTATTTGTAGTGGGGATTAGTGGTACGCGATGGGGTTTTCTGCTGTTGTAGCACATCCGCCTCAAGGTTGTGCGTGTTGTGGCTTCACAAATGCTCTGCTGCATACCTCGGTTGTAAGGAGTGATTATTTCAGTCAAAGTTGCTCTTCTATCAGCTTGAATCAGTTGACCCATTCTCATCTGACCTCTAGCATCAACAAGGCATTTTCACCCACAGGACTGTTCAGGAGATTGTCTTGACCACACCTTAAATGCTTTGAAACAACTGCCATGTGATTGGTTGATTAGATAGTTGCATTAATGAGAAATTGGACAGGTGTTCCTAATGATCCTTTAGGTGAGTGTATATAGTCATGCTAATAAAATTATTGATCACAAAAACGTTTTTTTTTTGTTACTCATCATGACACCTGTTTGTATTTCTTAGAATGAAAAAACTCAAATTATCCATATATTTTAATTATCTATTTATCTACTGCCATTTTTAAACATGATCATATCTTAATCCAAATCCTAAGGCTCAAACAGTTTAAAACCTTAAAATATTAGTTTAGATAAAAAGTAATCATTAAAAAAAAAATCAGAGATAGATGCAGAAGAGAAGAGAAGTAGTGCTGGTATCTGTGTGCATGAGTGTCAGAAACCCTCTCCATGGCTCCATGCTGCTCTGATCTCCCCATTACAAGGTCGATTAAGCTTCTAATCCCCAAAATACAGGCATATAACAGCACAACTGAAGAGCATGAAAAAAACTGTGAGGCCTCCTCAGTGACTGGCAGCTTAAGTCGTGCAACGATACCATGTTTCATTGCGAATGAGCCAGTGCTGTGCCTCTGGAGGGATTACCGTCTTTCTGTAAACTACCTTAAAACATAACCTTTCATCACACAAATATGAAACACAAAGCTACTGGAATGTTTGACTTTAAATTTAATAAAGAAGCATTTGCTTTACAGTTTTGATTCGATTTGTTATTTAATATCAGAAAATCCTCTCAGATCTCCTTCTAATCACCAATGGAGTGTTAGAACTAAGTGCACCTATCTTATAATAATTTTGAAAAACCATGAATATGGTATTTTACAGAAAAAAATAACTGTTCAATAGCAAGAGTGTGTCAAATCACACTGTACATAATGTCAAGAGATTCAGACATTAATAAGCCATTAATACATTTTACATTAACAAATAGCAACTCACTCTGACTCGAGTTCTATATTACATCTATTATGTTTTTTTTTTATCTGAATGCTGATAAGTGTCAGGATGTCATAAGAGATGAGTTAGAACATCCCATTCGTCGATCGGCCAAAGGCTGTTAAAAAAACAACATAAATTTGACGTGAAATTTGAAACAACATAAAACAACACGAAGAAGAAAACCTCCAAAAACCTAAACAATACAAGTGACCTTAAAAAGGATGAACAAAAGCAGAAGTAAATGACAACAGACTTAAAAAGAACAAACTCAAGAAAGCAGGACTTCTACACGAAATGTGTGACATTTTCAATGACGCACTGAAGCTATGGTTTCATAAACAATGGTGTGAACCTGGAAGTTCCAGCCAATGTGGTGAGATTTTGGATTCCGCTCCGGAAAAAGTTGAGCAGAATTTAACTATTATGCATCACGTAATGCGACAACAAAAGCTTTAAAAATAACTTGATTAAATCATGGTGGATAAAGTCAATTTCTGGATAGTTGAGAAATACAATGTGTAAGAATAAAATGGAATCTAAAGACATAAAAAATGCCAGTTTAATTTGAAAGTTAAACAAGGAAACATGTTTTTTCATTATTCACCAGTGTATGTGGCATTTTACAAATTACGGACAACATACCATGACCATCATTTAATTATTAGGTTCGGTTGAAGTTTTCATCTCTTAGTGCTTTAGATGCACTGCAATTACATCAGATGTAACCCAACCATGATGCTGACTCGAACACTACCTTGAATTGTACTAATTATTAAACCGTATAAAAAATTATTAATTGTACTACATTTTAAAACAGTTTAAACAAAAAAAAAAAATAAATAAAAAAAAAAATAAATATATATATATATATATATATATATATATATATATATATATATATATATATATATATATATATCATATTATACCTTTTAAAATGTACATAAAAAAGAAATCTTTTCAATACTTTTACTTGATGTTTTCTTTAAAAGGCCATTGTAATTTAATATTTACTTAAAAAAAGATGCCTTGTTATGCTTGAGTAATTACACATTAGAACACTATTTAGAGCATCACATCGGGACATCATCACACCTTTTTCTTGCATTTGCACAATCTTCTTACTGTCATCTTTACAGTCGGAAACTCAGCCCTGACATTATTTCATCCATCCATCTGACAGACTTCACAATTTCACCTGCAACGTGAGTCAGATTCTGTTTTTCTTTCTGGCTTTTAGAACTATTTTCATTGATCTTGAGTCATCTTGTTGTAGACAAGTACCTATAACCTGTAACTTTTCAAGAATCTGGTAAATTTCATTCTTTACAGTTATCATGATCAAAGTTTGCAACTGGCTATTTGGATAACTTGACCGTATGAAGACTTTTTCATCAAACTAAACTTACCTTGACAATTTCAGGATCGGTAGGCTGGAACAACAGCAAGGTAAACAAGGTTTGGTGTGTCAACATGGAAGTAGGTTTGAAACTGGATGAGGAGTATATAGGAAGAGAGGAAGGGTGTATGAATAAAATACATATCAGTGCCGGTGTATCCAATTTTGCTCGGATCTTGCAAATCTGCCTGATCTCTTGCTTAGTACTACTGTAAGATGAAAATGTGAACCAATTAATTAATAAATAAAATTGAAGTGCCACCCTCCCTTAATTATAGAGCAGCAAATAGCCGCTATTTAATTTTACTCTAAGACATAAAGCAGTATGTTTTAAATACTGTGTTAAGGCATACTATAAAGATATCTCTAGGACCAATTGTCATGACCACAGTTTATGCACCAATGGTGGTGACATTGTGCACACATGCACACATCTACATAAAAATTGCATGAGGCACCAAAAAATAAACCTAAAAAACCCCCCCAGAACCAAGGATCCATTAGGAAGTAAACAGAGTAAAAAAGGAATCAACTTAAATTAGAGGCTTGATGCACCCTATAAGATAAATGTAGAGCTTAAACAATATATCAGCAACATAAATAGGTAAGACCTAAACCACTGCAAGCACCAGCATTATAGTATAGACCAGGACTAATTCTAGGGTTTACACTTTAGGATGTTCAGCCCCTAAGAAAAACTGTCTTAAACTTGTGCTAAATGTAATTTATACAAGTAGAGATAATGGGACTGACTCATGATAGGCTGTTTCAAATACTCAATATTACATAGTGGCATGAACTCTCAAAACATTTCTGAATTCTCAGGCTCAATGCTTGAGTTTGGTGGAACTTAGGTACAATAAAGAGTGTGTCGTGTGACTGAGGTAAGAAGGACCCAGAAGCGAGGGATCGGTACCCAGAGTCTTTAATGACTGAAGTGGTTAAATCAAAACCGCTGTTCAACAGAACAGGAACACAGTTCAGAGTCTCAAAACATAAACAAAAGTCTTGGGGCAGGTGCGCTAAACCCCGCGGAAGGCGACAGGTCCTCTGCTCTTTCAAGGAGGTGCAGGTAGGGTTAGTCCGAGCGGTCAGTCCACCGCAATCCTCGGTTCCTCGGGTGAGGCTTGAGTGCAGTGCTCCACACCGGCTAAGTAAACGAGACAGGCCACAAGAGGAGAGCTAGAGCAGAGCATCAGCGAACATCAAGACTAACAACAACTCACAAAGATGAGACATAGCAGGGGAACTTAAATAGCCGAGACAATTAACGAAACGAGAAGCAGCTGCGACAGATAACATAATTAGCCGAGACGCGGACAGGAGGAAATCCTCCTGAAATCGTCGATTAAAGAGCGGTCCAAGATATCCCTTGAGGGAACCCAACTTCTCTCCTCAGGCCCATAACCCTCCCAATCGACTAAGAATTGGTGTCCCCGACCCCGTCTGCGAGCGTCAAGAATCTTCTTAACCCGATATGCGGGAGCTCCCTCAATGAGTAAGGGGGGAGGTGGGGTAGGTGGAGGATGAGTGGGCGACAGTATGGCCGGTTTGAGGCACGAGACATGAAACACCGGATGGACGTGGGCTAGGTAGTTGGGTAAACGTAGGTGAACAGCGGTGGGGCTGATAATCTTGGTAATGGATAAAGGACCAATAAAACGTGGTGCCAGCTTGCGGGAGGGAAGACGGAGTGGAAGGTTGAGGGTGGAGAGCCAGACCTTCTGTCCGCAGATATAATGTGGTGCAACTGAGCGGTGACGATTGGCAAAGCGTCGGTAACGCTCCCTGGTCACCTCCAGTGCCCTCTGGACCACTCGCCAGGTGCTTCTGGCACGTCGGATGAAGGCCAGAACTGATGGAACGTTGGCCTCTACCTCCTGACTGGGAAAGAGAGGGGGTTGGTAACCGAGACATGCCCGAAAAGGAGAGTGGCGGAGGTCGGGGTCGCGCTATGAGCGTACTCAGCCCATGAGAGCTGATCGCACCAAGACGCCGGACAGTTTCTGACCAGGCAGCGTAAGAGGCGACCGATATCTTGGTTGGCCCGTTCAGCCTGCTCGTTGGTCTGTGGGTGAAATCCCGACGAAAGACTGAGTGGCGCGCCAATCTGCTTACAAAACTCCCTCCAAAACCTAGAGGTGAATTGGACACCCCTATCCGAGACTACATCGTTAAGTAAGCCGTGAATTCTAAAGACTTGATTGACCATGGCCATGGCAGTCTCGCGAGCGGTGGGTAGTTTCGGAAGCGGAATAAAGTGGGCTGCCTTGGAGAACCGATCTACCACGGTGAGAATGACCGTGTTGCCCCGGGACTCCGGCAGACCGGTGATAAAATCTAAGGCGATATGAGACCAGGGTCGCAAAGGTATGGGTAACGGTTGTAACAGTCCGGCGGGAGGTCTATTACCTGACTTGGAGTGAACGCAAACAGGACAAGTGCGAACAAAGTCTCTGACCTCACGTGCCATGCATGGCCACCAAAAGCGTTGACAAACCGCTTCCAGGGTACCTTTGACCCCTGGATGGGCAACGAACTTGGAAGAGTGTCCCCAGCGAAGGACCGCCGGACGAAGTGACTTAACCACATATAGCTTGTCGGACGGACAAAGCTGATTGCCGCCCTCGCGCAACAGAGCAGCCTCTACCTGACGCTCAATACCCCAGGACAAGTTCCCAACCACGATCTCAGGTGGAAGTATGGGCTCGTTGGAGAATGGTTTGTCCTCTGGGTCAAATTGGCGCAAGAGAGCATCAGGTTTCTGATTCTTGGCTCCAGGTCGAAAAGAAATCGTAAAATTGAAACGACCAAAAAACAGGGTCCAGCGAGCCTGGCGGGCATTTAGTCGTTTGGCTGAGCGAATGTACTCGAGATTACGGTGATCCGTCCAAACGAGGAACAGCACAGTTGCTCCCTCAAGCCAGTGACGCCATTCCTCCAGAGCTAGACGTATAGCTAAGAGCTCTCGATTGCCGATATCGTAATTCCGCTCAGCTTGGTTAAAGCGGCGAGAAAAAAAGGCACAGGGGTGTACCTTGCCATCAGCTGGCGAGCGTTGGGAGAGAACCACCCCGACCCCTTCGTTGGATGCGTCCACCTCGATGATAAACTGGCAGTTGGTGTCCGGTGTAATAAGAATCGGCGCGGAGGAGAATCGAGACTTTAATTGGTTGAATGCACGCTGAGCGGAAGCCGTCCAAGCAAAGCGGGATTTAGCAGAAGTAAGCACAGTCAGGGGCGCAGCAATCTCACCAAAGTTGCGAATAAATCGCCTGTAAAAATTTGAAAACCCCAAAAATCGCTGTAACGCAGTGCGTGTCTCGGGTTCAGGCCAATCCTGGATCGCTCGGACCTTAGCAGGGTCCATACTCACACCCGTCTCAGACACTATGTAACCTAAAAAAGAGACCGAGCGTTGGTGAAACATGCATTTCTCAGCCTTGACAAAGAGCTTGTTCTCAAGCAATCTCTGAAGCACTTTACGAACCTGTGACACATGTGTCTCCAGAACGGGAGAAAAAATCAGGATGTCGTCTAAGTAAACGAAAGCAAAAACATTAAGCATATCTCGGAGAACGTCGTTTATGAGAGCTTGGAAAACCGCCGGGGCATTAGCCAACCCAAAAGGAAGGACCTTATATTCAAAATGACCGATAGGTGTGTTAAAGGCAGACTTCCAATCATCCCCCTGCTTAATCCGCACTAGGTGATAAGCATTACGTAGGTCCAGCTTAGTAAATACAGAAGCCCCCTGCAGAAGATCAAAAGCAGTTGACATAAGGGGAAGAGGGTATCTGTTTCTGACAGTGACTTCATTTAATCCCCGATAGTCTATACATGGGCACAACGAACCATCCTTCTTTTTGACAAAAAAAAACCCCGCCCCTGCAGGTGACGTGGACGGAACAATGGTGCCCGCAGCGAGCGACTCCGTTAAGTAACTCTCAAGCGCCTCTCTCTCGAGACGCGACAGAGCATATAAACGACCCCGGGGAGGACTCGCCCCCGGTAACAAATCAATAGCGCAATCATAGGGCCGGTGAGGAGGAAGAGAGGTGGCACGTGACTTCCTAAAGACCGCTCTTAAATCGTGATACTCGGCGGGAACGCCCACAAGATCAACGTGCTCGTCCTGTAAAGCAGAAACAGAAGTCAGCGAAGAGGAAGCGGACATGAGACAAGGGGTTTGACAAGATAAACCCCATGACATAATTCCCCCTCTAGCCCAGTCCATCTGAGGGTTATGTTTAACGAGCCAAGGATGCCCGAGTATAACAGAACAGTCAGAACAGTCTAACACATTAAAAAAAAATAGTTTCTTGGTGGTTACCGGACACCCGAAGTCGTACCTGTTCTGTGACGTAACGGACCTCTGCTAGACTCCGCCCATCGAAACCACGAACCACCGTGGGTCTCTCCAGCGACAGAAGCGGAATCCGACACGCCTCAGCGAACGATCTGTTCACAAAACTCCCCTCGGCACCGGAGTCCAACAGCGCCTCGCCAGAGTGGACCACGGAACCGACCTCAATCTGGATGAGGAGCGTCGTTCGAGTGACTGCGTCCGAGGATATAAATGACACGCCCAGCCGTACTCCTCGGTCTACCGCCGGGCGTGGGCTTTTACCGGACAGACGGAGAACTGGTGTCCGGCAGCGGCGCAGTATAAACAGAGGCGGTTTATGATTCTCCTCTGGCGCTCCTCGGAGGAAATTCGGATGGGAGACAGCTGAATGGGTTCGGAATGCCCCTCGGCTGCCGTAGGGAGCGAACCGGTTGAGAAGAGACCCTCCCATGACTCTCGGGGAGCGGCGACCCGGGAACGAGGACGAGTGGCGAGCCTCTTCTCCACCCGTAAAGCGAGCTCCACCAACCGGTCAAAACCCTCGGGCAAATCCTGGGCGAATAACTCTCCTCGTAACTCGGAGTTGAGCCCATCCAGGAACCGAGCATGGAGAGCTACCTCGTTCCATCCGGCCGTTGCAGAAAGGGTGCAGAACTCGATGGCGAAATCGGCTGCGGAACGATTCCCCTGCCGGAGCATAGCAAGCCGTCTCGAAGCCTCCTCACCGAAGCTCGAACGGTCGAAGACTTTTATCATCTCTGCCTTGAAGGACTCATAATGACAGCAAAACTCTGCTCCGGACTCCCAGACAGCGGTTCCCCAGCTCCGGGCCCTCTCCTTGAGGAGGGAGATGACGTAAGCCACCCGGGCTTGTTCCTCAGCATAGGTAGAGGGTTGGAGGGAGAACACAATCTCGCACTGGAGGAGAAACTCACGACACTGAGCTGGCTCACCGGAGTAACACGGAGGGTTATTAACCCTGGGTTCTGCTGCCCCTTGGGCTGGTGAAGATCTGGAAAAGCGCAGCGTCTGGAGCTGCTCGGTGAGCTCCAGGACCCGAGCGGAGAGGGAATCCATCGCTTGCCTGGCTGAAGCGAACTCTTCCGCGTGGCGTCCGAGCAGGATACCTTGCTGTTCCACGGCGCGGCAGGTAAGGAGAGTCCCTCGCTGGATCCATGGGTTAGGTGAGTTGTTCTGTCGTGTGACTGAGGTAAGAAGGACCCAGAAGCGAGGGATCGGTACCCAGAGTCTTTAATGACTGAACTGGTTAAATCAAAACCGCTGTTCAACAGAACAGGAACACAGTTCAGAGTCTCAAAACGTAAACAAAAGTCTTGGGGCAGGTGCGCTAAACCCCGCGGAAGGCGACAGGTCCTCTGCTCTTTCAAGGAGGTGCAGGTAGGGTTAGTCCGAGCGGTCAGTCCACCGCAATCCTCGGTTCCTCGGGTGAGGCTTGAGTGCAGTGCTCCACACCGGCTAAGTAAACGAGACAGGCCACAAGAGGAGAGCTAGAGCAGAGCATCAGCGAACATCAAGACTAACAACAACTCACAAAGATGAGACATAGCAGGGGAACTTAAATAGCGGAGACAATTAACGAAACGAGAAGCAGCTGAGACAGATAACATAATTAGCCGAGATGCGGACAGGATGGAAAAACGAGATAGAGATCCTGACAGAGTGTCTCTTAAAATGCAGTATTTACTTTGGAGCATTTATGAGGTAAATAGAGTGCCTCATGAAGCTTCTTGACACTGAGGTTGTGAGATTTCACGCTATTCGCTCATTTTATAATAAGTGCAACATTCATTGGTGCTTTTTTGTATCATTTCAGGTTTGGAAAAGATAAAATGACAGGCTCAGAGTCTCTTGAGACAAATTTCATAATTTTCGCAACACATTTAAATAATTGGTGTATTGTAGCTTAAATTGTTAGTTCTGAAGAATGGACTTCAAAGAACATTTTATTTCAATTTAATTTCAGACCATTAATATTTAGATGAATTTAAGAACAAATGTCATTTGTCAAATGTCAACGCTAACTCTTTTATTTGGGAGTATTTGCTTTGGAATTATTTTCATTCACATTGTAATTACACATCATACTTAAAAATGAAGGTTTAAATGTCATTATTCTCAATGAATAATGCTTCTCTTTGGCCTCCAGATGAGGAAAACTGCTGAATAGTTAAAATGCACTCAGATGAGATCGTTACTCAGATGAGAGAATTAAGTGTTTTGTTGTTGATCTGTTATTGGGCGACTCAGCAGTCAATCACAAGCAGTTTGCGGCTTCGTTTTAGGGGTGCTAAGAGGAAGTTTACAGGGGCTATAACACTGCTAAAAAGGGCTTAAAATGGTTCAGGGTAAAGACTATGGTATACAGTAAAAGCCATTAACAGAACAATGTAGCAATCCTTAATACAGTAATTGTAAACTATTTATTATTTTCAATTGGACGTAAGTGAGTATTTCAGACCAAAAGTCATTGTCATTTCAGAGTGTCTGAAGAATCATCGAAACCACTGTGTGCACCCCTCATTCTGTTCATAATTTACTCTGCATCACTCCACGCGTGACTTAAGGAATTAATTAGCACACCCCTGATTGAGTAATTAGTATGTAATCATGCAACTCCCGAAGTCTCCATTCATATTGCTTATTTATGACCCATAAATGACGGATTAATAGGGTGTCGGAGGGGAAGCAGGAGACATATTGTCCTGGTCTGGACCTATTGGCTATTAATAATTCATTTCTGTCACCTTTTCTAAAGGTTTTACTCATGAATAACTAATTTTGTAAGTAAGGGCCAAAGCTTGGTAACAGTTTGGGGAGGTATAATCCTGCTTGAATTTACAATTATGCAATCATTACATACAGCCCAGCACCCGTGGGTCTTTTCTTTCAACGGACACATTATCTACCAACTGTTTCATTATTTAGTGCTGAGGAAGATACAAAACACATTTCTAAAATGAAGAATGTTAATGACTGCTATGAACTTAATGATGAGGTTATTTGCTGGTGCATTGTGTGGATGTTGAGTACAAATGCCAGAAGAACAAAAGATGCTGCTTAAATACTACAAAAAATTGCTTCGTTCCCACATCAACAGAAACAACACATAAGAAACTGTTAATGCCCATGTTAAAATTTAACAAAACTAATTTTCAGACTGTAAATTACACTGCACAGTTGATTAACTAGTTGCTTTAGGTTGATGCAGCTGTAGCAAAAAATGTTGTAAATATAACATTTAGTGTATATTTATTAAACATATTTAAACTATAATAAGTATGATAATGATACAATCTATGATAATTAGTTATCATCTAATGTCCATTATTATATAATAATTATAGAAACTATTATATAATAATAGACATATCTATATACTGTAGAAGACAAACTTTCATTCAGAAATCTTGATCTAGTATGCACATTTCTATCACTACGTCTTACCAATCCGCTTCAAGGGGTGATTACATTTACATTTATACATTTAACGGACATTTTTGTCCAAAACAGCACTTACAGTAGGGGAGAGACAGAATGCAATTTGTTACACAGTCTAATTTAGGTCACTCATAGTAGAAGTATCAGCTGATCAATCACCATAGCAGGAAGGAAATAAAGAGAAAAGAGGAGAAAAGGGAAAGTTTTCAGTTGCTTTTTGAAAGCTTAGTGTTGCTGCTTTCCTGACTGGATCAGAGAGTTTGTTCCACCAGCCAGGGACAGTGAGAGAGAAGGTTCTGCTAAGAGTTTTTCTGAATTTGTGAGACGGAACCACAAGATGCTGTTCCTTCTTAGAACGGTATAGCTAAAATGGTGAAATGGAAAGGGTTACTGACATGGAAATCAACAAGAATGACTTTGTTAGGAGCACAAAATTTAAGTAATTCAATTCAAAAAGTCCTTACACACATTTACTCTCTCATTGACTTTTAATTTTACTTACACTGGATGCTAATATCAATTCGGAGATAAAAGGCCTGGAGCTCTGGTTGTTCCAAGCCTTTGAAAACTTCTTCAGACCAATATCCTTCCAGAGAGGAGTGACTTAATCAAAAATACAAATCAGAGAGCATCAGTCAAAGCTGTTAAACATTCTAGCTTTATGATATGCAATCATTGCACAAATCCTTCAAAAATATTCTAAACAACGTTAAACATAAAATAAAACATTTGTTTATAACATGGCTGAAATAGTGGTAGATGTCGTACCTGTGCAGGAATTGGGGGGGAGGGTGGGGATGTAGGTCCTTTGATGCTGGAGATAAGATGTTAAGAGAAGGCTCCCCTATTGTTTAATCAACACTCTACACCTAGGAGAAGTCATTACATTTTTAGCCTTACACACGCAGGATGTTGTAGTTTGATGTGTTCTTTCTTTTGAACATTTGGTTCATTCAGAAAATGACTTAAGAACGATACAAGAACAAGAACAAGGAAAGCTTTTTGAAATGTTGACATGTACAGCACTCAATAAAAACTCAACACTTAGGTGTGACTCTTTTGCCTGAATTACTGCAGTAATGTAGCTTGGAATGGAGTCGATCGGTCTGTGGCACTGCCCAGGCATACACGGGTCCAGGTTGCTCTTGTCCAGTGGCCTTCAGCTCTTCTACATTTTTTAGTCTAGCTTATTGTATTTTTCTCTTCACAGTATAACATACATTTTAAGTGAGTTTAAGGGTATGTGAGTTCACTGGCCAATTAAGAAGAGGAACACCATGGTCCTTAAAGTAGGTGCTTGAAGCTTTCTGTATAGGTGCCAAGTCCCATCACCAAAAGAAGTCTGGATCCCTCATAAAAATGGTCAGCATGGCTTCTGTAATTCAGTAAAAAGCAGTCTCATTGAAGTATTTAGTGCTGTGTGTGTCCACACAGCACTGTCCTGTGTGTGTGATGAATATAATAATAAAAATTAATGAATATAACTCTTGTGTGGTGTTCATATTCTTGTTACGCATTCCGTGTTTGCGGGTCTGGTGGACACACTGATTTTAATTCCAATCAAGACATTTTATGTTAAAATACTTGAACTACACTTTAAAACAGCAAATATACTTTATTTGTTGTTTTTATTCTTATTTCTTCATATTTAAACCATGTGTGGTGTTATCTTTATTGTTACTTTGGCAGAGTTGGTGGGTCTGCTGGACCCCTTGCATTTTGTGCCTTTTAACTAGAATTTTATGGGAAAACCTAAAATGGTATGTTTATGTGTGATTTATGTTTGTCTGAGAAGACAGAATGAAGGTAAATAATCTACCATTTTCACACTTTTACATGCCTCGGGTCCAGTAGACCCGAACACTTTGTGTG
This sequence comes from Danionella dracula, assembly GCA_900490495.1. Taxonomy (NCBI): domain Eukaryota; kingdom Metazoa; phylum Chordata; class Actinopteri; order Cypriniformes; family Danionidae; genus Danionella; species Danionella dracula. Next base: position 2,043,096 of record UELW01000131.1, on the reverse strand, counting down.
TAAAATAAATGTGTAGGGCGGTATACAGTGTGTAATAAAAAAATTGTGTTCTGATATGTTTTCACAGAAAATGAGCAAAGGCCAGTGAACCTTAGTTTCAAGTAATAATTGCTTGAATAATTTTTCTTTTGATACAAACTGAAAACGGGGCCCACAGACCCGAACACCATACAAGGGTTAAAATAAATGACTAAAATGTATAAGCTTTTCCATTATTTTCCAATTATATGACTAGTAACTATAAGTTGCAAAGAGTAGTTTGATGCTTTTAACACAGCAGTTTCTCTGACAGTGTGAAAATGACTGCCACTTTGGCATAAAAAAACTTTCTGTCTTTAAGTCGCCCTAGCATTTCATGTATAGAATCCACTTTTTTCAAAGAGCTTACAACAGATGTGCTCTACAGTTCCTACATTGCTTAAATTCTTTAGCTTATTAAAACTATATATTACTACTCTAGAATCAATTCTACCCTAGTGTTACTCTTGGATTTTCCCCTGATACATGCATGTTCCATCAACATCATTACTCCAAATATAAGTAGTTCACATCACCAAGTGCTGGAATGAGTTACCTAACAGCTAGTTACAGCGGGGGAAATAAGTATTTGACACATCAGCATTTTTATCAGTGAGGGGATTTCTAAGTGGGCTATTGACACAAAGTTTACACCAGATGTAGCCATCAAGCCAAATATTGAATTCATACAAAGAAATCAAAACATTTAGGTATACAGGTTGAGTCATGATAAATATAGTGAAATGTTTAAAAATAAGAAAATCAAAGTTATATTAATATGACGTATTTGCACGTTATTTTGTTCATTTCTATCATATAGGGCAGGATTTGTTTAGCAGATTAACAGAACTGTGAAATGTATGAAAGATTTAAAATAGATTTCATTGTGGGTTTGAGGCATGAGGAAAGACTGCAGAGAAAGACTGCAAAAGTTACTCTTAGCAGCAAGAAAAAATTAAAAGGCATGAAATATTCAACAGCTTGAACCGCAGGCACTTTTTAATATAGAGAATTAGATTCTACCCCTCAAAGGCAGAGGAAGAGAAGATGGAGAAAAAGAGAGTTTGTGAGATAACATGTTGTTGCAAAGTGTTCCCCGAGGACATCTCTAAGTGAAAAGTTCTTTGTGTGAGGAAAAATAAAGTCTACTTATAAACTGAATTTTATCTTATTTTTTCCAACTAAGCCAGGAATCTATCGCTTGCATCATATTTCAATCTCAGTCCCTTTCAATTAAATGCTTGTTAGACAGCAAACATCTGTAGTCACAAGCTACAACATATGGAGAGCTTGACTTCAATATAGCAATTTAAAGTATTAATGCAGTAAAATGAAGTAACAGTTCTAAAGACATACTCATGACAGATAAATTGGCAAGCAGGTGTTGTATCGCTAACAAAAACCTGTATCTATTGAGGAGGAACTATTGCAGCACCCACCTCTGTTGTCCTAGAATACTCGGTGTGTGGGCAAAACTGAGATTGCTTTTTTCTTCAAATCACACCAATGTTTACTGTCATGAAGTGGTGATGCCACAGCATTCTTCATACCTTGTTATGCCCAAACATCATGAAACGCCATTCCAAATGCTGCATGGAGACAGCATGTGTGCCGCAATACCCACTCAACATAAACCTGTTACTAAGTGGAAGGATGAAGGATAACAAGCCAGGAAACTAACATAAACAACAGCACCATCTCTCAGGTTGAACATCTGTTCCAGCTGGCCCCTTTAACGGCCAAAGCTTCGAGCCAAACTTTTATTAAAGTAAACTGTAGTATTTAACTGTGGTTGCAACTGCAAATAGAAACTAAGGTGGTTTTCACGTTTAGCATGATTCATTTGATTGAGGTGAAGTCTGTGTCAGGATCTCTATCTCGTCTGCTCGTTTAGCTTGTCTCCTCGTTTAGCTTGTCTCCTCCCTTCCCTCTGTCTCCTGTCCGCATCTCGGCTAATTACGTTAATCTGTCTCAGCTGCTTCTCGTTCCATTAATTGTCTCTACTATTTAAGTTCCCCTGCTATGTCTCGTCTTTGTGAGTTGTTGTTAGTCTTGATGTTCGCTGATGCTCTGCTCTAGCTCTCCTCTTGTGGCCTGTCTCGTTTACTTAGCCGGTGTGGAGTACTGCACTCAAGCCTCACCCGAGGAACCGAGAATCGCGGTGGACTGACCACTCGGACTAACCCTACCTGCACCTCCTTGAAGGAGCAGAGGACCTGTCGCCCCCCGCGGGGTTTAGTGCACCTTCGCCAAGACTCTTTGGTTGTTTTTTGAGACTTTGACCTGTGTTCCTGTTCTGTTGAACAGCGGTTTTGATTTAACCACTTCAGTCATTAAAGACTCTAAGTACCGATCCCTTGCTTCTGGGTCCTTCTTACCTAAGTATCACGACAGTCTGATTGCTCAGTTAGAGCACATCGTTGGGTTAGATATACTGACTGTACATTGACGTCACCCAAAGGTTTTTGTCACAGTTAAAAGAGGCTTAAAGTAGGATAAGTAACATTATTTAGACAATTCACATACTATATCTTAGCTAGATTTTATTTGCTTTTGCTTCCATCCCTCTGTGTCTGGGGAGGAAGTTCTCATTTGGAAGATTGTTTTGGGTTGTACTCAAGTGAATTATGCTGATGGTGTTGTCATCTCAATAAATTACTGTTTTTGTGGTCTTTTTCATTTCCTCTCTTATAATTCTGAAATTACTTTTCCACATTTTTCACACCTTAAATGTTACTCTCCAGACCCTTACCATTTCAACAAAACAGTCCCATATACCAAGAAATTGGTTGAGGGAACAGGTTTAACACTGAATTGGACCACATTGCATCTCATTGCATCAACAGTTGATGAAAGTACATGGCAGTCGGTGCCGAATTGGCAGCTACAACGATCAAAAGTAGAATTGTATCTGCTGGCAAATTTCACTTCTAAAGAACCACAGTCATTGGGGTCATCATCTCATTGATTCAGCTCGTTGTTTTCTTAAAAAACAGATGAAACCTCTCTGCTTTTAAGAATGTTTTTGTGTTCTTCCTGAGCTGAGAACATGTAGAGTTGAGCTATATAAAACCACTGCTTTAGTTTCCCACCAATCTGGCAACAGTTAGCTAGCACATTTTCAAAAACCGCTGCTGTGAATGGAAACCTGACAGTTCGGTGCAGTATGACGGCCATGCAGGACAGGTGTTCACATGGAAGTAACATTAATCTCGCAGCAGCAAACATATTACGAGCACCGTAAGTCATAATCGTTGCTCACAGAAGCCCAGTGCTCCCTGGGAGCGCGATGTGTGTCTGTTTATTCTCTGTGACTTGGTTTAAAAAAAAGCCCAACTCTAGTGAAATGTAAACTAAACATAAAACAGTTTGAAGCCATGGCCTCTCATGAGCTAAATTGTGTTTATTATAATGGTGGAGTTTATGGTAATTAAGGGGCCTTACAGTATTTAATGTGATTTAGTGTAAGTTTGTCATACCGGCTCGATCTCAGAGAGTAAAAAGCACTTATTGTGATTAAAATTAAACCCTTTTTTTTTACAATTTAGCTTTACTCTTGTTATATCTAAAATCATTCTCTGGTAATAAAAGTTGTAAATACAAATAAGGATGCTCAGACTCAGGGGTAAAGGTAAAAAAAAATACAACCTCAAGCCAAAAAAAAAAAGATTATAAAATTACAAGATTATTAATTGGCAAAACAGCTTGAAGGTTTTGAAGTTCATCTGAGGTCTCCTTTAAGCTCATTGCCTTTAGCTTGTTTGAACGCTAACCAGACCAGTATCATTTGGAATTTTGGTCCCGACTTAATTAACCAAACAGACTGAACGAAAAGTATGAACATACACTAAAATAAACATGAAAATCTGTTACAAAAGAAATCTCTTTTTTCAGCACTCATGTTTTTATCAAGTTATTTCCGGCCTGCCTATATGTCGGGAAGGAATAAAATGCTCAAACTTTGGACTTTTCATGCGGATTTCAGAGAGAGGATGTAAACTTTTCCCCTGGTGAAATTGCACCAGAGTTACACTCTCATTTCAAGTGTCTAGAGGTTAAAAAGCTTCGCTTGGCGACAACCATCTATCATAATGACACCTGCAGCTCAATTTTATTACAATCTACCAAAAAGGACTCAACTTTGTGCAAGGAACAGGCAGTACCAGTATTTTTTTTCCATAGTAACCAACAAAGATACACCAGCATTAAACATCAGTTGGTAATCATAGCTGAGTTTCATGCTTTTTTATATTTCAAAGCCTTCCATTATTAGGAATTTCATTTTTACATAGTAGCCTCCTGTAAATTATAAGTTCACAACCAGGGAGACTGGGCTCCCTCTTATGGAAATCTCTAACCCCACTACATCATTTTGCTCATCAGAAATGGCAGCTCAGGAGGCTTATGTAAGCTCATTAGATCCTCTGCAGGTCTGGTCTTGCGAGAGAGTAATTAGCCAAGAATCTCCCTTATTTCATCGACAGTGGGGAACACCGTCTTTTCGAAGCTGTTGGCAAGTAGTGGTTTACAATTCTGTGAGAAAAATACTGTCCAGTAGGCTGATATGCGATAAGGGAATGATGTGTGAGGTGTTGGAAGAAAAATATTTTGCATGTTTTAAGGGTTGCATGACAGGCTGCACTTGTTTCATTATCACATGCATTAACAGGCCGGATACAAATAAGTGTCGCATGAATTGTGGCACAGATGGGAAAGAATGGTCATGACAAAGGAAGACAGGGAGGGAGTGGGGGTTGCAAGTGAAGAGACAATCAAGTCATGAAAAAAAGATGAAAAATCAAGGATAGAGAGGAGAAAATGGGAAAAGGAGGAGGGAGAGATGAGAAAGAGCAGTGACGCATCACTGTTCTCTCAGGTGCTGCGTTGGAAATGTAACATGACATAAAGATAATTAAAAAGCACATCTTTATATATTAAACAAGATTGAGTTCAGTGAGCTGGAATCATGGGGATTCGCTATAATGCAAACTTAACCCATAGTCACAGCAGGTGCCATGGTCAGTGATGGATCTTTTGCAGAAAAACTATATTCTCTGGAGAGACAGAGACAGACAGAGAGGGAACAGCTGTTAAATGAGTCTGGGCTACCCACTGGGAGAGGGTGAGCAGGCTCTTGATGATTGGCCCAAGTAAATGGCATTTTCACCCACCTGCACAAGGCAACGGTGACTCAACACACACTTAGCGCCTGCTCTATGGGGGCTCATGTCACCTCAGAGAACATGTAATATTAACTGTCACCCTTCGACCTGAAGAACATTCATCCAACCAAGTTTTTTTTTAACTATCAAACTTTTGATTGCCTAAAACTATGAAGCACATGAAAGATGTATCTAAATTAACTTTCCTGGTAATAAAAGTGTTAAACACATACCAGGATGCGCAGGCCCAGAGGTAAAGATAAAAAAGAGAAAAGAAAAAAAATCTCAAATAAAAAACAATGCAAAAAAAATATTATAAAATTAAAAATAAATAAATTGACAAACAGTTATTTAAAAATACCAAATTTTACTTTACATCGAAATCCATAGTTACGCTTTTTTTTTAAACGGCAAATATGTCTATTGTTAAAAAACACTTCTAGTACAAAAAATTGCTGTGTCATTTCCGATCCCTAAGCAAGTACCCCTCCCTTCACTCCGTTTTATTCTCAGCTTGCTATTCAATAGAAAAACAGGTTTCTTGTAATTCTGTTTGTTTGTTTGTTTGTTTTTTTTACATTGAGCAATTATCTTTGATGCCAGGGTTTTTAAAGTGTTAGGAAGTAGGAAACAGTTAACTTTAATAATATATAGAGTTAATTCTAACGTTTAACCTTTTTTACATTGTAAAGGAAACAAAACAGTTTGTATTGCAAAAAAACAAATATTTATTCCAAAGTTTGTTTAGAAAGCTGTTTTTGTGAGCTCTTCTAAAGTGAGGACTATTTATGACTTATAAAGCATTAACTTATGAGATTTAAAGCCTCGGTTTTAGTCTAACTCGATTAAAAAACTACGCAGAAAGAACCAGACCATTGAAATATTTAGTCTCAACGTGTAAATGCTTTATACAGCATAAATAGTGCTCACTTTAGATGAGCTCAAACAAACAGTTAATTAGCAGCTAGTAAATGCTTTTATAACCACATGAGTTTTCGCAGGGTTATGTGTAATAAAGCATTTATCATATATCTGAATAATAAGATGAATGAATGTGCTTTTAAATAGATATGTTTATATAAATAATTTTTATTAATGTTTATTAACATGTTCTAAACTATGTTATTAACCGCTTACAAATAAGAACTAACTTGTTTTTAAATACTGAAAAGTTTAATTGATAAATAATGCGTGCATTTTATTTAAAGACTATAAAACCAGTTAAAGTTATAAACCAGGTTTGAAGCCTTTAAAGTAATAAACGGCTTACAAATGTGTTATAACATAGAAACATTGTTTTATAAATTACATAATACCTATTTGTTAATGCTTAATAAATGATTAGTAGTTATTATAATGTGCTACCGATATTTTAACTCAGTTTGCGTGTTTTTGCACTCTAATCAGATAAGGAACAAAAAAATATTAAGTATAGAGTTAATTTTTCTCTCTGGACTTTGCTGTGTACTCTTTAAAGGAAACTTTAGCTTTTAGCTAAATTTTTTAGCATATGATACAATATTAGCTTAGTCGTCATCCAATGAACAGAGTTTGTTATCAAAATGATAAAATGTAAAAGTTGAAACAACTAGCCAGCATCATTAAGACAGTACGTTAGTTAGGCCAATGAAATTAAACATTGAAGGAAATGTTCTCTGGTGCTTGTGTGGATTTGTTAACTAAACGTCTGACCAAGCTTTATTACTACTCAAAAATAGCATTAAGAAAATGATTAAGCAGGAATAGAGCAAGAATTGTGTAATATTGAGGGAGCCTGAGTTGGAGATGCACTGAAATAACAATCTTGATTCATTAAAGCTTTAAATATGCCTCTGAGTGTCTTCCTGCAACAATTTTAGTAACTAAACTTGTATCCAGCAATTTGTATCCATGAGATTCCATTTTTTGACGCAAAATTACCCAGAATGACAAAAAATGCATTATAGTGTGAAGTCTAATGTTACATGTATCAGGAAATGTGAGAGCGACTTGAGTTGGACGAAGAAAATCCCAACTAAGATGTTCAGATGGTCATGAAAAAATCTGGTCACATTTGCAAAAGAATGTAAGTTAATTTGGGCAGCAGTCTGAAAGCTGTCTGTGTCACACCCAGCACCTGCACAGACACTCCTCACGATCCAGCTGCACCTATCCAATCCCGAGAACCATCACCTGAGTACTGATCACCCGCACCTGTGTTGCTATCACACCACCACTATAAAGACTCACCCTGTTCACTGCGTCCTTGTCCCGGATCAAGGTTACTCGAGACTCACCATTCCTGAGGAACTACCTGCGTTGTCTGTCTGAGCCTGCCTGTCCATTCCTACAAGAGGATAGAAAGAGAGAGAGAGAGGAGATTAAGAGCATCTGAAGGGAAGTGATTGCTCTATTCCCTTAACGCTGGTGTCTGAACTTAACCGTGCTCACGGAGCCACATATCAGCGTATCTTCTGAAGACTACTGAACTGTTTATTCGTAACCACTGTAAATAAACTTCACCTACCTGCATCTTCCTCGTCTTCTCCCTCTGTGTGAGCATAACAGTCTGAAGGTACACTTGAAGATGCACTATGAGAATGAGGAGTCTCCATGCCAAAACTAATCAGTGATCAAATGTGGCCACATCATTGTTTATGATTAATTTAACACCATAACAAAAAAAGATAGACCAAAAAAACAACATTCATGAATTACTAAACCTTAAAATTCACAGTTGTGATTTTTTTAAATTGACTTTTCAGTTTTTCAGTTAATTGCAGTTCCAAGCTTTTGTTACTGGCATTAGATGAATCTAGAATGACTCTACCTTGCCATTTACTGGCTTTATCAGATAAATTAAAAGTTTATTTTTAGTTTGTAAAGGAATAGCAAAGCAACATGGCACAAACCAATGCATGTGTATTGTTATAAGCTAATGGCAAAACATTCATTTGTGGCTAAGAAATGACACTCAGCTCATCAAGTGGAAGCTGGTAAGACAACAGTTTCCAAATAGGACAGCATATGAGGTATATACAGTAAGATGAAAAACCACCAAGATGTGGCAGAGTTCTATCTATTTTGTACTGGCATATGTCTGACAGCTCTCTCTGTCTTTCATTCCCTCGAGTCGAGTGAACAAGAGAGCACTAGGACCTTGTTAGTGAGGTGTTAGAGACCTGGAGAAGGAAATGACTTGCCTGTGGTACAGTATGTAACACTGACACGGATGCAAGGAGGCACCCCAACCAAACAATTGACCAAACTTGTAATTTGTCTGGCACATCATTGGGCACTAACACATGGTATATGGGCCAACTCAGAAAAGCAGCAGCACAGCAAAGTGTCTGAATCTCCACTTTCTATTGCTCAAGCATGACTGATAGTAAATTGTCTGAACCTCTATCGCCTTGTTACTTCACCCAAGGGTCTTCTTAGCAGACCTGCATTAACCCTTATGTTGTGTTGGGGACATTTTTGTCCACTCTGAGCTGATTTTAAATCTTCATTTGGCCATAATTTTCTCTGTGTTTCAGCAAATGAAATGATGTATGGTACAAAATCTTATTTTAGTTATATGAAAATGTAAAAAAATAGTACTTCACCGGCATAGTTATTATCCTTTCATTATATTAGTGTAAATAATGTCCACTAACTTAAAATGGTGTACCATTGTAACATCTGAAACACTTTTTTCTACTTTTTTAACCTAATCAACCTCAGTACTGACTTTAAGTACCCATTTATAACATTACATTGATAAACATGTTATTTAACCAGCCTTAGATTTTTATTATAAACTGTATTTGATTACCTTTAGCGTGGTTTTGAACATGTGAAAATTAGTGACAACATTGGTAGTCATCCATTTTTTTTTTTTTTTTTTTTTGCTTTTTCAGATTTTTTCCTCCCTCATTTACTGAGAGTTCCCATATAATACCGGTATAATAAACAATTTTTTGTATAATACCAAATAGTCATGCTTTCTCTATTATTGATGTTTTCCTGCTTGTCCATAGGTAAAACTTTAAATTTTTACTGTTGATCACCAATTGTGACTAGTCTCTTATAGTTAGGCCTTCAGAAAAGGTCTTGGGGTTTTGGCAGCTTTTTTTGGTCAAGACCAACCAATGAATCCATTTGACTGACATGACAAACAACCAATCCTATGTCGTTTCGCATAGCATCATGTTTCGGGGTGCAAAAATGCTATCACAACTGCAATGAGTTAGTTATAGTAAATTCTCAGGGAATCCTTCCAAGTTATACTCTTCCCAAATCCAGTTGATAAACAGGTCAAAACATCTTTCTTTGAACTCCATTAACTGCATAATCAATATTCATGGACATCTTTTAAAGATTGTATTTCATGAATTTCGCATACTTTAGCGAAGCCAATGATCACACATTTTTAATACACACGATGGATATTTGATATGTTGATCGTAAAAAATAGCCCACAAAACACATTGTTTCCAGGCGGAACAAAAATACAAAAAAATATCAAAAATCTTACTTGCTACAACCAGAAATCCGTATAAGTATAACCAATCAATCCACGACTTCAGAACTCTTGAATTGTTAGCAATCTCATCTGACATTTAGCTAGCATTTTGCTGGTGTGACATCTGAGGCTGAGACTAGGCACTATCCACCCTTTATATATGCATGTACCCAAAAAGCTTAGTTTCTAGCTTTTATATGGGTAAAACAAGGGTTAAAACATAATTAACCAGCATGCACTAAACCTTTCAAAACTGGAAAAGGTCACACTCAAACACAACTTTCTTTCAAAATCATTAATAGTTATATCAAATCAGATAAACTGTGCAAAATCCAGGTTGGGTGTGATATGTGTTTTAAAAATGGTAACCTCAGGAGAATTATTTTTCTTGAAAGCACATGTGCAATTGAATAAGAGACAGATCAGTCCTTGCAGATGTGCTTCAAACAGCAGGAGCAATGTGTCTGGGACCTTCAACAGAGGGACGAAAACAAAGAGAAATGAGACAAATCTCTGGCTTTGTTGAGCCTTAAGCAGTCTCATCTGGTGGAAATGTCCTGACACTGAGATGAAAGAGGATTCTAACATACTTATCAGCTGTTGTGAGAGAGCAAGAGTAATTTCGGCCGTAATAGCAGCAACATCAGAACTAACTCATCTGAGGTGATCTGAAATGATTTGGGGTGAAAGCATTTCTGGAGGGAAAGATTAAATGAGAACATTGCAGGGGGAGGTGATAGATGGGGTGAGGAGAGGCAGAGTGAAATGTGCTTGGAGGAAGTGGGAGTTTTGGCAGAGAAAACAAAGGCATAGAAGTGAAAATTAGTAAGTGGGAGAAAGACAGCGAGCCAATGGGAAAATGAGGTAGGCAGAATATGAAAGATTCAGAGCGAGAAGGAGTTGGAGGATAGGAGTCACATTGCAGGATGCTAAAAGCTGACACGTTCATTATCCAGGCCCTGTTGTGGAGAGACGATTGAAAGGTGCGAGTGTCTCCCATTACAGCTTTCCAGATACAGAAATACACCCATCACACCTTCGGCAACAGCTGTCGGCGCTACAAACTGCCACGGCTTCGTGATCGCTCCTATTTTCTCTGACACTTTGACTCAACGCTCTCTGAGAGAGGTCAAAATGTCCACCTTACAGGTCAGCTCCGAAGCTGAATTTTACTCAAGGGTGGGCAGAGAGAACATTGATGCATGTGCCTGTGAGTGCTTTGACTTGTGTCATGTTTGTTTGTCTAACTGAGCAGCGTTTTTGTGTGGGAAAGATTGTAGAGAGCAACATGGGTGACAGAACAAACATATGCATGTTTTACTGTTGCTTCTGCCGACACTCTCCCTCCTCTGTTCTGCCTTATATTGCATCCAGGGCCAATTGATCCACAGCGCATGCGTCTTATGTGCTTGGGTATTAACAAAATGTTGGGTCATTTTAAAAGATGACAGTCTTCTGGGGTGCTTTGGCTGGATGTCGAAAATGCAACTGTTCAGAAAACCAGAGCATGAGGAGGTTTATGCTAAATTGAAGTTGCTTAAGATTAGGCAAGCCTTTTTACAAGGTAATTTACAAAATAACGGTATGAATACTTTAAAAACTCATTAGCGGCTGTTTGTTCTATGTAATTTTACGTGCCTTTTCTGATTGAGCCAGAATAGTTGTGATTTGGGGCCTCTCCTCAAATGAGCCTTGTCTGGCTAGCTGTATTTAAGGTCCCTATCAACAACAGAAATTATTTAAAGAGCACTTTACAGACTTACATTTATGTAACTTGTCACGTTTGCCATTACTTTCCTCCGTGAGTTGAATGAGGAGTAGAAGCAATGTCCCCAAAAAACCAACACTTTTGCTATGCTTCAGGATATACATCTCAACACCGAAGTCCAAAGTATACCCACCAAATTTGTGAGTTTTAAATATAATGAATCTGGATGTTTTTTCAACTGAAGTGTAGGTTAGCATGTTCAAGAGACCCATATCAACTCGTATAAAAATTCACTTCATGAGTTTGTGGGGCGTCACGGTGGTGCAGTGGGTAGCACGGTCGTCTCACAGCAAGAAGGTCTCTGGTTCGAGCCTCGGCTGGGTCGGTTGTCATTTCTGTGTGGAGTTTGCATGTTCTCCCCGTGATCGCGTGGGTTTTCCCCGGGTGCTCCGGTTTCCCCACAAGTCTAAAGACATGAGATATAAGTGAATTGAGTAAGAACAATTGTGTTAAGGTGTGAATGAGTGTGTGAATGTTTCCCAGAGATGGGTTGCGGGTGGAAGGGCACCCGCCATGTAAAACATATGCCAGAGAGTTGTCATTCCGCTGTGGCGACCCTGAAAGGGAAGAAAGCTGACATGAAGATGAATGAGTTTGTGAGATTGGGATAAACATACTGGGCGAGCTGTCCATGGAAGGCCCCCAGGGTTCAAAAGCAACCAGGGCCCAAAAACCCTCTCAAGAAATTAGACAGGTCTTTTAATTTGCAAATTGGAAGTGAAGTGGCTACTGTTTAATGTGGGGAGATATGAGAGAAAGATTGGAATCACCTGATGTTTGATACGTATATGATCCCTTCACCTAAAATTGCATCCATGAAACTGGTGTTATTCCTTCACTCCACATTCACACACTGGTGGTGATAAGCTACCTTGGGGCAGTTTGGTAGGACATGGCTGCCATTCTGCACCTACAGCCTCCTGCCCAACACCAAACACACCCCACCAATCACAAACATCCATACATGGCAATGCGGGTTTTTGTGTATGAGAAAATAGAGCACTTGTTTACCCCTTATTAAGCCCTTCTCTTATCTGAATAGCTGTATCAAATATTTAATGTATCAAACTTGTCAAAATCTAAATAAACTAACCTTTGCCATTTTTTTAAGTATCTCAAATGAGCAGACAGCAGAAGTGTTAGAGGAATCTTTTATTAAAAAAAACATGTCTCTAAACAACACAACCAGTGTTGGCCAACAAACATAAACACTCACAAGGGGGTAAACAATAACTAGAAGACAATGATACAATAAAACAAGAACAGAGACTTAAAATTAGAAATAAATGACTGGTTGAACTTGGTGGTTGAACAACAAACTGTAGAGTAGCAAAGACCAGTTCAATCTTTCTCCTTAGCAGACTTTTCCCAAAAATAATACACTCCTAACTGACTTATGAAACACAAAAGAATACCTAAGTGTGAATGAGCGAGAAAACAGGTAACGTGATTCATTTAATTAGAAAAAAAGTGTTTCTATTAAATTTTTGTTAATTATGTCAATTTTCCAAGAGCAAAAAACAAAATACCAGTATTTTTTTTCTTTTCTTCAAACTTGTCATGTTTCCATTGATTGTTGCAATTCCAATTTGCGCAGTTTCATGGTCAACGGAAATTTGTCTTTTGATGTTTTGCTATTTTTTCTTTGAGCGGTCTCACCCGTTGCTGCCTACTAATCAGTGTGCTCAGCTGCTGCTGATCAGTCATTATCACACCAATAATTTACATCTCTGTATTTTTTATCTCTGTAATATCATTGATTATTAGCCATTGGTCTTGTCTTTTTGTCAAATCAGTCCAGTGTGTCTTAAGCCATACTGTACCCTGTTTGCAACCATTTGTGTTTGGATTCTCACTTTTGTTCTGTTCCCTAGTTGGAGATCCAAGTAGGGATAGTTACAAGACTGCCTACTCATTAATGCTCTGTGTTGGAATACCACTGTATTCCTTCTCTCCACATGTGAGATTGTGGAACTCTTTTGGTTTGACATGTGTGTGTAAATGAAGACTGAGTGCAAGTACCACATCTGGAACTTCTGTTGCAATAGTACTCCCATGACAGTAACTAAAAAAATATGTACTGAAAGAACTGGATGTACAGGTACTTATTATATATTTATGATGGGTATTTAAGATGTTAATATTCATATTTTTTTTAAATAGAGAAAGCAAACTTTGGTAAGGAAAGTTAATATCTTCCTGATCCGGATTTGAACTCTAAAACAGGAGCAACTATTACCATGAGGTAATTAACACTTTGCTATGAACACAACACATCAGACTCACATGAGGAACTTCACTAACTCATCAAAGACACTGAATAAAGACTGAAGCATGTCATTTCATCATGTATTTTAGCAAAGTAGTCTAAACTTTACCTCCACTGACCAACTGAAAAAGATGATAATCTCGAAATGAAACAGTTTCTCAGAAACAAAAATTTAAAAATATGGATAGATCCCTCTTCTGCAAAATTAAACCTCCATTTGTCCTATATTTTTGGGAAATTGCTACAGTTTATATTCACATTTAACTTCACCCAGCATGATATTCTCCTGACTGTTTGGCTCAGAATGTGGTACAGGTGACTATCACTCTAAGGGCAAACTTGATGGGTGGAAGCATTTGTGTAACAGGTTCATTGGCAGCCCATATTAAACACATTAAACACCACGACAGGCTCCTCATTAATCGTGGACCCTTCGAATGACAGCTCTTATATCTGTAATCCTACTGGTGCTCAAAGCCAGGACTTAGTAGCCGCCAAGCAAGTAATAGAAGAGCAGAGCGCTGATAACAACGTGATTGATTGGATCGTCTCTCTCTGATTGTGATCCAAACATGTAATACCAGCTCATCACTAGTTCTCATCCACAAGGAAAAAAATCATTTGAAGAAGTGATTTGCTTTTAATTAATAAAACAGAGCCAGCATGTTGACAGGACAGCAGGTAATTTAGAATGTGTGGAAAGTCGTCAATGTGGCTTTATTCCAAATGACACCCATCCCTGAGCCGTCTGTTGAGAGTATTGGAAGCTAACAATCTCATAAAGCTTGGGCCGGAAACAGACATAACTAGAAAATCAATCAAAGCTGAAACTTCCCTCTTTAAAAAAACTTCCCTCCTCAGAAATAAAGTCATAACGTCTCTGAAAAGAAGCAGCTGACAAGCCAAATTCACTTTTGCCATACACTGAAAGTGACAATCACATACCTGGAAAAACTGTCTGATCTTATCAAGGAAAATCCTTCATCTGATCAAAATCATCTCACTGCTCCATTCTGCTGAAATCTCAAGATCGGAAAGGTGTTCATTGTGAGAGCTTTATTAGTTTCATTCTTTAGAGTGTTTTTTAGAAACAAATTGCTATGGAGATTCATTTCTCTGCCACATTCTCTGCTATATAAGAAGGAAATTACTAAATCCCTTTCCAAATCAATGAATAAAAGTAATTGCTTCATGGCAGTGTCTTAAGTTTGGAGTTGACTTTACCTCCACTAGATGACACTCTTCCTCAAACCAGTGGACTCGAGAGGTCATATGGAGCAAGGTCTCATTATAAATTACATTCGGTATCACTTAGCTCACATTCTCTGGTAAGAATTCTATCTGTGAGGCTATGGTGGTGCTTTTTGTGGTCCCCTTGAATATCTATTGGATCATTTGAGAGAGCTGGCAAGATATTTTCTTCAGCTCGCCCACATGTTTAAATTTTTTGTTCAGCTGATCAAGGCTATTTTATCCATGGCATTAATCTTTCTCTGTACTGTTTGTGGGTTCATGACATAATATAAGCACCAAGTAACACAAGCGTTTATTTACAGCGAGTGCTTTGTAGACTGTTGCAAGATAAAACTTTTCCTCATATTACTTCATGTGCTTCAACTGGTGCACGTTGTAGTTTAATATTTAAAGGTATAGCAAAACACTTAAGTTCAATAAAATATAAATAAATCCTATTTGTTCCAGAATTTTTGTTTTCTAATACAAATTCTTACTAGAGGTAACAAATCTACAAATAGGGCTAACTATTTAAAAGATGCATGATGGGTGACTTTGTGATTTCACAAGATCAGTTTGCAATTATTATTTTTTTCTGTATATTTTTTAGTACATTCCGTGAGCATATATATTTTTATAGCTGGGCTTGCTACTCTACGTGGGCTTTGAGTGAACTCAAGTCTAAAGTAGATTTGGTGAGATACAAATCATGACGTATAAATGTGACCTGATATCAATCGTAGGGAAAATGTTTTTGAAAATGTCACCGATTGAGCCTGGTGAGAAATTAATTAGTTAAACTACATGAGACCAAGATTTGCTTTCAGATGGAGATGATACCTTCAACCTTGAATCAAACATGTTCTAAAATGATGCCTTCTCATTTAGCAGACTGGTTGAATCTCTGACTACACTTCTCCCCCACTTAAAAATCTGATTTCTAAAGTGCTCCTCCTGAAACTAGTTTGTAAAATATCATGTGTTATCTTCCAATTATTGGGGCTGTAGATCCTACACATTATTGCACTCTTTGTCATCTCATTACTATGCTAGTGAAAAGAATTTAGCTGTCATTAACTGTCTGTATATATATATTACCAGTATACAAGGCTATTTTCCTTGTAAATCTTTAGCACCTTCTTGATATAGATGTAGAGGTATTGGAGGGTGCATGTGCGTTTGCAGAAAAAGTTGTTTTTTTAATGAAAAAATCCTAAAGCAACATCCACCCATATAATCCCTGAGAACTCATTTTACTGGAATTGCCATACTTGTATTTTTTGTTTTCTTTAAAACATTTAACTAGTGCAATGTGTAAATGGTGTGTTGATCACAAAGTGGAGGTGGAATCCAATTTAATACATTGAGTCAGCAAATTTTGAAAGACTAAAAAGGATCTTAGACTTCAGTGGAAGTGAGTTAGAAGTTATTCTATTACATTGGAAATTCATGTTGTTTTGTTATTTCTAATTCTGTTGGTGCTGCTCGCATTGGGCAAAAGGCTGGCTATACATTGGACAGATCGCTAGTCCATCACATGGTAACATTATACTGACTCTCATCCTCACATCTAATTAGAATTATCCTTCAATTCAACTGCATGTTTTGGACTGCATGGGGATGAATGGATAACTCGTATTTGAGAAAACCAACACAAGCACAGTCAGAACAGGCCAGCATCACTCAGGAAATGCAGCTGGCCTTGACAGTGGCCTACTAATTGAGAAGCTGCAGCGCCACCAACTACTCCTGAAAAAAATACTCAAACCTTGTGTCATCTGCTGTATAAAAACATAATACTTAAACTTTCAAACTGAATCAGTCATTCTAAACTGGTTTTCTAACATATACAGAAACACAAATATTGTTTTTATGTTGTTTAAAATTCATATTTTATTTGCAGATCCCAACGTATCCTCCAGGATTAACAAGGTGATACATTCTTTAATAAAAATGTGTTTATGGTGAAACCTTTAAAACACTGGTCTTTAAATGATAATAATCTAATCTAAGATTTTTTCTTGAAGTTGATAGTTTTTTTTTTCTTCACTGCACTATTTAAAGCTCACAAAACACTTTTTGTGCACATTCAATGGCGGACTTATGGGGCATCTTATAATGGGAATGCTGATGGAGATGTTTAGTTAGCATTTAGCATTCCTTCTTGTTTTTTTAACATTGCTCCATATGTTTAATGCTTTTTTTTAAGGTAACTTTCTTCTTTATTTTGTAAAACTCAAGGAGAGGTCTCATCTCCACAACGTATCTTGTGCAATTAACATTTACTCTAATCCTACTGAATAACATTTAATACTTTTAAGAAAAGTGGGTTCTTCAAACTTGTTTGAAAATGTCAAACATCCTTTAATCATTTTACCCCTTAATTGAATGCACAAACTCAATATTTTTTTATTTCAGTGAGTGGTTATTGAACCATTATCCAGTGACTTTTACCACACAACAAACATATAGGAGTGTGACTATATTTAAACATACAAACAATGCTTCCCACAAACCTATTTTCCCTGTTTGCTCTACATTATTGTTTAAAAGAAATTAAACTCAATAAATTGTCTTTAATTATCTAGCAAAAACTGTGCTTGTGGGATTCTTTTACAGCCATGCTGAAATAATTCCATAATGTTGGAGGATTATTTTGATTCTTAAAGGATTTTTTCCTGATTAGTTCATGCTGAGGAGAGAATCTGCCCAGAGATGCTTGGCGGAAGTTATGTTTACAGTTAAGTCTGCAGGAATATTTCTGATCCTGGCACTCAGATAATGTCTGTCTGTTCAACATTTCTTCTGGCAACCATGTGAGAAAGACACGGAAATCTAATTAACTTTTATTATCACGGGCTCAGAACTGAGAGAGAGATGGAAAAAGAGACTTTCTTGAATAGAAGACATAAAATATGCTTTTCATTCCTCTTTGAGTTAGTCTTGCGCACTGTGAAGAGAGAAAGCTGAATACCAATGTTCCCAGAGAGGAGGTTGGTGCAGAAACAGGTATGGGGTATCTATATGTGTGTGAATGTAAAAAAGGATGGAAAGAATGAGATTGGAATGAGATAAGAAGCTCATCGTGCTTTTGTTGGTATCAAAGGCATGTCCTCCTGTCTGTTCAGCAAACAAGAGACAGGACATGACAAAACTTGAATGTTATAATCAACAAAATTTCAGCAGCCCAAGTATGAAATGTAGACAGCTTTACTGATTAAAGAATTGTTCACAATGACAGCTGTGTGCACAGATTTTGAAGAGTGCTTTGTGACGGTTAGTGATACAAAAAGTTTTGCTGACTTTACTCATATGCCGATGAATAATCTGTCTACACCCAATGAAACAAAGACACTTTGTCATTTTTGTACATATTTCCATGTTCCATATCTTTGAATAAAGTTGGAAAGGATTGAAAAACATGTTCAATGAAAGCTACATCAAATTCAGAAAAAGCGTACGGATTAATCTTATGCCAAAATTGGTTTATGCAACAACAAAATGCCATAGTTTCTGTTGATTTTCATCAGTTCTTTTTTTTTTACAGAAAAATCTGCAGAAATTCAAACATTGATGGCAAGCAAATCTGAGTAAATTCATTGAATCATGAACTCCGTTAAACTAATTTGATCTACTGAGAATTTCGTAATGAGAACATTTCAAATAAATGTCTAAATATCATTTCCAAATTTTGTTCAAAATAGTAATATAGACTGCATTGTAAAATCACTTACATATCTAATCACCCAACCACTCACAGCTTTCCTTTACCTGGTGCCACCACTTCACCAGTCAATTATATCTGGACCATATAGACTTTAGGATTATTGACTTTTTTTTCTCTGTTTCTGGATGTAACTTTTGACTCTTGCCTGGATTACAGTTTACTTTTTAGACCCTCAATACTTCTTCTATTTATAATAATATCAAAACTTATCTAGACACCTAAAGTATTTCCCTTCTTATGGAGGATATTCTTTATCCACAACCACTGTGCAATATCTACCTTGATGAGTTTGTAGCTAATATTTATATTCACTCAAGGTATCATTGAAGGTTTTGAGATTGCGACTGGTCAAGGAGGTAGTGTACATTTAATAATTTCCCAATTATAAAGAGAAACCGAATAAAAAGCCTAATTTATTCTTCTGCGTCAACTCAACGAACTGCCATCTGCGTGCTGGCTCAGACCTCTAGCTCACACTTCTGCGGAGCTTGACGTGCACCTCTCAAAAACTGTAACTTCGTGTCAAGGTTTCACAGACCGCGAGCTCTGTGATTTGGTGAAGCGGAGCAGTCTACTCTCTTTCTGGGCTTGTGCTCCGTATTCAACACTGAATTATGAAATACAACTTTTAACCTTCCTTTGTTATCTGTGCTGAGTTTCAGCTAGCTAGAGAGTTAGCATGGTCATCACACAACGCTGTGATAATGATCAGTTTAGAGACGGATCTTCCACAGCAGCGGCGGATGTTTGTAACAACCTATATTGAAAGGATTTATGGTAAGGTAAATAAAACAGATCTTTTGTTCTTATCTGTGTTGTGTTTTGGTTTGCTAGCAGTTGGCAGTCTTATCAAACCTATATTGATCAGAGCATAGGCAGCTCAGACAGAGCGCACAACTATAAATGTTTTGTCTACAAATGGGTGCGTGCGGAGATTCCGCAGAGAGCAATCCGTCGAGCTGACGCAGAAGTATAAATCAGGCTTAAGTGGAGCTACTTACAAATAGTTACATGAAAAAAAAGATAAAATGGCAGATTTGAACAATTTTCCACAATTGTTTAGATAATTATTACTGTATTGTTACCAGTAATTGACTTGTTATTGCCATATAATTACAAAGCAGTTACTATTAATAATTGAACATTACATTTACTGTAATAACCCTGTAATTTACAGGGTATTATGGTATAATTCCAATTAATTAGTGGGAAGTACCCTGTTATAACCAATTATTACCCAGTATTTACCTTGAAATTACCCTGTAATGTGTGGGCTGTAATCTAAAGTGTTATTAGATTCTTCTTTCATAATACTATAGGGACAATTCCACAAAAAATAGAGGAGATGCCCACATGTTGTATTGGGTAGTATTTTCTATTCAGGCTTATTTTTTATGACAGTTTAAGATGTCAGGTGGGGCTTGAAAATTGCACTCTTGCATTTGATGAAAAAGTTTACATGTAAATGGTTTAGAAAACCAACTTTATTTGGAAATATAGTAGAAACTTCTCCGTCTATAAATCACATTGCCTTTATGTCTCTCGATTCACTCTCTTGCATAACTGTATTTTGTACTTGTGGGTTGTTTTATTTCAGTAGTAAAATTTATTCCTTGGTACGTAATGAGGCTCTAAGTAAGTAAACAGTGTTAATGGAGGATGATGTGGACCCGGCTCTCCCGCTCTACCCCTGCTGTTGCTAATTAGGATGAATGTATTTCAATAGCTCACCCAACTCATTCCTTTTTTCTGCTTTTCATTTCTTCTTCTGCATGCTGCTTAATTCGCTTGTCGGCTCATTGATGGCCCAGATGTTTGTTTTTTTATGATGCAAACCAGGAAAACAGACAAGGCACATATTAAAACTCAACTCTTATTAATCACAGAGAGTTGTGTTATGTTTATATTATTACCACCATTTCACTTTCCTCGACAAAGAGGATAAACGATTCACATTCACTCGCCTTGTGTAATGTTGCCATCGCAAACTTCCTTTTGCTAGGACCCTGCATCAAAACAGATTTATTATATTTATATCGTGTCTAATGCATGTGAAAAACAACTGTTGCACCTTTGATGATTTATTATGATTAGTTTTGCGCCTAATTACTGTTATTTGCACTACTCTGGCATTCGTCATATATGCTTGTGTATGGTCGAGGGACGATGTTTAGCAGAGTTGTAATGATATGAGTTTTTGTCCCTACACTCAGCTTGTACCTGTGGGTGGGGGTGTTGTTAATGCTGCTTTGACGTAAAAGCCCTAATTTGGAGAGGTGATTGATGGTTTAATATTGCTGCCTGCAACCTTGCTGCCCCCTCCCACCCAATGAAGCTGCAGGCAGGCTCTATGCTACGCCAGCCATTGTGTGTAATGTCACAATCTATTCCATCCTGGAGGAAAGTGGAGAATAAAGAGTGCAGCACATTAAACCTTGTTGTGCTCTGTGTGTGTGTGTGTGTGTGTGTGTGCGTGTGTGCATGTGGGTTAGTGCGCGTGCGTGCATGGGCTAGAATTATTTGTAATGCATTAGTGCTGCAATCTTGTGCTTGCTAGTGAATACACTTCAGAATGTAATATGGCAAAAAGAAAGTCTCTATGTGTCCAACCAAACTGAGTATTTGTCGATAACTTTGAAGGCTGCTGTGGTGGAACTTTATATATGAACTCTTTCATAACCTGGCTGTGAAATTCAAATCGACTGGCGTTGGCCTGAGGTCGGCGTGGAGCAATTGTTTGATATGATTTCAGCACTTTCCACAAGCTCAGCAAATCTGGCTCTCCAGAGTTTGTCATATGTTTGTTCCAACATGTAACCATGTTGTCACATGTTGTCATAGTTTCAAGCTATTATTGATTTCGCAACTGAACAGGTCATTAAACTAGAACCAATTGAGACGTGTGAAAATCTTTCAAGTAGCAAATGTATGACTCATATTTTAAAGTGCTTATTTATATCTACACTCATGCCCAAACTTCAAACTTGGAGCTCACCATTATAAGGTTGAGAATTGTAGGATCCCTCTCAAAGTTTCAGCGGTGTTATGGAAATGAATACTTCGGAGACATGAATACAGAACACAGTGGCATTTTATTAATGAAGCCCAAATATGATAAAACCATACCTTCGAGCAGTGAAGGAGCTAACACGGTGCGTACGCATTCACAAGAGTGGATAGACACAGGTAGAAGAAACTCCAGGGATCTGTTCCTGGAACTTTATCCCGAAGAAAGTCCACCCCGACTACGTCATTTCCATCTCCCTCTCTTGTCACTCGACAACTCTGGCACACATATAACACGCCTATACATCTTTAATCAATCTTTTTATGAGACATTGATGACTGTTTTAATGATATTAAATATAATGATTACATATTTCCCATTAAATCAGGAACTTTGCGAAATATTGGATGTTTATCATTCAGATCCTGAGAAAATAGCATAGTTTCTCTTTATCGTTATCTCCAGCTATAAAGGTTGACAGCCACAGTGGGCTAGCAATCAAGCATGAACCCCCTCCCACTGGTTCAGTCACCTCAGATATTCCTAAGAAATGTCTTGTTGACCACCAACCAGTTTATGTTTGGTATTGTTTGAAATGTTTTAGAGTATTTGGTGCAATGTTGCTGGTATATTTCACAAACTAGAATTATAGCATTCTTAACAAATTTCTTTTCTGATGCTCTTTGGTTCGCGTTCCTAATTAAATCACACCTTTCTGGGAGGAGATTGGTTTGAAGACAGACAAAGCTTTTGCTTCTGAGTTTTTCTACCATGCTGCTTTGTTCTACAATGCTTGCAGTTATGCAGAAACCATAGAAATAAGTTTAATGCCAATCCTTTAGAACAATACATTTCAAATTAGATGTAGACAATAACACTTTACTCCTGGTTCATATTTTATAAGTAATATGTTGATTGAATTTGATGTAGCTTGTAATACATGTTTAGCACTCTTTACTTACCAAGACACTTTTAAAGGTTATTAAGAATATTAGCACCAAGTAAACAAGAAATTAAGGGTCAATGAGTGAGTTAAATGACGACAATATCATTAATTACTAACATTCTAGTTTCTTTGGTTGAGAACTATTTACAAATCAATTATAGTCTGATATACAAATTCATTTGAATTATTAAATTCCCTTAAGCACAGTTTCAAGACCGGACATGTGGGCCTTCATTACCAACTGGTATTCATCAATGGACCTGTCATACCCAGAGAGAAGGATCCACACACAACTTGTCAACCAAGGGATATTAATAACAGTTCCAAACAAGGAGAGCCAATAGTATGCCTCTATAAACGCTTTGATCGCTCAACGAGCGCGGGAGACCGTACAGCAACCAGTGTCCAAATCGGCAGGCGTGAGAGAAGTCAGACAGGCAGGCATCAAACGGGAGACAGATGGGACAACGAAGGCAGACAAGCTCAGCGTCAGACAGGCGAAGTCAGAGGTAGGTGGCAGGCCGGGACAAATCCAAAAACAAAAAGAGGATTCAGCAAAACTGGGCAGAGAAGGAAACAGGTTCAGAACAGGGAGAACAATGACAATGACAGGATTCAAAAAACTTCAGCAAGCTAGCCCGAAATACGACAGGACACACTAGCGACTAGAAGATGGAAAAGGGAGAGCTTAAATAGCAAAGGAATTATTGGAGATAGAAGACAGGTGCAGCACATGTGCGCGCTGATCAGTGATCGCGATCAGCTGAGTGCCCGCTGCAAGAATGAGAGAGAGAGAGAGAGAGAGAGAGAGAGAGAGAGAGAAATCAAGCCAGGGTCCTGACAGGACCAAGCTGCGGGACCTTACATCAATAACCACCTGGGTATTATTTGTAAAATTATGAATATTTGTAAAACCTATACAGGTTGATATAATTCATATGATATAGATTTTGTCAAGTTTCTTTTTATATATATATATTTTTTTTTTGCTCAATTAGGTAAATATTATAGAATCGTTAAATAAAAGCAACAATTTGTTTAATTGACTTCACATGTCAGAGTCAATTTCAAGATTTTCTGGTTTAGTTTTGTACTGTAATTCCCTAGTCTAGTCCTGTTTTACAGTTTTTCTTCATTTTTGTTTGTTTTAGTTCAAATCAAAATTTCTGCCTAATTTATTTCACACTGGCTTTTTTTCCCACTCCACTTGAAACTAATCCCCATGTCATATTGTTATCATTTTATCCAATGGTCATGCTATGAAAAAAAAAATATATTGGTTTGAATGTGATATGTCGATGTGAAACCGGGAGATCTAGCCTACACAGCATCTCACGACGTGAAGACAAAGCACTGAATATGAAGAGGTAACAATATCAGCTTACGGAAGTCTCATTTTAAAGCAAGATCTTATTTTTAGCGCTTCAGTTTTAATGTGAATTAAACCCTTTTGCTGCCTGAATTATCAATATTTAGCGCTTGGTATATTTTTGAAAGTCATGCTGCCTGGGCGGCATACTCTTCGTCACCGCACGGCTATGCAATGATTAACATCGCTCTCAAAAGCTTTAGAGCTTCTAGAATTCTTCCTTATAGATTTCTGTTCCTGGTGACCACATTTGTCCTTTCAAATTGAAGATGATTTTATGCCAACTGCAGTATATAGTTTTTTTCAGTTAGCCTCAGTCCTTTAGCCTGGGTTTTCTAGTCATTGTTTTCCCCCAGATGGGATTTGCTTTGTTTGCCCTCCTGTTATCCCTGGGCTTGTTGTTTGTTTAACTTAATAAAAATATAATTATTTTCAAATTTCATGTATCTGGGGACTGCATTTCTCTCCAGGCTAGTCGAG
This sequence comes from Danionella dracula, assembly GCA_900490495.1. Classification (NCBI taxonomy): domain Eukaryota; kingdom Metazoa; phylum Chordata; class Actinopteri; order Cypriniformes; family Danionidae; genus Danionella; species Danionella dracula. The sequence continues at coordinate 2,018,631 of UELW01000131.1, read as the reverse complement.
ACTGACATAAAAATCATTCAATCTAAACGTTTTGGTAGAATAACAGGAGTTATGCAGATAGTACAGTAAACTACCTGAAAATAATATAATATTTTTAGGGCGATGGTGTCCAAGTATTTTGATTTAATACATGTTTACATGGTTTACAATACTTTTCTCACTTATATTTTAAATAAAGGCACAAGATAGATTTTATGAGTTGAATGTTTTTTTCAAGCCAGATAAAATGTTCAATAGTTTCTGACCCAAATAACCAAATTTGGGTCAGAAATCAATGTTCCCATGGGCTGTGTGTTATATCAGAAGGGCATTTTGGGTTGTAAACAATGTAAATATCAAGCTTATTATCTGAATAACTATGGGTATAAACAATTGAGCATTGTTTGTTACCAGTGTTTGTATAGCCATTGTTTAATGTGAAATGTTTTATAGTGTTGTTTATTAGATAATTGTGTGGCAATCTTGGTGCAAATAATACTTGCCTATTTATAAGCTCAGGGGCAATTTATTACAGTCCAAGGGCCTGTAGTATTAATGTGGCTTAACAAACTCGGTATTACCACATAGGTTTTGACTTGACGAACTTAACTGTTTTAATCAGGCTTGATCAGTACCATGAAGCAGCTTATCAACTTTCTTTGTTGAGTCAGGCTTTGATCCTGAAGCTAAGACTAGTTCACGGGTGCGTACACGTAAAAGACGTTGGCACCGAATAACTAATCACGATGAACATGATAGAGCCAAATTGTTTAATTCACTGTGGAGGAGGAGCAAGAGATTAAAATGAGAAACTATGATGAGTATTTTATATTTTGCATATATTTTTGTGTCGTAGTAATACTGTGGCTGCTGCCAAAGCCAGACGAGATTGTTGGCAGAAAATGGATGATTTTGTGAAAACAATGTTAAAGAAGCACATTCTGCTTAGTGTAAAATTCTGTATCATGCGTGATATGCATTTGATAACAATAGCATATTTTTGCCGTGTTAATTGCAATACGTTTTAATTTTTCTGTCATGTTAACGTGTTTATGGTTGTATTACAATAAGAAAAAAAAGATTATTTATCTACAAATGAATGTTTAAAATGAAAAGGTCTATATAATTGTTTTTATTTTATGTCTATATAATTGTTTTTATAAGACGTAACCTCAATGCAAAACGTTGAAATAAAAATTGCTCCCTATTATGTGCAGGATTGGGAAGAAAATGTGGAGTTTTGTTACAGACGCTAGTATTACATAATTTAAAAGTTCATTTTTTAACCATTGATTGGATGAATGCAAGGTTATCAGGTTATCCTTGTGGCGAAACTAACCAGGGTGACAAAGATCAATTAAATCCTAGATAGTTTCATGGTACCCAAAATCCAGGATTGGTGCAAGCTAACCCCAAACTTAGTTGGCTAACCAGTTAACCCGGCCTCATGGTACAAGCCCCTGATGGGGCTAAACAAGCATTTAGGCAACAAAAAAAAAATACACAGCACAGATGCTAACAAAGGACAGATTATATTTACCTTGTCATATATCAAGACAACCTCATATTTTATGTTTCATTACAGAATGACATGCACGTTTACCTGCATACCACCAAGCCTGTCCATGGAATTATCCTTTATTGACTGTAATGGTCTTCAGCAGAGACCCAGATCCTAATATTGAATGCCAAGAGAAGAGGAATGATATGTTCAACTGTTTTATTAAGGTGTTTTTGCTAAATTTTTCAACCTAGGATTCTAAGTAACAAAAAAATCCAGTTTGCCCCATATAACATTTGTAAAATTGTAAAAAATTCTTCTAACCTTGACTTTGAAAAAAGGTTGCATTTACTTAAGAAACTCAAAGCTGACAAAAGGCTCACCCATAATTCTGAGGAGTAGGAGATGATCAAGGATCGTTTTCACAGCGGATGAGATGTGGACATCTCTGTTTTGAATTACAGAGTTATTTCTCCACGCTCAGAGAAAAGCAATCCAGTCCTCAATTCAAACATATTACACTTCCCCTCTGAAGAAATCACTTACCCTTGTATTTTCCTCAACCTTTTTCCTCCCCCTGTGTTTTACGATATGGCTTCCCACGAAGCGAACACGGCTGACTAAGATTACTACTGATTTCAAAGAGAAACAGCTTGTAAAATCTCAACACGGCACAGATGAACCACACGATCACTACATCTCTTGATTTATTGATCGTTTGAAAGTAAAATAAAGTTGAATATCTATTACACAAATAAATAACTCTAAGCATATAAAGCTGTCAGAAGTATACTATGTTCTTTTGGAGTGAATGGAATTGAATGCAATCTCACCCTTCGTCCCCCAGACGGTTATTTTCCTAATATGTTTTTAATGTTTGTGTGCCGCGGTCATCTTTTTATAATTTGTTTTTGTATAAGCTGTGCGCCACTGTGTGCAGAGAACATCAAAGCTGCAAAAATAGCTGTTCCCATTAAGCAAACCTCCCCTCTCCTTTCCTTTGCTTTCCAGGGGCCTCTGATGTTTGCCCATCCACACTAAGGCATTTTAAAAGACCGCCTGTGAAATCTGGAGACTTCTTATGCCTAATGCTTTGGAAAATATACATCAGCTCTGAGACTTTGGCATGCTTGAATAGGTTTCAATAATACAAGCGCCTTGGCAATGGAACCGAGAAAAGAATGAAATATATGTTTGTTCATTCTCATATACTCCTCAATTCAAATTATAAAGAAATGAATGTCTATGTCATTATAGCGATAATCCACTGAGTGAATCAAAATGATTCCAATTGTACTCACCCTCAAGGATTTTCGAATCAATTTCATATTGACCGACTATATTATGCAAAACACAGTGCGGCAGTTTTAATGCTTTTGGAGTGAAAACAATGTGTTTTTGAAACTAATAATCTATTTGTTCTGAGAGTCACTTGCGGGTTTGTCAGAACCAACTGTTTCTTTTTGTGAGGATTACATTTATTATAACTTCATTGAGATGACAATGATTGGTCAATTTGAAAGTCGAGCTGTTCTGCATCATGCTACTTTTTTGCTGTGGTTGCATTATTATTCTTCATAATTTCAGTTTATAAATAAAATATACAATATCACTTTATAATAACGACACAATATGAATAATTATTAAAGCTGTAGCAAATAGTTCTCATTAATAAAAGAATAATTTCATAAATAGTCCTTATTTTAGAAGAGCTCACAAAAACCGTTAACCGTTTATTTAACTAGCTGAGTTACAGTAGAAATATGTGTTAATAATGCATTGATTAACACACTTACTGTTGGAATATGTCTGAATAATAAGATGATTGTGCTATTAAATAGTTTAATAATCATTTCGAACATGTTCTAAAATACCTCATGGATCACTTACAAATGATCCTCAATAATACATGGCATTATTGTTATAAACCAAATCATATAGAGTCCTATAAACCAAGGACAAAGCGTTTTAAAGTTATATTTTTAAACTGCTTATGAATGTATATTATCCTAGTAACATTTTTGTATTTTCAAGGTTGGAGACAAGTAGACAAGGTTGGATAATTGTCATTTGATAACTAGATAATAAATAAAGCTCATGAATTTAAATAGTACAAAAACACATGAGTAAAAGAACAATGACTTAAAAACAAAGACTTTAAAATGGACATAAATGTTTAATTCAAATCTTTGTTTGTATTACAGATGTATCTTTATTATAGTACGAATTTCCATTTAAATGTTTTAAGTCTTTCAGAATATTTATAGATTTGGCTTAAAATTGTATTTACTTGTTAGATAACAGTGTATTTTAAGTTTAATGTGCACAGGTAATTAATTTTAAACAATAATTTTCTGAATTTTGGAGATTTGGGCTTAAATAAAACAAAATGATTAAATTTTTTCACAATTGCTAAGACAGTTTTTTCAAAATATTTAACAAGTTTCCTAAATTCTTAACACGATTAACACAACATCCGTCTAGGTAGGCTATACAATAAACACATCTTTTGTTGCTTTGATACAAAACACATACAGTTAATACATATTTCAAATGCTTGAACTCCTTTTACTCTCAAGCTCCACCAACACCAAAACTATTTTTAAAATCATTTTAAAGCCAAATTTTTTCTCAATGTGTTATGATTGACTAAATGTTGCTGTTGGAAGAAAACATGTGTTAGCAATTTGAAAACTGTTTTATTGTATTTTGAAAACGAGATTTGGAGTTTTGCTTATAATGAGGAGTTTTGAGAATGAAATTAACTGTTTTGCCAATGTGTTTTAACTGATTCTGTGTGTTAAGAGTTAAATGTATCAAACTTGAAAAAACTGTCTTAGCAATTGTAAAAAACTGGAATTACTGAAAATTAAAAAATCTATATTTCTATCATTCCAACTTTGGTATAATAAGGTAAGGTGTTTCCATTACATTATATGAGTGATATTGCACCTTCTCACATAGAGCTACCAAGCAAGTTCCAACTCATTCCCGCTCTGATTGAGCAGTGATTGACAGTCCGTTGGACCTCCTTTTACATTACCGGCAAAATGATGCCATTACCACTGAAGGTTTTTCTGGCAGTTAATCCATCCTCTGCTCTTTCAGCTCCAGCACGGTGACTTCACAATGTTTTGACAGTGTACAACTGCAGCTATCTTTATTTCACTATGGAGGCAGACTACAGCAAGCATTTGATTATCAAATAGTGTTTTTGTGCAAGTCACGCATGGAGAGCCTGTTTCCCTGCCGTGGAAAGAAAAGGAGCATGTAAATCACAGCAGTGCTGCAGAATTCATTATAGCCATCCTCTTCATGTTGCTGTGGTAACTATTTAAGAGTCAGTGAATCTGTGCTAGGGACGCTCATGATGTATGCTGTGTCTGGACATTGTGGTATTGTCAGAACAAGTGTGTTGTTTTACAAACTCAAGGCGTTCTCTCGCCAAGAGCATTGTCTCTTGATGGGTTAATCTGAAAACAAGAAAGACAAACAGAGGGGTGATGAATAGAAATCAAGGGAGAGGGAGGAAGCTAGAAATAAAAAGTGTGGGAAAGAATGAGTAAAGTATGTAGACAGATAAAGAAACGTGTAGGCTTATATGACGACCTATATGACATGAAATACCGAGGTACACATATCTTCTTGATATGCAGCATGTAAGTTCTGTTGTTTTAATAGTTCATGGCCAAAAAGATAACCACACATTCTGTTTGATAGCTTCAGATTCATATCATTACCTATTATTGCACACCCTATTTGACTATGAATGCCTTTATCGATCATAACTTACCCTCACCCTTGTTCTATTTGGCACACGCACACACACCACTCACACTTCCCTTTATAGTCCCTGACACTTTCAGGCAGTGCAGTTACCTTTAAAGGAGAAGTGTCCCAAATATGAAAAAGGAGCACATAAAATATTTTGAAGCATAATTTAGAGGTCAATCTGTTATACATATAGACTTAGTATTACTTTGAAATAGAACTAAAGGTCACCTATTATGAAAAATCAACCTTTGAAAGATGTTTAGGCTGAAAAGTTTGCATGAACAGTATGAGCACACTCATGTCAGATTGGTTTACATTTATTAATCAGGTGTAAAAGTAAAACTTTATCAAAATTCTGACTTCGATTTTCAGGCTGATCTGCTCATGACAACATAAATTGCTCTCCCACCCTAACCTTAAACAAAAACCACCCACCAGTAATGATTGACAGGTGCATGAGTCTAACATACAATGACAAAATAATGTGAATTACAAGCTCAAACAAGCAAAAATCTGATTATTTGTAGCATAGATATGTATAAATCATTAAACTACTTTATCTTAAAAATTACTTTTACAGCAGGTTTTTTTTAAATCATAGATTTCATAAAGGTACACAACACCTATTTAAAAACTGCTTAAAACAACAGTTTTCTGAGTTTTTAAGTTGACAAAAGACAATAATAGACGTAATAGCATCATTTTATAAAAGATTCCGGTCAACTGGCCACTCTGCTTTACTCTGTTGGGTAAGTATTACATTTAAATTCTTTATAATTCTGAACTCAAAATTTTCTATTGTGCTTTATAAAAACTTAAATGTGTTTATTCAAGATATTTAGGTATCAGAACGTCAAACAATTGCTCTGGCTTCCTCAATTCACAGTGCCAATGAGTAAACAAAGGAAGCCAAATCTGCTGAAAACAGGTTTTAGTTGTAACCAAAAAAAAATTCTATAAAATCGTTTAAGAAAATGTGAGTAGTTTAAAGCCATTTTAATGCTTGCTTAACTAGTTCCTGTTAAGCATTTTTACGCCACTTGTTTTTTTTTTTTCTGGTATCATACCATTCCCCCAATCACATTCTCTGCTTCTTTATATAAACCACAATGAATTCTTCCTCTGTATTTCGGAATGCCTTAAAAAGACTTCCACTGGCTGTCATACTTTTTGCCTTGCTGTTCCACCCACATTAATTATCTCTGACAAATGTCTGGAACCTTCCAATCCTTGCAGTATATTTAAAAAAAATACAAATCTCTCATTCTTTCGTTCAAATCATTTCAGTAAATCTCATTGTGCCATATGCTCTCTGCAGCATGGTCTCCTCGATGGTATCTAACCCTAAGTCATGCACTGCCTCCCATGTCAGTAGATCTAGATCAACACAATGCATACTTTACTCCACCCAAATTTCTCGGTGCTGCCTTTTGTCAGTTCACTTCTTTCCCCTTTAGGTTCATTTCATCATCAGTTCTTCATCATGAATGGATAACATTTTCACTTCCAAATCTCAAGATTATCTTTTGGCTTTTTCTGTTTGTTTTCCTCTCTACATGTGTGGGTGCTGCCTGCCACATCGAACATTTGTTTTTGCGAAGACTGTATTAATCTTGTCATAAAAGCAAATGGCGAACATATTTTTGAATATAAGTTGTGCAAATTGTGTGACAAGTATAACGAGATAAAAACGTGTTAACGTGTTATCTTTAACTTATGATTAAGATTCATTAAAATTGTTATTGTTTTCAGATTAGCTATAATTTTCTTTTGTTAAAAAGCTGTTTGGTTGAGTTGGGACTTTTATTATGAAAAGTTTGCTCTGTGATGGAGACAGCCATGTTAGACTGCTGCACCCAGCACATTTTTCGTCAGTCTGTGGAAGTTGCATTGACGAGAGGTATATGTCAAACAAACTCGTGCTTAATATTTGTTAAGTATTAAAAAGGTAAAAGAAATAGTTTATTAGTGCTCAATAACTCATGTAAGGGTACATTTCTGAGGCAATGTGCTGTGACATGAACGTAGACTCATGGTATTCCAAACACTTGAAGCATTTTATTCATTATATAGGACTCTGGTGTGCAAAGAACTGCATGATTGCACGTTTTGGACAAATAATTTGGAAGATAAAAAAAACAAGAAGTCGCACAGTATCCGGATTAGCTCATTATTCTCTGGCAAGAGAAAATTTCAATTCACGGTATTCTGGACAAAATGGTGAAAATGTTTACCATTTATTAATAAAATTAATTTGAAAAGTCAATAATTAATCTTTAGCTAATGAGGTGCAACTCTTACATTTTGAGGCAGACACTCCCTGTACATTTATCCGGATATCTCAAGAAGGACAAATGAAATGCCTCTGACAGTTGAAAATGAAAGAAAAGAAAACCGCTAAATACTTTTAATCGCTGATCTGTAAGAATTTATTTTTAGAAATCATATTAAAGATCGAGTGTCTGGAATACCATGATATCCGGAACACCGTGAGTCTACTTTACTCCTTGTAATAAAGGGAGATGAATGCAGAGGAGGTTCCACATGAGTTATTTGCTATGTTTTGTGATCTCACAGGTATTGTCCCATTATTTACTCATTGTCTGCATTTTGTCAGTTAAGTAGTTTGTTAGAATGAGTAATTTAAGTGTTTTTTTTTGTATTGTTATAATGTTTAATGTGGCATAATGAGTCTGTGGAAATCACAGAGAGAAAGAGATTAATGGAGATGAGGCTCCACATAATTTATTTGCATTGTTTTGTGAACTAACAGAAGTCAATAAATCGCTCATGTGAATGATTAGTTACCTGTGACAGTGACTCTGAGTGACAGAGGTCGAAGTGTAGTCTAGACCGGTTCCACAAACACAAACAACATTAATAAAATAACTGGAAATATAATTCAAGCCTATTAATTAACCCAATAATTAAAGTTATGTGGATTTTTTTATAACATCATTATTTAGCATGCATGCGAAGCTAAAACTAAGATAATCGATAGCAAATAGAAGTGTGTACAAAAAGTTTCAGCCAAAATAGACTAATTCAAGAATTGAGAATGGAAAAACTAAATACAACTGGAAGTGATGATGGTACTGGTGAAAATAATTTGGAAGTTAGTTGGTGTCAAAGATAGAATCAGTTACCAAAACAAAATATTTATGCATCTGTCAAGCTCACTGCAGTGGCTTTCACTCATGTGCATGTGAAAAGATCATTTATTTCAGAGAAATAAAGCAATGGTCCCTTCCAAGACTCCATTTCTTCATTCAATGACGTAATTGCACCAGATAAAAAATATATATTCTCTGATTTACTAAATTTTACATATTTACTGGCCCCATTGGGCTCTCCTCACATGGTCTCAAGTCTGATCGTGTGTATAATCTTGTGCATGGCAAGAACTGTTTTCTTGCCACACGCCCCTGCCTTGTCAAACACAACCATCTTTAAATGTCTTTTGACCCACAGGAAGTATAAAAGATTAAATTATTTCTTTAATTTTCCCAACCATGGTTAAACTGAGCTTTGGCTCCTACACTATCAAAACACTTTACAGATAATGAGTTACGTACAACAGGAACCAGATATTAGCGAGAAGATGAAATATGAGCAGAGCAACAAATACAACTAAGTGACTGCAGCATAAACAAACAGCTGAAATTGTTGGTGATTGGTTGGTTGTGAGTTGCAAATATTGTTTAAATGTTATGGTCTGATTTAATGTGACAGGAAAATCTTCAAAGGACATTTTGACATAACATGCAAAGTGCCTCTTGTTCCCTGCAAATAGATGTCTTCCTCACATGCTGACTATCTTGAGGCAGATGTGGCTTTGACAGCACTTTTATCTCTCTTCATTCTCATTATTTTCCTCAAATCTACTACTAAAACTACTTTTTCACAGATTATTTGTCTCTTGCTTTTTGCAATAAAAAATTGAAACCTCCTCTGGACCCAATTAAAATGTGCAAAGCTTTTAATGTTGAAAAGCAAATTAACCTATTGTGACTCATCCAGTTCAATAGGGACTAGTTTACCTACTGTTTAACCACTGCTTCAACCACTATAGCTGCTGAAAGAGTTTACATACTTTAGTAGACAAAAATATGCTGTTTAAAAATCTGAACAAACTTTATTCTAACCGACAAACCACATTCTTAGCCAAATCTTCTTTTTTCTTAATTAACATATATTTGATTTAATTCAGTTTATTCTACAGGAATGTATTTGAGGCATCAGTTGAGTATACAAACATTTATTAAGAAATAGCATTCATTAACTTTCATTTTGCCTTTCTACTGTACGTATTGATTATGAGCGAAGACAACAAGAATCAACAGCAACTAGGATTTTGACAACAACATCACCAAACACCACAAAAACACTCAAGTACGACGTAGACATCGTATACAGAAAGCAAATTTATCTAGCTAAGAATATTTAAGTGATTGAGAAGCTTGAAAATAGAGAAGGGAGTCCATGACCAAGAAGTATGGAGAGCAGAATTCAAGAAAATGAGTTGATGGACAAGGGATTCTTGGGAAGGGGAGGCCTTAAAAAGTGAAGAGGATAACGGGATTGGGTAATCATTCAATGAGATTGCTAGGATCAAGTGGGGTGGTTCAGGGTTTTTTTTTTTTAAGTAGCAATCTTATTGGATGCTGCTGATGGATCTCTGACTAAACTAAATAAATAAACTTATTAAATTCTTTTGAATCCATTATATTATATAATTATCTGACTAACAAAATTGATGAACATATAGATTATTTCCTTATATAACTAATCAGGTTTCCAGGAACATGTTTTGGCCCTCAAACATAGCCAAGTTCTGATTCTTGAAACACTGGTTTTCAAGCATTTGCCTGGCTTTTGTAAGATAAAATACATGCATTTTGATGTATACTTTAAACTCGTATTATATCTTTTGTTATACAACCTGTACAAATCACACTTTATCTTTTCATATTGAGTATTTTCATATAGAGACAACCAAAGATACACATACAAACATCCAGAATGCTGTGCTCAGATAAAGGTCACCACACACCTATGCAAACGTAAATTCCACATCGACTTCTCTGTATGGGGCTTTCACATCTCTATTGATGCAATGATGCTTCTTGCTGTGGGATGGCAATCAGGCGGACTAAAGTGGCATGCCAAAGTTCAATACAATGAAATGCCATGTAATATTTCCTCCTTTTTGTTTGTTTCTGTAGACTTTATGGCACTTATCGAACAACTATGGGCCCTCAGACACCAACATGATTAGCTTTTCACAATCCATTCTCTCCGTAAACTTCCTCTGCTCTATGTCCTGTCGTGAGTTGATGTGAATGTGTATCGAGCACCAACTTGAAAATTCTTTGAACATGTGATCAAAAGAGCCAGCTTTCATTGGTTGAGCACAAGATCATTCACTGCAACAAACCAAGATGACATGGCAGATCGGAAAAGATGAGCTCCCATTTACGCTTATTATTTTGGGTTCGAGGCCCTACACATGAGTCATTTTGCACTGATTATACTCATAGGTGATGGTGACCTTAAGTCTTCTCACAGTTTGGAGCCTTGCATCTGTGTCTTCCTGAATCGTTGACCAGTTAAAGTGCTATTGTGGTTGAGTTATTATTACATGTTGCAGTGCTGGCATTGAGTAGCTGTAATGCTGAAATGATTGGTTTCTGAATATTTGTTTTTTTGAGACTTTGAGTGTAATTGGGTCAGATGTAGAATCTCTTATTTGTGGGAGACTTGGGAGTGTTTTAATATTTGTTTGTTTGTGGAACCTCGTTTAACAAGACCAATGAGGAGTCCCTGTCAGAAAAATGTTTTGTTAAATAAAACCTACTTTCAGATAAAGTGGTCAGATTAATAAATATCAAACTGTATTATACTGTATTATTATGCTCATATATTTGAAAATGGCTCATTAAAAAGGTCAAGTATTTTAAATAATAATAATAATAAAGCCATTAATAAACTTTCTTGGTTCCCACTTCCAGGGAACTTTTATTTCTCTAAGTTTACTTCTTAGGCAAGCAACATTTATTTACCTCCACTGTCTCTGTTTTTATTCTAAGCCTTTCTGTGTATATTTACAACTCCATTGATTATAATTGAGTTGAGATGAACTGGGCGCTTCACACAACAATTGTCTCCTGGCAGGGAAGTGATGGATTTTGCTCCTTCTGCAGTCATCTTTGATTAATGGGAAGAGACCACAGTGGACAGGCCAGACTACTGCGATCAATTGGCCAGTAATTCCATATTTACACACCATCAAAACCATGGGAAAAAAGAGAGCGAGAGAGACAAAGTGGAAGAGCAGGTAATTAGTCATGGGAATTCACATATAATGAGCAGGAGATCAATTAACTGAGGGAATACCAGCAAAACAATCATGCCGTTTGAGGTTTGCTGCAAACTCCATCCATCCATCACACACATGCCACAATCTAGCAAAAATACTTGTGAATTTAAGTCGATGTAACTATTCATTTTCAGTATAGCACAAATTCAAATAATTTTTGGTGTTTTAATATTTCCATAGACCTTTGAATGGTTATCATTAAATAAGTAAGTTGTATTTAAAAATATGTATTATAGATATTTACAACAGATATTGCAGATACCATCGTGTTTGTTCTAATTTTTAGCCTTGGGTCATCCCGATTCCCAAACCTTATTTATTAAAAGCTTGCTTTAGGCCTACGAATTAAGATTCAAGGAAGCTTTACATGGACGTTATATTTAACACTTTTAATTCACAAATCCAACAGTATAAGTCCGCATTTGCATAATAGCAGGGTAAAAGGGAAAGCTTTTAGAGTTGTATGTTCTTTTATCAGACATTTAAAACATCTTTAAAAGTTTATCTTGAATTTGCTTCTCTGATTTTTATTACATTTTGTGTCCACCTGAAAAGAAGGTGGACTTTTCTCTTTTGCAATCAAATTAATCATTTTTAGAAGCTATTTGACTAGCCAGAACTACCACAGCAGGAGCAAAAAGTGAAAGGAGCTAAGAAGTGAAAAAAGTCAATGTTGAACACATTTTTCTTTCAACTCTGTTCTAATATTATATATTGGCTCTCTCACGTCTGTACTCTCCTAGCAGGACTTCCAGCAAATGCGCTCAAACCTCTGCAGATGATCCAGAACTCTGCAGCTCATCTTATCTTAGGAACTGAAGCGAGCTCAGGTTACTCCCCTCTTCATCACTCTTCATTGGCTCCCCATTGCAGCTCGTGTTAAATTCAAATCACTGATGCTGGTGTACTAAACTATCTCCAAATCAGCCCCTGTTTACCTGTGCAAGCTCATACACTCCTACATGCCCTCCAGAAGCCTGCGCTCATAAAAGGAACAGCAACTCGTGGTTCTGTCCCACAATGCAGAAAATTTCTTAGCAGAACCTTCTCTCTCTCTGTCCCTGGCTGGTGGAACAAAATCCCTGATCCAATCAGCAAAGCAGCAACACTTAAAGCTCTCAAAAAACAACTGAAAACTCTTCTCTTCAGTGAACATCTACAATAATAAAAACTTTTTTCCCTCCTCTGTCTTTATTTTCTTCCTGCTATGGTTTGCTGATCAGTTGATACAACTTCTATTATGAGCAAACTGAGATAGACTTTGACTATATAACAAATTGCATATTGTCTCTCCCCTTCTGTAAGTTGCTTTAGACAAAAGTGTCTGCCAAATGCATAAAAATAAATGTACTACAACTTCAGACATGCCAAGAGGATCATAATTAGTGTGACCAGGTGTGTTTCATTAGGATGAAATCTAAAATTAGTAATTGAATGGATCAGTACATTCATTTTGATTGATAAAGTGCATATTTTGCATATATTTCTGGGAGTGAATTGAGAGACATTTGACTAGACTTTCTGGATACACTTGGAGTTGAAGTATTGATCTTCAGTTACAACCATTATAACCCAAACTATTTTAGTGCTACTAGACTTATTTCCCACAGGCACATTTGTATCAAAATCAAGAATAAACAAAGGTTTAATGAAACTATTGTAGTACTACCTTTAAGTATCTTGAATGGAAAAGTAGTTTCTTGCAACTATGAAGTCTCATGTTCAAGACTATCAAGTTGAAACCAATTTCAGCACACATTCAGTGAGTTTAAGAGTTTTTCAGAGAAGCCAACAGTTTTTCCTGCTTATTCCTCACCAAAAAAGTGTCTTGTGTCAGACACCCACCAGAGTAAAATTATCAGCACCTAACCACATCACTTGAACTCTAGTAATCTCATCAGATGATATAATCACAGCCATCGACAGCTCCATTTAGGAACTCCAGCATTTAAGAATTCCCAGCATTCCCCTATCATCGATTGTTGTGGATCTCAGATTGAGATTCTAGTTTTGGACTCCTATACTATGATATAATTTTCAGTTAAATGTATTATACATGTTCCGAATGAAAAAAAAGTTCACAATTATTGAAAATAATTGCCAATTAACTGCATTTTCTTTTATGTAGCATATAGTAAAAATATGCTGACAATTTGATAGTTGAATTATTAAAACAATACTTTTTGAAATTTACTTGCTTGGTAAGGATTTCAAATGTGAACAGGGCCATTGTTTTCATAACACATTGTTGCTTTTTTGCTGCTGTATAACACTGTATTTGGAATTGTGCTTAGTGTACAGGAGATATGTGTTTTTTAACTCTGGTGTATGTCTTATTCACAAATAATCCTTTTTCCACAGTAGAGGAGTTTAAACTAATTCTCAATGACTTCATGATCAAAAAGTCTTCTATAGCAGTACACAAAATATGTGCCTTGCAGAACGACATATCATCTATCTTTAGCTGAATCTTAATCTAGTTTCTGGATCCTTCGGAGGGAGCAACCTTCTGCAGCCTTCGGAGGCTACAGCTTTGGAGGATCTTCCAAAGGCTGCGTCAATCTTTAGTAAATGGGACTTTTGGAGTCCTCTTCGCAAAGCATCTTGGGATATGTTAGGCTACAAAGGATGGTAGCGATGTATTCTTGAAGTTCCAAGAAAAGGAGGATTCATTTTAAGGATCCTTCGATTTTTGGCAAAGTGGGACGGCCTTCGAGCAGCGTTGTGACGTAAGTGGCCTTGTAATGCACCCTCCGAAGGATCCAGAACCTGGATTGAGACAGCTTTTATCTTTATTGCCAAAGTTTCAATGCTCCACAGCACAAGTCGAACCAGTCAGCTGATTCAGTCTGAAAGAAGCGCGTAAGTGATTCTAATGTTATCAGTGACGTCAACTTAAACAAGCTTTGGCCCACTTCGCAGAAGCTAACCAATCAAGTTCGACACATGCTTCAAAGCCTGAGTGTAGGAGGTAGCATCACTAATGCCATTTTTGATAAATCTACATGTAGTAATACATACATGGAAATACTCTCCTCCCAATTTTCGTGATCTTTTTTATGCTTTGGTGTATTTTCCCCGTCACTGTCTCCTATTGACATTGTCGCTGTATTCTGCTGTTGTCTGTCCGTCCTTTCCTGCAGTGTGAAACTGAAATGAATGATTATGTATGTTGCTCATCAATAAATGTGTGATAATTAAGTTTTATGCCTTGCTGATGTTCCTGAAACCCAACCCTTTAATTAAGTTAAGGAAAGGACTGCATGTTCATATGTTAATTTGCTGATTTTGTATTTTATCAAACCTAACTTGTGTCAAAAGAAGCCTGATTGTAGCACTACAAATCTTGCAGCATTAGTTCAATCTACCCATGTACTGTTACACACAGACAGTTTCTGTTAATGTTTAGCTCTTGTTAAGTTCACTGGGGTTTTTTGGTGCCTATCACGAGGCAGGGTGCACTTGACATGATGGCAGGGCTCTCACTCACCGTTCTCCTGATGGCAAATTACACGGACTCTTCAATTTACCTAAAGCAAGTTTCTGGCCTGTAAGAGAAACTTGGTGCGAGCAAACTTTAAAAATAATAGTCATCTTTTATCTCAAAGGCTGTATTTGTACACATTTTTAGTTCTACCCAATCCATGCAATCCATGAAAGTATACAGCAATAATGAGAGATTACTTACACAATGTTGAGAATGAAAGGAAAAAGACAAAGCTTTGTCTAGTAAAACTGGGAAATCCTTTATAGTATAACTGAGTTCTGAGTAGCCAACTCAAGTCAGCAGCTCAGTGGTATCCTATTTTTCTCAGGGCTTTTCACCCCCATTAGACAGAGTGCAGACTGGAAGGATTTTGTCGCTGAAGCTTCAGACCAAGCCAGGGACGAAAACTCTGCAGATCTGGGATCAGAGCATATGTGTGCTAGAGATACAACCAGATATGGTCTCTGGAATAGATTTTTAGCTGAGGTTGCACTGACAGCCTCTTGCCTACAAAGCCACAATATATGTGTGAGTTATATTATACAGTATCTGAAGAGTGCGGGTTTAGGAAGAGAGAAATCCATTGAGAATAAAAGGCTGCAGGCAAAATAGCCATTGCCTGTTAGCACAAATGTGTTTGTGTGGGTGCACATTAACATCTGTGTGGGCTGGGGGATAGTTGAATATACGAAATAGTGCACCAAACGAGCATGCACATTTTAGAGCATGATGTCATGTACAGTGGATTTGAGTACACAATAAAGTTAAATACTCTAAGTTGGACTGATCACAAATCCAGAGGTTGTTTACCACAGTTTTTGCATGGTGTTCAGTAGAAATCAAATTAATCTATAAAAATAAATAGATTTTAAGAATTGTAAAAAAATATATGTTATATAATTTTTCAAAATGTCAAGCAACCACAATAATGTAATTATTTGAGAACACTACATTAACCATGTTGCTCCATTAAAAGTGTTAGGCTTGGGTTAGGGTTAGGGTTGTAATGATGTTGAGTTCTACCTGGCATTTTGGATTCAGGGTCCCATGTACGAATATGGTTCCAGTTCCTTACCCCACAAAGAATAAATTCTGTTTCCAGTCGATTCAATTAAACTATTAACTTTTCCCCTGTTGCATGCTAGTCTCTATGAAAGGCTCGCATAACTGTGCTTGTTTCACTGTAATCTGCAATGAAGAGCTGTTATGTCAAAAAAGTTTGGTTTCCAACCATGAATAAATAGCGTGGGTATATGTTATGTATAGATATATGTCAGAGTGTATCGGCTAAAAGATTAGCTTTCAAAACTTTAGACTTCAAAACTACAATTATTTAAATAAAGACAATAACTTGATTCACAAAGCACTTTCAGATTGAAAACAGGGTTTTCACAAAAACAGCTATTTTTCACACCACTTAAGAGGTAATTTTGAATAAGCCATTATAGCAGTTCTTTATTAAACTGAGTTGTACATTGGAATCCGAGCATTAAGTCCTTGTTGTAAATAAAGTCAGCTGACCTTTACTGTGAGAATTAATCACGTTTCTCTTATTAGAAACACCTCTACTGGTGTGAACATGTACATCAGCATGGCTCTTGAACGCAGAGCCTGACAAGCAATTACAGCTTGGTGAGTTCCCCATTCCCATCAGCAAGCTTTATTCATATGTGTACTGTTGCAGCTTTAATTGTTGTATTTCTGACCTTGTTGGCTTGAGGTCCTTTCTGTACACTGTAATTATCTTCCCACTTTTCCTTGAGTTTTCAGCAATAGAGAGTTTTCCAGTCACCTTGTTTAACAAAGTGAGATCAAAGAGAAGGCGTGACATTCTCAATGTGGCTCTCAGGTTGTATCTTAATCTGTGATCCCATTTACACCTGAATAGTGCATTTCAGCAATAATCCTACAAGTGTAAATGAAAGATGTGTTGTTACATAGTGGTACAAATTAATTATAGAGGTGTAGTGTGTTCATTAATAGAATAAAGGTTAATTAGTTTTTAAGCTTTTGAAAGTTATTTTACCAGTCTTGAGACAGATAGAAGAAGTCCCTCCAAATGAAGTCATCAAATGACATATTAGAAAGGCCAAGAAAATTCAAAGAGAATAAAAACTGCAAGGTGAGAAGCAGGTTAAAGGGACACTAGAAAATGTGTTAACAAAAATTTGCCGAATGTTGAAAAATTAAGATTCGTCAGTGATCAAAATCCAATAAAGGTAGTGGATTTATTATGTACTTTGAGCTAATTAAAGGGCCATGAAACCCTGCTGTTTTACAAAACAAAATTACTGAAAGAATTGCTACAAATAGCTCAAGAACCATTTCTAAATATTATAAACTCATCTCTATCGCTAGGTTACGTTCTTAAACAGCTAAAACATGCAGTAATTAAACCACTAATCAAGAAAACGCACCTGGATCCTACTGAGTTATCCAACTATAGGCCATACTCTAACCTTCCGTTCTTGTCAAAAATATTAGAGAAAGTTGTTATAGCACAGCTCAGCTCCTTCTTACAAAAGAGCAACTGTTATGAAGATCTTCAATCTGGATTCAGAGCGCATCACAGCACAGAGACTGCGCTGGTTAAAATCTCAAACGATCTATTACTTGATTGGGATCAAGGAAATATCTCTCTTCTAGTTCTGCTAGATCTCAGTGCAGCCTTCGATACGATAGATCACAGGATTCTCCTCGAGAGACTAGAAAACGATGCAGGCATCCAGGGCCAGGCTCTAAGCTGGTTTAACTCGTACCTCTCTGACCGGAGTCAGTTTGTTCATGTAAATGGAGACTCATCGGACACAATAGCAGTAGAGTATGGAGTTCCTCAAGGATCCGTTTTGGGACCCATCCTATTCTCAATATACATGCTGCCCCTTGGCAAAATTATTAGAAGACATGGGGTTAGTTTCCATTGCTATGCAGACGACACCCAGCTCTATATATCAGCAAAACCTAATGACCCTTTAAAGCTAAATAAGATCTCAGAATGTGTCGCTGATATCAATGATTGGATGAATGAAAATTTCCTTATGCTACATCCAGATAAAACAGAAATATTGCTTATTGGCTCTAAAAAGAAATTACAGAATCTCTCTGCTTTACATATGGAACTGGGGGGACACATTGTTAATTTTTCCACTACAGTTAAAAATCTTGGCGTTATTATAGATAGTGAACTGACGTTTAAGAACCATATCTCTTATGTTACTAAGACTGCTTTCTTTCACCTCAGGAATATTGCTAAAGTGCGGAACATGCTGTCTATCGTAGATGCAGAAAAATTAGTGCATGCTTTCATGACCTCCAGAATGGATTATTGTAATGCTCTGTTAGCCGGCTGTTCGGCCACTACGCTACAAAAATTACAGTTAGTCCAGAACGCAGCAGCTAGAGTTCTCACAAGAACAAAGAAATATGATCACATTACACCGGTTTTGTGTTCTCTTCATTGGCTTCCTGTACAATATCGCATTGACTACAAGATTCTGTTCCTTGCCTTTAAGGCACTGAATGGCTTGGCTCCGGCCTACCTGAGCAGTCTCCTATCACGATATATTCCAGCTCGCTCTCTCCGATCACAAGAAGCAGGATTATTGATTGTACCAAAGGTTAGTAAATCCACAAGCGGTGGAAGAGCGTTCTCATATAGAGCCCCGAAGCTCTGGAATAAACTACCGGATGTTGTCCGCAGCTCAACTACGCTCACAGATTTCAAAACTAAATTAAAAACATATCTGTTTAAACTGGCATTCCAATAATTATCTCTTGGTATTTGTCTAAACAGATCTGGTGTCTGAGCACCATATACATACAAACTGTTGAAAAAACAATGTGGTTCAATGTTCCTCTCTAACCTCTCCTCATCATTTATCTCTCATCCTGCAGCTGATGCTGATCACTTGTTTGTTGTCTGTGTTACAGTTTACTAACCTTTTCTCCATTTGTTAGTTCCTGTTTTGTCTTTGTTTGTTTGTTTGTTTTTTTCAGGTCCTGTCCGGCGAACCGTTCATCGGTGGATTTTAAGTTTGTATATTCTTTATGCTGGGGAGGTGATTAGCGCCTGCCTCAGTCAGCGGGAGTCCCCTCTCAGAGGGAACTCCTATCTACTCTACCTGATCCTCACAAGGACTTTGTGAAGCTGCTTTGAAAGCAATTGCTAAAGAAGCGCTATATAAAAACTGATTGATTGGTTTTAGGTACAAAGCTTTTATTACTTCACGACTTACATTCATAGTTTACATACTTACTTTCCAAAATACAGCCGCTCATTTATTAACAAATAGTCAATGCTGTATTTACATCACTTGCATTTTATCTTCCTGCACTTGCTTCCAATTATTTTTAAATATGAGTTTAAGTTTGTAGTTATTGTTTTAAAGCCATCCATTGACTACCATTTTCCATTTTACAAACCTAAAAGATCTTTTGCGATCAGAGTGTTATCCTTTCCTCATTGTGCCAAAGAGGAATTACAAAAAGTAATAGTTTGGCGTGTGTTCTTTCACTGTAGTTGGTACTAGATCCTGGTACAAACTTTAAAACATTCAAAATGAGGACTATTACCATTCACTATTAAAAATATTAAAATGCAAGCCAAAAACTCATTTTTAAGGGAGATGTTGGTCTACTGAATATGTGATGGCATAGTCTGATGTGTGATGTACTATTTTACCTTTTTTTACCTGGTCCTTATGTTTATTTTGTGTTTCACATTTTTTAAAATGGAAAGTAGTTCCGGCAATTGTTACTGTAAAATTAGAGACTACAACACTTTTAAACTGTCTCCCAAATATGAAGATCAAGTAGCATTGTAATTGGCATTGTACGCCACTAAAATGAAAACTTTCTCTCCTTTTGTTCTTTTAATTTACTTTTAAATGTCTGCTCCACATTCTAATAAGAGAAGGGGGGCTCAGTTATCAAATACAGTAATTTAATTGTTTTTATGGATTGTTTTATTTAGTCTAAGTTTCTCCTTTACACATGGGCCTGTTTGAACAGTGATATTTTTCCTGGGTGAGTGGATTGGGCAGGTTGCTGGCAGAAAGGGGACATGACAGAGGTAAAATGTGAACTACACGCCACAAGTCATTTTGATCTATATCTGGAGAGGGACTTAGTGGCTTGAGGGCAACAGAAACTGCTGAGAGATGATTTCTACTTTGTATG
The DNA here is from genome assembly GCA_900490495.1 of Danionella dracula. Lineage (NCBI taxonomy): Eukaryota > Metazoa > Chordata > Actinopteri > Cypriniformes > Danionidae > Danionella > Danionella dracula. Next base: position 1,998,333 of record UELW01000131.1, on the reverse strand, counting down.
TGTATAGGTTAGCGCTGCTGGAAATGTAAGTGTGGACCAGCCATTCGATTTCTTTCTTTAATGGACTCTGTGAGAGTATAGGTATGAGTGCAGTCACACCGTTCAAATAAAATCTACCCGGTCTCTAATAAGCATCTTTCACTAGAGCTTTTGCCAGGGCTAACAAACCTGCTGTGCTAATAAAAGAGCAGACAGGTTTCACTGTATTTTCTCAAGAACGAAAAGTGCCTTGCTCCTAGATGCACAACACAAAGCCCTCTGGTTGGTCATTTTTCTTGCCTCTTTCATTATTTTCCAACTGCTTTAAACACATTGATACACTTTGTGTGTTGAAAAACACTTCTCTGAAAGCTACACGTGTGTGCTTGGCTACAATCATCAGTGCTGCAATCATTTTTTACCTCAGGCTGTTACAGTTTTCATTAAGAGAAAGGTTTTGAAATTCAGTCTGGTACATCACTGAGAGTTATTTGTGGAACCACATACAGTTCCTCAAACTGTCATTGGTGTTTTGATTGGTGGGGTGGTTTTGAACTATTTTTTTTAACTATCAAAGCATGTACTTTTTTCCAATTTAAGAAGATGCTAGTTAATTTCTTTACCAATAACATGAGCCTTTTTTACACTTCCAAACAATAACTAAAATCTAATTTAAAGGTATGGCAACCTGTGTTTTTTTTGTTTTTGTTTTGTTTTTTTTACAAAAAATGAGATCAGATCACAAGCAGACCAATTCTATATTAGTACAGAAGATGAGCAAATAGAAAGAAAAAACGCCTAAAATTATTCTTGATAAATAGCTTTTGCACAGAAGGTAAATCAAAAGTATGCTATCAAAATCTTTGGTATTTCGCAAAAAGAGTATCTGAGTCTGAGTGTTCCCAACAAACTTAGTTAAACTTAGTTTATGTGCAACTTAGTGCATTGGTGTGTGTTTTGTGTGAACAGTAATACATAGAAAATTTTAGTCTATATATCTGTGCCCCAATCTCTGTTACAGCACATGCTTGTTAAACAGCTTGGCAGAATATGTGCTAGAACTTGGGGAAACTATCCAATGTTCCCAATAGTGGTTAGAACAGTCGATCTAATGGAATTGATCGATGTAATTATTTGTGTATTGTGTTTTCCTTTTTTTTGCATATCCTATGATGATTTTCTTACTGAACCAAATTAAAACGCAATGACTAATTATTGTAATCGAACTTTAAACAAATTTGTAATCCTTATTATTTACAAAGTAGTCGCTTTACAAAAGCATGCAACATGATAAAGTTGTCCGTAACATCGACTTTGTAGTCCTAGGCTTATTTTTCCCCACTCTTGAGGTATTTCTGAAATCCAATGCATTGTATCCAATTGTAACTTTGCTTTCTTGATGCCTTCACACTTCATGTTTGATCACACTTGGTCCACACATTGCACCAAATAAAAAAAAACAAGGCTGCCAACCTTGAAATAGAATGTACACCTATATTTTTTCTGTAATTTTGCAATCTATAATAAAACAAGGGGAACAGCAATATATATGTGTATATATATATTTTTTTTAAATAATTAAAAAATAATTTATTTCAGTTTTAAGTGACAGATTTGGGATTTTTTTGTAAGCTTTAGTTTTAAATGGTCTGTATTTATTTACTATTGTATCTTTCTGCTTTTAACAGTCATGTGATTTTTGACCACATGACTGGTGACTTCCACCATGTGCTTTTGTTAGGAATGCATGCCTTAGTTATTTTTGTCCTTTTTCATGCCTCTGCCCACTCATCTCCTTCCCTCAATAGTCTGATGTTTTCCACCTGGTTTAATATTAGTACATGTATTCAATCTATTTTCATAGCATATTATTCAATCCCTTATGGATTCATTGTATTTGTGTTATTAGGGGACTGGAGGTCTGTTTATAGTTATTTTGGTCTTGTGGATTTTGGCCCTGTTTTATTTATATTTTGGCTTTAATTTATATCTTAATCTGTGGTATTGTTTGTTTGCTGGCTTGGATCCTCAGGGTTTAAGTGTGTCCTATAGAAAATAAAGAGATTCTATACTGCCACTCTATACTGTTTTTCAACTTTTAGTTTCTAAATACTCTGTACAAACTACTCAAGTAGAGGAAAAACAGACATTTTTGTAGAAAAGAAACGAAAGCAAAAAACAAAAAGAAGTTAAAAACACAAACCTTAAAGTGAGAGCTTTTCAAAACTTAATTTTCATTGCTGTTGATTTTATGTATATATATTAGTGCTCCCAATCGATTAAAAAAATGACTAATTAATTAAACAATTTTCGAAATTAATCACAATCAAACTTTTTTTTAATCTATAAATGTAAATATTTAATGTAAATTGAAGACAAAGAGACTATTTAAATTCGAAATAAGATTGTTTAATGATTTTTTTTACTTGTAACAGGTTTTGTCATGTAAAGAACATATACAATAAAATGCAATAAATCATCAATATCCTCCAAGTTAACTTTTTGCTTCTCTTCTTTTGTGGCTGTTAGTTTGTGGTCTCAGCGGTCCACCGTGAGTGCGGTGTGTGTCGCGTACTGTAACGTGTCCACCCTCTGTGCCTTCTCATTGTCATACAAACTGCATACGATTTAATCATACTTCATTTAAAGCACATCCGCCACAACAGGGAAAAACTGAAACCGTGTTAATTGCGTTTTTTTAATGTGTTATACATTTCAAATTAATCGCATGCATTAACGCGTTAATTTTGTCAGCACTAATATATATATTAGGCTGTCTTTTTACTTTTCATTATGTCTTCAAGGATTTCTAAGATCAAGCACCAGTTATAGCTCATACTCATTCAAAAAGAGGACTTCGTTCTAATTGAAAAAGGAATCAAATATGCAGAGTAAAAGGACACAGCAGGCTAATGACGCCTTCCTCCCTTTAACATGCCATTGGACCCTAACATTGGTGGCTCCTTCACAAAGCTCATCTCAATCTTATCACTCAGCCTCTTTTCTATCTCCCCAGGACGGAGATTCCCTGGCTTTATACAAACAGCTCACTTCCTTCTTTTGTCTCTGTGGTAGGAAGATGGATGGTTTTGCCCTGGGTGGCAGGGAAAGAAGGATTGCTAATATTTTCTTGATCTAGAGCAAGATTGTCATGAGTTAACCTTTGCAGTACAAGGAGGCTCAGAGTTTAGCTGATGCTGAGCTTGTGGGTATAAAGAGGAGGGGTTTAGTGCATATATATTTACTAGCCGCGTCTTCATCCATCAAATGGCAGCTTGTGTTGTTTTCTTCTGACCATCAAAGTCCTTTCTTATTCGCGATTCATTTTTTCAACCATCTCAACCTCTCCACTCATGCGTTATATATGTGCATTATTTAAAAACTGCTGCTCTTTTCTTTTTCCACTTCTTTTTTGTCCTCAAATATGAACACAAACACATTCACATAACATCGATTTTCTTCAGATTTATTCATCAGAAATTATGACTTTTTGACATTATTAATCTTAAAGTTTTAGTCCATATTTTATATGTACTTTAAAAAAGTTTGATTTTTGTGAGGGGAGTGAACAAACGGAGCAGTTTTATGTCCTGTTCCAGAGGGGAAAGGAATCAAGACATGTGGCAATTACAGAAAGCTGTTTTTACATTTAAACCTGTGAACCATAAAAATAACGAGTGATTTTAACTATTCATGAAGACACTCAGAGACTAAAATGTAGTTGCACTGGTAAGACAGCGAATTGGAGATTTCTCAATAAAATTTTTGCATTCACTGAAATTGTATAAATAGCTTTGTTCTCAGCCAGTTGACGTTAACAATATGAAGATCTCAAAGAAAGCTGTTTTAAGGATAGAAAGTGTAAAGGTTAATGCTTGAAATTAATGATTAATGATTGATATGCTCTTGTTTTTTCCCCCTGCTTTCATTGTGTTAGAAGTCCAATTTTCAGGGTTAAATCAACTATTTGGTCTTTCTCTACTTGGAGTTAAAATGACACTAAATCTTTCTAATTGTATCTTATTAATTTTAATTAAAATATCACACAGTGCTTTTTACAATTTCTTATGGCATGATAAGAAAATATAAAATGTAAAAAAAAAGCTAAAGATGTCCTCACCAACTAGATGCTTTAATTTGTGCAATTTATGCCAGTGAACTCAAAACAAACACAATTTTGAAAAGAAATGTCTAACGGTACAAGAAACGTTCATAAATCATAAATAAGATAATTTTATTATTGGGAATACAGTTCTTCAGCAAAGTTTTTTCAGTCGTCAAAGAAGGCCAAGTTTTGCATTTGTCTGGCATTCATTAACATACAATATGTGGTCCATACATGGTCCAAATCTGTAATTGGTGGCATTGTATTTAATGTGGCACAAAAAGTCTGGACGAGAAAATAAGTTTAGCTTGGCAGATGGCATCTTGTTGTGTTAGTTGGACAAAGCAATACAATTGAGTAAGCCAGAGCAGGGGCAAGTTACTGTTTGAGAATTACCTTTAAGCATGGCCAGAGTTTTTGTCTTGTTGTCAAAATATGTACCTGTGCAACTATGAAGATCTCCAAGCACGAAGAGTTGGCTCCTATTATACCTTCCAGAACAGAATTGAACCTGACCAATAATGAATAATAGAATGGTCGCAATGTGAAATTTTCCAATGATCAAGAATAAGAAGGATTTTTTTATTCCTAAGATAAAGTTGAAGTAGTACTGTTTCACCCTTGGAATTTATACTTCTAGTCATCAGTTAAGAGTGGAGATGTTGCTATAGTTACTGACAAAAAGGTCAGGTCATTATATATTTTTTTTAATGGCACTCTCCTCCCATTATTCACCAAACAAGTGTCATCCAATGAACAAATAAAAAACAACACACTCAAAAAATTATAATTGAAGACATGATAGCTGTGGGGCATAATATTTAATACAATAAAAATAATAAAAAAAACAAACAAACAAAAATTATCTCTAACTAAAGAATGAAATAAGTTTTGCTATGATTGGTACAAAAATAGAACTGGTATAATCTGATTTGATGAGCTGTGCCAAAATATGCTAATATATGCTAAATGCTAATATATTCTATTGCCAGATCAGGAAAACAGCTGAGTAGCTCACGTAACTGCTCAATAGCTCAAGAGGAGTGAAGGATTCATTTTTTTTTAACTGAGTCCTTTAAAAAACAAACAACTAATTTGAAATGGAGTCATTTCATGATATTTTATTATTTACAAGTTTGTTGTTGAGCTCAAAAAGCACGCTCGCTAGACCAGTGTTGGGTAAATAAAACTGAAACCAATTGTGACTATTCTACACAACAAAGGTAATAATTACTTCAATAAACATGCTATTAATTCATTGAGGTTATGTAAAAAAAGCACAGACATTTCCACCCAGTCCTAAAAGACTCTAAACCTCATCTGACCCTCGTGTCTGTTATCACAATCCCTTTTCCACCCTATCCTGTGTTTTTCTCAAATTTCTATCTTGCGATCTCTCCTGGCGCAGGCTGGCACGGTGGTGTAATTTGAACATGCTGGGCACTCAATGTTGATTGAAGGATGGAGCTGTATATTGAGAGCTTACATGCTGTCCTATTCGCCTCGGCTGCAAGGATCCCTAACACCTTGTTTTGGAGAGAGGAAGTGCAAATGAGTCTACATGGACAAATCCCAGTTCCACAGATTCATCACTAAGAACCAAGTTATAGTCTTCAACAGCTGGAATTGAGTTCATTCACACCTGAACTAAAACCTATTTTCTGCCAGAGTTCACATGATCTTTTGTGAGAAGTAATGTTAGAGCAAAATATGACAGCTCAAAAAATAAACATGAAATATAACCAGGCATTTGGTGACTCCTCCACTTATTGGCTTGCTTAATTAACCAGTGCAGCTTATTTCTTTGAGGGGAGAAGCAATAAACAAACCAAATTATGCGTGTAACCAAATATCCAGATAAGAGAGCAGTTATTAAAATTCAGAAGAGCATGGAGCTCTTTAATAACTGCTCTCATATCTCAATAAAATTTCAATGTTTATCTTTGTTGTCATCATTGAGGATGGATGTTTTTCCTGTGTAATTTAAAAAGTCACATCAAGCTTCAAATTCAATCTCTTTATCATTCAACTTGCTTTGCAGTGTTTTTTGCCAATTGTGAAGTTATTACAAAACATCCCAAAAATATAAGAAAATCTACATTTATAAATAATGAATTTGGGAAAGTTAAGATAAAAGAAGGAAACTCAGCAGGAAAAGAACATTTTCTGTTTAACTTATTATTATGCTTGTTATGTTCATATTAGAGTTTTCTTGGGACACATTGCTTATATATATTTTTTCCTGTTGTGGTGGACGGGCTTTAACCGAAGTATGAATAAGACACGAATAATTGATGAGAAGGCATGGAGGATAAACACGGTACTCACGGTGGAACGCTGGACTTCTGTGAATAATGACAACTACTGAGGCATCACAGTGCTTTTTGTTGAAATTGCACTCGTTAGGTCAAAGTTACTGTAAAACTGGGGAATGGTGGAATGCGGTTAACTGTGTCTAAAACTGAGGAACGGCAGAACACGGAGTCAAGTGTGGATCACTGTTTCAAAGTGACGAGAGAAAGGAAAAATCGAGAACAAGTTAAAGCGCACTTACGGTGCTCGTAATATGTTTGCTTATGAGAGTAACCTTTGCACGGCCCTCATACTGCACAGAACTGTCAGATTTCCATTCACGGCAGAGGTTAAGATAATCTGCTAGGTAAATGTCGCTAGCTTGTTGGGCACTTAAAGCACAGTACATCCAACGCTCACAAACTAATGTGCACAAACTAATGGAACAGCTCCGACTCTTGTTTTTGTGTATGGAACAGCTCCGTCTCTAGTTTTGTGTGTGCGTGTGTGTGTGCATGTGTTTGCGTGTGTGAATGTGTGTGTGTGTGTGTGCATGCTTGTAGTTGCCTACCTATCGTGGACAGAGTGGTGTGGTTACACACCAACAAAGAGGGGACAGCAAAGCCAAATGGGGACATTTTTTCGGTCCCCACATGTTAAATCAAGCTAAAATCATCAGAAATGGACTCTGGACAATTTTTTGATTTTTAGCCAAGAGGGGACAGTGTATTTTGTGTGTGTTCTCCGTGCTGCCTCTTTTGGCTGGAGTCTGACCTGCAGAGCTATTCCACACACGTCTTTCACACTCCGGCAGACTTACTGTCTAAGTTAATGGCTGCAGGAGGCTCTGAGTCTCATTGGGGAGGAGAACACTCCTTGTAAAATGCATGTACCTTTTAATGACATTAGATTAAACATACAATTTACTTAAAAAACATTTTAAGAAATTAAATTTACAAGCAAAAATACAATATATTTATATTATATTAACAGTAGCATTAAAGTTACAACTGTAAAATATTCTCAAAACATACTGATTTATAATTCACAATATTGATTTATTATATACACTCACAGCTGTGACTTATTAAGCCGATTAGAACATCTTCTATTTTTTTTGCAGAAAAAAAAGATATATTTTTTATATTTCTTTTTTTATAATAAACAAAAAGATTTTGCAGGCAGTCATACTAAACACTCTTTCACACTTCCTTGTATTTTCAATTAAAGTGACATTTGTATATTTATTTATAATTTTTTTACTCTATCATTTGAAAGGTGGCAAACCTTGCATTGTTTTTTTTATTACAAAAGAATATAAAAGTTAAATTCCTGCCTGTTTAAGTGCATAAATATTGCGGGAACATGTTTGTTTTTATGTTTATAGACAGAGCCGCGTGTTACATTTATTAATGTCCCCAGCTGGATAGGTAGAGTTCGCTTAGTGTTTGTGTGCATCTATTTAGAGTTCTTTTTTTAAATAAACTAAATTTTCCTTCCTACATGAGAAATTTCCATCCAGTAATGCCAAACACTCTTTAATTCTCTATATTTTCATTTAAAGTGACATTTATTTATTGTATTGTTTTACTTTAACATTTGAAAGGCGACATGCAAACCTTGCATTATGTTTTTTGTTTGTTTGTTTTGACCACAAAAGTAGGTTAAAGTTCAATTCCTGTCTCATGCTGTTGCATAAATATTGATGGAAGATGTTTGTTTTTATATTTATAGACAGAGCTATGTGTTACATTTAATAATGTCCCCTCCTGGATAGGTAGACTTCGCTTAGTGTGTGTGTGTGTTAGAGTTCTTTTTTTACAATAAACAAAATAGATTTTTCCTTCCCATGTGAGGAATTTCATTGAAGTCAAACAAAACACTTCCTTTTATTTTCATTTACAGTGACAATTGTTTATTTATTTTATTTTTTTACTTTAACATTTGAAAGGCGTCATGCAAACCTTACTTTGTTTTTGTGTTTAATTACAAAAGTAGATTAAAGTTTAGTTTCTGCCTCTTTTGCTGTATAAATATTGATGGAAGATGTTTGTCATGTTTATAGACAGAGCTGTGTGTTACATTTATTAATGTCCCCTCCTGGATATGTAGAGTTCGCTTAGTGTGTGTGCATCTATTTAGACAAACAAAAACAAAATTTATTCTTCCTTACCACATGAGGATTTTCCATGAAGTCATACGAAACACTCTTTAATTCCTTGTATTTTCATTTAACGTGACATTTGTTCATTTGTTATGTCATTACTTGTATGTGCGTGCGTGTGCGTACGTGTCCACTATCAAGGTATGCTGCATAAAATAAAGTAAGTTCTGAGTAGTGTAAAACAGTATTAAAAAGTTGAAGAAGTAATAAAAATGCCTAATTGAATAATGTAATGTAAGTAAGTAGTATTGCCAGCCTTGTGCTACTTGCAAAATTATGGAGTCAAGAGAACGATCAGGCTATAGTTAAATTCAATCATGATTTTACCTCAGATCTATCTAAAAGGAAGGACAGCACTATTCTCACACAGCTGAAGATCCCTACTGGAATTGATCCAAGATTTAAAGGCCTAAACTTTATTCACAAAATGAAAGGAACGAGTTTTCCTAAGCGTGCTTTTAATGACAGAGAGTCCTGGAAAACAAGTGTCTAAAGAGACGACAAACTAACAGCCACCAAAAAAAAAGAACCAAAAAATTAATTTGGAGAAAATTGCTGGTTTATTGATGGTTTACCATTTATTGATGGTCACTTCCTTCGTTTGTCTTTATGAGTGAGAGTGACATTTTTGGGTTTAATGGTAAAAGTAATTTTATAATTTTTACAATAAAAAATATATCATAACAGAGCAATGGCAACTCATCAGTTGATCTTAAAACAGGTGAGATTGTCACACAAAGCATACTGTTTAAAGTAACGTAAGCTTAAAAGACAAAATCAATTGAATGAACTTTTCTGCCATACAAACACTAAATATTACAAATATGTACTAATTCCACATTTAAATCATTCTTGATTTTGGTCACATTCAGCCATGCCCAAAGAATCAAGTCTCCACAGAAGAAGGTACTCACTCACAAACAAGTCCATCCAGTGTAAAGCTAATTTCATAGTTTGAATCTTTTTCTCTGTGCGTCGCGTCCAGCCGGGGACAGCGCGATAGTGCTAATGATGTTAGAGCAAGCATAGATCTGCTCCTTGTCTGCAGGCCTGGCATCTAGTCAGCTGGTCTGGCCCCTCAACCACTCTATCCCCACTAATCCCATCCTCCTCTCCACCAGAGACAGGAAGAGAAATCTAATAAATAAATGAGAGGATGCACCAGGAAAAAAAATATATAAATTACGTCCTCCCTTCTCGTAAATCATGTTGCCAGCTTCCAGTAGACAGGAGGGAGGAGCCAGGGAAAGGAATGAGAGCAAGAGAGAGAGGGAGGGAGGGAGAGAGAGAGAGCGGGAAGGGCTTCTATCCTTCCCACAGCCAGGCTGCTGCCGACTCTTGGCGTCGAGGTGTTTTTAATTGATTTTTGATTAGCCAGACATAGGGTGTCCATTAGCAAGAGTGGAATCCAACCAGAACATAAAATATAAAGAAGATGGAGAAATACATGAATGCACTGTTGTTTTTGAAAAGCAAGCTATTGAAAAGCGAGGATGCTTCATTCACTTTGTCTATCTCTGCTTAATTGACTGTAATCTTTAGTTTAATTCGTTTCAATTAACCTCAAGATCAAGCTGCTCGGTGTCTGATGAAGAATTCTCTCAAATTCCTTCCTTTGAAACAGAGCAACCTTTGACTCTAGTAAACAAAACCGCAACTGCATTTGAATATAAAATCTTTTTTTATTAAACAGTAAATGGGACTTTTTTAGTAAAGGGTCACAACCCTAAAACAGTTTCTAGGTATTATTTGGTGAAATGTCAAGGTTGGATGTCAACATATAATGATTGGTTAAAAAGGAATTTCTGATGAAAAAAGCTTACCATTTTTAAAAGCAGTGAAAATAACCCATTGCTGGATTTTGGTTTCTAAGATCTCTTAGTGCGGCTCTTTGGTAAAAAGCCTGCATCATTAGTCATGAACTATAAGTCAATAGGGTGCATTGAATATTATTTTTGAGTGGATATTGTTTTGCTAAATGCCTTTTTAATAAACTATTTTACTGTTTAATTTTGTAAATTCATTAGCTATTGAACTGCATGGTTTTCTAAGTAGGTATACTTTTAAAAACAGCCTCAAGAACAGACATGAGGTTAATTGTTATGGACCAAATTGTTATTTCTTAGAACTTAGAAGGACACAGGAAGAAATGTAATCACTCTCAACTGGAAATGAATATGTAATCACCAGTTGTTTCCATGGTACTCATCAGCCTATAAGCTACTTTGCAATCACATGTTTCTGCCATCTTAAAGGTGAAGTATGCTCTCTTTTGGAGCCAATGTTGATAAAAAAAAAACTAAGAAAAAAAACATGTCCTTATACCAATATGTCATTATTCTATGTTTATAGCACCAACTGTTGTCTTTAATGGTATTTTATTAAATTTTTTGGAAGCGAGTCTATGGTTTGATGACACTGATGAGTAACTAGACGTTCATCTTGGTTCAATTTTTGAAGTAATTTATTATAAAAAGTCTGTCTTTTTAAAATGTACATGTGTTCAACAGCATGGTTCACTTGCTACTGCTGCTTCTGAGTCAGAAGGTGGCTGGATTAATCCCAGCAGGGGGTCTTTCTGATTTGAGGAGTTCTTCTTATGGTTGTGTCGGTTTTCTCCGTTCACACTGCCTCTCTAACAAGTCTCTAAAGTAGGATTTCTATTAGGAAGGCTTTGTTTGAAATGATACATTTAACACTGAATGTCAATTACTGATGGATCATTTAAAAATGTACAGTACTGCAGATGGTGTTTATATTTTTTTATGAAAACCGCCACCTGAACAATTAGTATGCTACTTTAAATTTAACAGATGCAATTTGGTTTCTCTCTTCCTCACGCAGTACATTGAATCATTGTACTGTACAAAAGAGATAACATATGTTCAGTCAGAATAAAACCTTGACAGAAGTGAAAGACGATGAAAAATGTTCACTGAGGATGAATGACTTGTTAAATAAATCAAGTCTGATTTTGTTTGTTCTTTAAATGGTTTTCATTATTTCTTTTTGATAAAATGTCTGTCAAAAAAGTTTTCCTTTGAATACTATTGAAAGCCTTTTGATTGAGTATCCTTCTAACAGTTTTAATAACTTGGACAAACATGGAGGCTGAGAATAGAATGCTAACAATGAGCATTAGCTGGATTTACGTAATACATTGTGCATCTATATTGCAGTCAACAGAAACTCTGTCCTTGAATATTCATGGAAGTGCTCTCTCACACTTTTAATGTACAAATCTGAGTAGCAACTTTCCACTAAAAATGGTCAAAGTGACACAGTTTCTTTGTGCACAGCACCATATTTTACCTTCAGTTTTGAATAACACCACAACCCTATTCATAAGGTTCACCGGTTTTCATTTACGAAAAGAACCACAGCAGTTGTGGAGAAATCAAATGCGACGGTCACACTAGATTTGCACTTTAGCTTGTAACTTGAAAACCCATTTTTGCTTCTCTGTTTTTCATATCTCCTGGTACTCCCTACTCATATAGTCCACTCAGGCGGTCCCTTCCCACTTAAACACAGACACTAACCTGCAAACGCAGACACAATTTTACACTGGCTGCACTCCCCTAATATGCTCCACACAGGTGGGAGCAGATGAATGAGGTAAAGAAGTGATGATGGCCATAAAGCTGTGAGATTAGACCATTTACTGGTTTATGGACATGTGCTTTGTGGGTCTCTCTTGTTCACTAATTGTAGCTCATGACTAATTGGTGTATTAGCGAAACGTGTTGAAAGGTACTTCCGAAGGCTTCAGGGAACACCCTGAGCTCATTAGACACTTATATTCTGGCCAGAAGAGGTCGTTTGAAAAAATAAAAGTCTTCAGATTGGTCAAGTGAGGACAGCAATTAAAAAAGTGCATCCTTTTCGAAAAAATGCTGGAAAATTCATTTGACGTTGGCGTAATTGCTTGAAAGTCTCTGTTGCCTAACTTCCAATTACCACTTATCCAAAGCAATTCGTTGTTAATGTGCTGGAGACAATAGAGAAATTATGAGGATCTGTCAGTGCTTGCGTGTCTAAGTGTTGGTTAATCTTGAGCACAGCTGTCACAAGGTGAGTTTTGAAGTCTCGATGTGTTGCCCGTGAACTGAGAGCAGATTGGAAACTGCTTTGTTGTACTTGACCCCGGCATCAGAAGAATGTTTGAGAGACAGGGCTAAATCCGGCTGGTGATTATCCTCATCATGCTTCATCCACTCCACAGGTCGCTTCTCCTGCAGGCAGAGTTAATAGCTTGAGTGTTTGACATGATGAGGCAAAGTAAAGCTCATTGTTAAGCTGAAAAGATATAAGAGTGGGGATGAATTTAAGGTCATCTTGTTGGTTTGCCATTTTTGTTCATTGATTTCTTTATTAAAACGTTTTGAGCAATTTAAGAATGGCATTCATTTGAAAAACTTTTTTATTCTTTCAAACGTGTTTTTATCAAATAAAAAAGAAAACCTGTAGGTCTCTTCTGACCAAATTTAGTTTTGATTTTATATTTAATAAATTTTTTGCTGTTTATAGGTATGAAAATATTATACTTCCTAGATATAAAATCTTATACAAATTCCAGATAGTCAGATACATTTTAAAAGTTTATTTACATAGTTTTTTGTTTGTTTGTTTTTTTTGGAGTAACATTTCAGGAACTGTAAATATACGCTTTCTGCAAAGTGTCTTATACTTCAGATTACAAATGTCTTTTAAATTGTGTAAGTTCCTGCTACCTGTGAGGATTTTGACTTGTTTTACTTTTTCATATCTTCCAGATCTATGTCTTCTGCTACATGTGATTATAAATTGGAGGTACGTCAACAAGGAAGTCATTCCTGGAGGGCTGCACTCCCTGCTGGTTATTGTTCCAACCCTGTTACAAGAAACACAAGACAAACATCATCAAGCCAAACTGAGCTTATTTAGTGGGATCAGGTGTGCTGAATGTTGGTTGAAACTAAATTTTTCTGCACCCCAATTCTTTTTGCCCAGCTCTTTTATAAATTGTCTGACCTCTTTTTGTTACAGTAACATTATGCAAAAAAAGCTGAAACAATTTTGCAAAATATAAAAGAAAATTGTCATTTGGATATAGAAAATCTTTTTCAAAATGAAAACAAGCTCAAATTCTTCAGTAATTTAGATGGTAAAAATCTGAAATATTTGTGTTCAATGTTTATGTGCAGCTTTTAGACTAGTTCATTCAATTTTTTCTCATCTTCCCTTTTTCCTCCAATGTCTGCTTTAATTCTTGTCCTTCAAACTATATTTCCACGAGGACACCATAGAGCCTTCTAAAACTCCCTCTCTTCTCCTCCCAACCAATTTACCAGCGGTAAAACTAATATTGTCTTTAATCAGATGCAATTAGAACTCCAAGTTAAGATCTCCTCCCAATTAAAACTCATTAGGCCTCTAATGGCATTAGAGGTTTTTGTTGCCGAGACTCATTTGAGAAGCTGAGTATCAGGGTGTGGGTGTTGTCAGACGAATCACCATGACCCTAAGGACGGATGATAGCATACAGCACTGGCCCCTCAGCAGCTCTAGAAGCTACTGCTAGACTATATAATTGCATATATGTTAGGCGAGATATGGAGCCAGCCAGGCTATGAGTTCTGTCTACTATACTTTCCTCCTTTAGATTGTATGCTTTCATGCATCTTTTCCCCATTGAGACCACCACGCATAGTTGTCTTCACTGAGGCACTCTTTGCTTAATGTCTTTGCTGTGCCTCTGTATCTAATCTAATAATGTTGGACACTTATACCTCAGGATACACTCACTGGTGCTGACATAATGTGTAATGAGAAGAAGTCCTAACATTGTCACCATCTAGCCAATAGTTACTTGGAGGTTCTAGCCACTGAAGATAAGTGCATTGTAAATGTGTTTACTTAAAAACGTCACTATTGACGTTTTTACTATAACTATAATTGTATTTTATTTTTAATCAAAACCAATGGTCACATTGGAAGTGCATACTCTTATCTGTTATATAATAATTGTATAATTGTTTATCCATGATAGAACATGCCAGTGAATAGACATACTTCCAGTAAATTCATTCTTGGAAGCCCAATGTTTTTATAAGATCAAACACATTCCTAAATACAAGGAAAACAACTCTAGTTAACCCAGAGTCACCAAAGCTGGAAATTGCACTATGGTTTCTTAAGATTTTCAATGCGTCTTCACAAATCAAGGATAAACATAGATCAGCTCATGAACATCTGTTGCTGGCAGAAATGACATCTGTAGAGCTTTGCTCACCATTGTGGATGTATTTGCGTTATTCTGGTGATAATTAAAATGAGAAAAAAATGAATGTGCATCTTAAACAAAAAAAATTATTTTATATTGCCAGATTAAGCAAGGGCTGAATTGAATAGTAGTATAAGTATGCATGTCGCTTTCTGTAAAAATTACCCTATACTCTACGTTACAGCCCGCTAATTAGAGGGTAGTAACTGTGTAATTATAGGATCATTAAAGTGTAATTACAGGGTAAATACTGTTTACTCAAGTGCACCATAACAGTACACTGTAACTACCCACCATTTACTGAGCAATTACTGTGTGATTGTAGGTTAATTACTTTGGAATTAGTGGGTAGTTAGAGTGTACTTCACTGGTAATTACAGGGTATTTATAAGTACAGAGTTTATTTGTAAGTACAGAGAAAAACTCCACATTGATTACGGTTCTCATCTAGTGTAGCTACAGTGTAATTTCAGTGTAACTACAGAGACTTTAGATTACAGCCCTCATCCAGTGTAGGTACAGGGTAATTACAGCATAACTACAGAGAACCATGTTCACTTAAGATTACAACCCCAACCAGTGTAGTTACAGGGTAATTATTTGTATCTACAAAGAACAAACTTCACTTAAGATTACAACCCCATCCAGTGTAGTTACAGGGAAATTATGTGTATCTACAGAGAACAAACTTCACTTTAGATTACAACCCTCATTCCGTGTAGTTACAGGGCAATTACTGTGTATCTACAGAGAACAAACTTCACTTTAGATTACAACCCTTATTCCGTGTAGTTACAGGGCAATTACTGTGTATGTACAGAGAACAAACTTCACTTTAGATTACAGCCCTCATCCAGTGTAGTTACAGGGTAATTACAGCATAACTAAAGAGAACAAACTCCACTTTAGATACAGCCATCTGCCAGTGTAGTTACAGGGTAATTACAGTGTAACTACCAAGAACCAACTCCACTTAAGATTACAGCCCTTATTCCGTGTAGTTACAGGATAATTACTGTGTTTCTACAGAGAACAATCTCCACTTTAGATTGCAGCCCTCATCCAGTATAGTTACAGGGTAATTACAGCATAACTTCAAAGAACCAACTCCACTTTAGATTTCAGCCCTCATTCAGTGTAGTTAAAGTAATTATTGATGTAACTACTGAGAACAAACTCCCCTTTAGATTACAGGGTGAAATCTAAACTGTTACCAAATCATTTTCTTAGAAAGTTTCAAGAATTTAACGTTTGTTAAAAATATTCATTAATTCATCTTCATGTCGGCTTTCTTCCCTTTCGGGGTCGCCACAGCGGAGTGAACCGCCAACTCTCTGGCATATGTTTTACACAGCGGATGCCCTTCCAGCCGCAACCCATCGCTGGGAAACATTCACACACACATTCACACCTTAACACTATGGGCAATTGTTGTTACTCAATTCACTTATACCGCATGTCTTTGGACTTGTGGGGAAACCGGAGCACCCGGAGAAAACCCACGCGATCACGGGGAGAACATGCAAACTCCACACAGCAAGGCCACCTGCCCCAGCCGAGCCTAAAACCAGCGACCTTCTTGCTGTGAGACGACTGTGCTACCCACTGCGCCACCGTGTTAATTTGCAAGATAGGTTTATTTAAGTTTTAAATAGAAATTAATTGCTTTGAAAGTTTTCTGTTTCGTTTGAAATAGGTCTACACAGTTTTACCAAATCGCTTGTTTAACTCTTGAGATTGTTGTGTGCTGTCCTTGGTTCTGAAAAAAAGTGGCCCATGATGTTCTCTCCCCATGGTCCTGAACTCAGGTCTATCGCACAACTTATCACCAGCTTAAGTATCATACTCTGTCTCTATGAAAAAAATAAACTTTTAACAAACAAAACATGGCCCTAGTGACTTCAATCACTGTTTATCACCTTAAAATGACCCTCTCCAATGACTCTGTTAAAATGATATCATCCAAGTCCTCCTTAAGCAATTCAAAGACTCATAATAAGTCATGTTATGGAGTAACCAATCACACTTCAGTTGAATGTTGCAGCCAAACATATTGTATTACTAGGACAAGGCTGCAGTTAACAAACCATACATAACTTTTTCTGCTTTTAATATGTCTACATCATAGGAATGATTGCATGGACTCTGAAGGGCTGTTGTCAGATGGAAAGAGGGAAAGTTGTGGAAGATGTGTGCTTGACACCAATCTGTGATAATTACCAGAGGGGCTGCCAGCTCTCCCGCCTCCAATTGCCTTCTGCTGTCAATCAACAAGTCATTTCAGATCACAATTAAGTTACAGGAAAAGATACAAGGGAGGCCAATGGGTATAATTGAAAATAATTGAGCATACGGTGGTTTCAAGGAGTCGCCTTTGCAGTGCTCTCTGGAGGGGCCATGAAGAGAGGTGACTGGAGACAGCGTGTGCATAATGAACAGCACAAACCCTTTGATTTGATCCTTTCCGCCCATGAGATTATCACCAGCTTATCTGTATAATCATATATCTTTTAGTCTCACGCACGAGTGAATGGAAATGGACCTCTGAACTGTTAAATTAAATTTTGTGAGACTTTGCCCTGATTCATCTTTTCAAATAGAAATAATTTAATTTGATACTGTTTTCCTATTTTTCAAAAACCTTGATGTAAGGTTATTTGCAAAGGAATTTGTTAAAATGTACTATTCACAACAGAAAAAGTATTTAAAAATGCACTTGCTCTCCCATCTTCAACAACCACAGCTGTGGTGCCCTTGAGCAAGGCACCAATTTCCCGACTGCTATCCAGGTGCTGCAGTCTTAGCTGCCCACTGCTCCGGGTGTGTGTTCACGGTGTGTTTGTTCACTGCTGTGTGTGTACACTTGGATGGGTTACATGCAGAATATATATGTCACTCCATGTCTGGCCAGCTGGTCATATTCACTTCAATTTACCTTAAAATGTCGCTGACAGGAAATGTGGATAGTCTGTAGCCATTTGATGATATTATGATGGACAGCATGGATGGCATCTGGATGGCATCTCTGCCACCCAGGCTGCACACAAACATATATGTCAACATGTCAAGCATACATCATATTAAAATAAAATATCAAAAACAAATTTAAGAATGCATAAAAACAGATAAAGTGCAAAGAGTGTAACTGTCTCCAACAGCCTGTAAAAAGATAAGTTTTCAGCAAAGAGGACTCTCAAGAATCTGAATTTCAGCAGAAGAGAATTCCAAAGCTGAGGTGCTACAGTGCTAAAAGCTTGCTCACCCACCCCAACACGTAAAACGTGTCCACAGAACAGTAAGCAATAAAATACCAGGCCAGTGTGATAAGATGCTCATAAATACATGAGGGCACATTTCTTTGCAGATCCTTAAACACAAAAATCATGAATTTTTTTTGGACCCTGAATTCAATCAATACAGATCAGTCAGGATTGGAGTTATGTGGCAGCTTTTTTTGAGCTGATTTTGAGCTAATCGTAAAATGAAAGCTTCAATCAGACTTGACTCCAATGTTCGAAATACAGACTTTCAGGAGAATGAAATCTCACTGGGTTCATTCACCTTTGGAGTAAAATATGAAAAAAGGTGGAAAGAAAATTTAAAGCCTGATAACAAACAAGAACAGAACAATGATATTTTTATGGTCAAGACGTTTTCAGATTGTTGTTTACACCCCTGCACCACTAATTTGGACTTCTTTTCCTTTCACTTTGTGCATTTCTTGTTTCAATCACTGCCACCGCCCAATCATCAGTCAAGCAGTTTCTTTAATCTGAATTTTGAGCAGCTGTTCACACCTCACTCCCACTCAATATAAGCCTAAATACAGCATCCTTCTAGTGTCAGGTCTAGAGGTTATAACCGCTTGTAAACAAGATTCACATATTAAGAGTGTTCTTCTGGTCTCCTGTTTTCTCAGTTTACTCAATATTCAAACAATATTCAAAGAAGATACAAGTATCATTGACTGGTACTCCATTAACTCAAGTCATTACCATTTCACAAAACAATTGGTTTAGTATTTCATGTCTGTAAATGACACATTTAGAGACATTACTTCCCAATTTCCTAGTTCCCTAAGTAACCTGGATGATGACTGAGGGTTTGTGTTGCCTTCCAGGAGTAACGTGCGGTGAGGTTCATGTCTGGTGAGGCACTGAGCTTCACACTGTCAGATTTACAAATATATAAACTCTACAGAATAGCTTGTTTAATATTTGATTGGCAACATTTTTTGCTGATCAAAAATTTGCTGTTTGTACTTGCCGTGTTTGCCTAAATTTTATTTCTAGTGTTTTATGAGTGTTTTTATGTTCAGTACCCTGGACAATTAATTGATTGTAGTGTGTGCACTCTTATAAATAAACTCAGATTGTTTGATTGATTGATTGAACATTTAATGTGTTTTGTTTAAAATTTAATATTAACATTTTTGTATATATACAAAGTGTAGCATAGAAAAAATGCCCGGATGTCAACTTTTTCGGTTCGATTTTGAAGTGCAGATCATTCAACCAGCTGATAATACCCACAATCCACTGTGCTCGGTCGGAAAGAGTTTTCTCTGGGACCCAAACAAACAAGCTCTTTTTGTAATACAACTTATTTTTAAAGAAGAAACACATAAATAAAAATATCAATAAGTGTTTATTTATTATAAAAAAAAATTGTATTAAGTATTAAAAAGAAGGAGTTCTGTTCTTGCACACCTCATGAGTGATGTTGTGGCAAAACTACTTTCGTCACTTGATGTTTTAGTGCATCCCAAAATAAAAAGTATGCACATTTTCTTCTGATAATGAGTATTTATTGTAAGGGTTCAGTGTATAGTATTCAGATTGAGACGCAGCATAACTTAGCTAATGCTATCACTAATTCTATTGTTTGGCGGCCAAAGAGTTGCAAGAAGAATCCTGGGAATCATAATCGTTCCCTGCCATGAGACAGGAGAGCTGTGTACCTTTTTTATGACCACTCAGCACAAGAAAATGTTACACTCAAACAGTTGTTGTTAATTTAAATAAACACAGTGCATTACAAACACAAGCTGAACTAATTAAGTGTAATTCATGTAGTAAGATTGTTTGAACATTTTAATAGTAACAAACCAAAGGACAGGAAAATGATCTCACTGCAAAACATGCCAGCACAGCATAGTGACTCTGCAATCGATGGTGAGGCTGAATGTGCCAATGTGAAACTCAAGTAATTGGGAAAAAAAATCTATTTTTTTTATTAAATGAAAAAGAGCATTAACACTGAATAAATTGAACCCTTTTTATTATTTATTTTTTTATAAATGTATTTCTTTTAAATTTCTATGATATTTCCATCACTGTCTTCCAGATACCCACCACCTTGGATAAAGCTATCCAAGAGGGCAGGATCTTCTAACTTGGGAAGAACCGAGGTGAACGGACACCTTCCAAACATTTAGAAGACTTGGCAGATTCCCAGAAAATTTACCCATCTGGACTCAAATGTTCAAATGATGTTCAAAGAACAGACTTTGGAATTTGGAATGTTATTCAAATGTTGAATTGGAGTGAACGTTAGATGCATTTTCTTCTAATTTCACACTATTAAAATTGGCATTTGTGTAGTAATATGGCTGTTAGCAAATGAAAAACTGAGAATTGAGAAGACTGTGCATTTTTTATGTTAACTACTGAATGCTTTTTTCATTTGTCAAAGTAAGGGACATGCATCAATCAAATATGAACTTCCCACCAACGCATATGCCTCTCGGTCTCCCTCTGTTCTCGAGAGCTACTTACCTTCTACTGCTTTTGAAAAAAAAAGGAAAACATTTCTCTCTGCAATTTGCATATCCATATGCTGGCACTGGCGCCATGGAAAGTGGATAATTGGGCTGATAGCCAATGTTGGTGAGAAAGGACTAGTGAAAGATAGATAGAAAGCCGCTTGAAAATTCAGCCATTACCGGAGGTTTTTCTCCTCACCCCTCACTAGCACCACTCATCATTTCACCATCCACCCCTCAACCACTTGTGTAGCTGAAAAGAATTACCTTGGCCTCACATTTTCACTCTTTCTGCTCAACTCTCTCTTCCCAATCTTTCTCTCTTGAACAAGCGACAAACTGACTCCCTCTCATCCATATTCATACAGCATCTCCCTTGCTCCCTCCATCACCCACAGCATGGCGTTAATACACCAATTAGCCCTGAGAGCAGATAATGGACTATTTCATATTGTGAAAGAGAAAGAGAGAAACAGATTGAGAAAAAGAGTGCAGGAGGTTTTAAGGCAACCTATTTTTGAAAATCATCTACCTGTCAGATGGAGGGCATTGATGAAAGTTGGGAAGTGATGAGGACTTTAAGTGAAGATGTGCTTAAGGAAGCCATCATGTGATTGCTTCTTTTCTTGGTTCTTCCTTGGTTCTTAAAGAGTCACATGGAATGAGCTCTCGCCGTGAGCCGGATCTAGCTCGTCTAAATCAATAAAGCGAATCTGATGAAATCTTTTCAACACAGCAAAGAAAATGCATGGCATGAGAAAAGCCATTATCTTTGCTTGGGTGTCTTCATTGTGCTTTTATGTAGGACACAAAGAGTTGAAGCTTGGAATTTCTTGATGGGTTTCGGTGACAGTTGGAGCTTGAAATCTTGTAATTTGCTGACTGTGTTTTACATTTTGCATGCGAGCCCTCCTACATTAATTAAAAGGATTCATCAGAGTGAAAAGCATGATTTTTAACAGAAATAATGGATGTAAGTTTTAGAACAATGCATACTGTGAGAGTTTCTTTTTTGACAAAAGCTTACTAGAACAAATTTATTTCAATGAATTCTTCTTGTATAGGTCTTTTTCACAAGTGCAACGATTGCTGAAAATGTTTGTGTTTTATAAGACAGTTAGGTTTAATCTAGTAGTTTTTGCAAGGAAAAATGGTAATAGTTTTTAGTCCTCAGTTCTCCAGAACCCATTATCAGACAGGAATAGTGGAAAAATTACATTTGTTTAGAGATCCACCAACATCATTCGATAAGATCACTAATTCACACTCATCAGAGACTCATAAACAGATTTCGCATCAACAGAATGCTAGCGATCTCATCCCATGACTATCCAATTGCGGACACTTTTGTTTCTCTTCATAGGTACTACATTTCCCAGCATTAACTGTCAGCCATTGTTGTTTCCCTGAATTTTGTCTCCCCTGATTCCTCTTGGACTACTCTGGGTATGGTCATTTGTTTGCTCTTTGCTGTTATGAATTATCTCCGTTCTACTGTTCTGCCTTGAGTGTTCCATACTTACCAGCTTTTCATACCTGCTACCGTAATCTTAAAGGAAAGTGTGTAGTTGTGTTCTTAAATAAATGGAATTTGGGTGACATCCATGACAAAATTCCACCAAGCATCACAAGGAAGGAAAAAATCTTTTTGGGACAATTCAGGCTCAACCAGGGAACCAAGTTCACTTTTGGACTGGGAAATGACAAGATAAATGGATATTGTTTTGCTTATCTACAGATTTTTTGCAGATCTACATTTTACAAATTGGAAGGTGTTTAGAAGGAAACTGAAAATTATTCCATCGATATGCTCATAGAGTTCAAACTAAATTAATAAAATATCTGTTTCATAATTTTAAAGTTTAATAATTGGCTCATGGTATATGTATGGATATGAAGCGCTATAAACATACAAATTGTTTAAAAAAACAATGTGGTTCAATGTGCCTTTCTAACCTATCCTCATCATTTATCACTCATCCTGCAGCTGATGCTAATCACCTGTTTGTTTTCTGTGTTACATTTTTCTAACCATTGTTTTGTTTGTTGGTTTCTGTTTTGGCTTAGTTTTTTTGTTGTTGTTTTTGAAGGTGCTGTCTGGTGAGCTGTTCGTCAACGGATCTTAAGTTTGTATTTTCTTTATGCTGGGGAGGTGACTAACGCCTGTCTCAGTCAGCGAGGCTCCCAGGGACCTCACAGAGGAAGCTCCTATTTACTCTACCTGATTCGCACTAGGATTTTGTGAAGCTGCTTTGAAAAAAAAAACTGCTAAAAAATGCTTTATAAAAGCATATTAGTTGATTGATTGATTCTACAAGAGCTGAAAAAGTGGGCTTGACACCATGTAACATGGTCATTCTTGTTTGCCTCCAGAGATGCACACAGCATGATGAGTTTATTTGAATTGAGCAGTAAACCTTTTTAACTTGCCAGGTTCTCTTGACTTTCTCACTCACTGACTACAAAGCAAGATACACGACTACAAACTAGAACTTCCAATTGGTAGAAGAGGCTCAAATTCTTGTCGAAGTTGGTCGAGTGGTCCAAAGCCATGCTTTGTCATTCGAGCTTCTCTTGTCACTTGCCCGGAAGGCACACCAGTTTGCATGAGATTGTGTCTTCACATTAACTTAACAAGTAAATAAATGGCGCCTCCTGCTTTCAGTCTAAATGCACAGTAAGGCAATGGAAACCCTATAGAGAGAAACTTATAGGGGCTTTGTCATGACTTGGTTAGGCATTTTCTAAAAATTGCTCAAAATTAAAAAAAAAAAAAAACTTTAATATGACATAAGTGATTTTGATCACTCCTTTTTTTCCCTTTGTCGAAGAGCAGGTGCCACTGATTACGTTCTGATTGCCAGAGCAGCGTTTCTAGGGCTATTCTGATTGTTGCAGTGGCTTACCCACCACTATAGACAGACAGACAGACAGACAGACAGACAGACAGACAGACAGACAGACAGACAGACAGACAGACAGATAGATAGATAGATAGATAGATAGATAGATAGATAATGCAAGTTCTTTAAAGCTTAAACCCTCCAATGAATGAACGTTTTAGAGTTCCAACACGATACCCAAAACTCCCTATTTTTCAATGAAAAATTCTAGTCTGGGCCATAATGTCTTTTCGAGTTACCAATATAATGAAAGTCATTAAGTGTGATGTAAACTATTTGTTTGGGGTAAATTATTATTATTATTGTTCTTCTTCTTCTTATTCTTATTATTATTATTATTATTATGTATTTATTTCTTATATTGTGAATGACTGAACTATTTTTCTTTTATAATAATGTATAATTTTACTTTAGTTTTTATATATTTTAATAGGCAGCACAATCCTATCAGATAAACAACATATTTTCTGCTTCTTTATCTTCACATCTTTCTCAAAACTAAATTTGATTAATTTTATTTATGAATGAAGGTAACCAGTTTATGTTGTGGTACAGTACTGTAAAATAAAACAGAAACACACACGCACACACACGCACACTCACACATTTGATCTGTTATTTGTGTTTAGTTTGCATGCTATTTTGAGGTTGGGAAAAAAATAGGAAGTAATTTAGGATGTATGCTTGTGCTTTAATAACGATAATGATTTTGCTAGTACTTTTTTTTCTTTTTTTTTGTGTACAACCCCGCAAGTTGACAACCAGACAGAATTTTAATTTATGATTTTCATCTTGGTGTAAATGATTTTTTTCTGCAGTTGGGCTGAAGTCTAATGCCTCACCTTTTTGATCTGAAATGATCTGATTGGATTTTTTTCTGTTTGCACTAAATTCATCTCACCTCCATTTGGCACAGAGCTGTTTTCCCAATATGCGAAGCCTACTCTTTAGGAATCATGGTACAAGGTCACAAATAAATACTGAATGAATATGAAAATAGAGCATAAATATGACTGAAATATGGAGCCAAGGGATCAAATTTAGAATGCAGATTGTCAAGTCAGCTTTCTCGCTCAGGAGCTGCTGCATATTATAGATGCTTTTCATTACAGAACGAGGTTCTAGACTGAGCAGTTTTGCCATGATCCATTTAGTAGACAAGCTTACTTTGATGCCCAAAGTGTTATGGGTTGTCAGAATGCAGAATACTAACTATAAAATTAATACATAGCTAAGACATTTCAAGTATTAAAACATCAATTGATGTCAATGAATAATTGATATAGTGAACTCCAGTATCACATCATTTTATGTTCCCATCACTGAAATTTCCTCTTTTAATATACTGTGGGGCTCCAGGCAAATACAGATTGAAGCTACTATAAAAAGGAACAGTTTCACCATGAATATGGTTAATAAGGTTATTGAAATAAATTTAAACTTGAACTTTCAATTCCATTAGAATGTACTTTGAAAGCTTTTGCTCCCTGTGTGTTTTTAACCACTGGACATTGGTCATGAAATCGAGGGAAAGGAATTTTGTTAAAAGGCAGGGCAAAGTTCGTGCTCCTCGAGGTTCAAGGCGAGTTATCTCCTCTAAAGTTTTCCTCTCGAAGTTAAAAGAGTTCTCAGGGTTATGTTTGCCTTCCTTAGAACTCCACTGGATACAGCTGTGGGTGTTTCCATGCCTGAGAGGTGCTCAGGTGGACATCCTTAGGATCGATGACCCTTCCTTACCAGGGTATGTAGCTTTGGGTCTGGGCTTCTCCGTTCAGCGCAGGGTTCCGTCTAATATCCTCCAACTGTTGATCTTTCCAATAAAGAGCTATTGGAAAGTGACACAGGAATGTTTCCTACGTCTCCCTTTTTCTGCTGTGAAATTAAAGCGCCATTAGCTCAGTTTGGACAATTAAGCAGGCCTTGAGACCAGAAACCAGTTTCTGCCCTAGAGATGAAAACTAGTTGGAAAAGTATGTTTATTTATTTATTTTTATATTGTCTCTAGTTTATGGAATAGGGCGGCAATTGTTGCAAGGTTTGTGTTTTTTTGTATGTAACTCTTACCAGACATGGACTTTCAATTCACAATTGGAGGAATGTGCACAAAAATCTCAGAGGTCAAAACTAAAATATTCTGAAGCAATAGTTAACAAACATTTATGAGATTAGTCTTGCCCAAGAAATGTTTCTGTGTTAAGCACACAGCAAAAAAAGAAACATGCAAATCAGATGGACCGGTGACTAAATTCCCTACTGAAATTAGTAGCAGTGTAATTAAGGAGCCAAAACTGAGACTTTATTTTGGCATTGAAACATAACATTTTGGCTTTGATAAAAAATATTGAAGAAAAAAAAGTTTTTTGCATTGAAAAAAAGAAATGGAAGGAAGAAAATACATTAAAGTAAAGACATTTTTGGGTTTTAAATTATTTTAATATTGAAATAAAAAATATATTTTCTTGCACTGTATATTGGTTTTAATTTTTTATTATATTATATTTTTCTTCAATGTAATATTTTTTCAATGTCATTTCTTTTTTCAACCCCTAAATATTTTTTCAGCTGTTTATTTTTTTCATCTCAAAAGCTCAAATTTTCAATGCCAAAGTACAATGCCAAAAACTGTATTTTTTTAGCAAAAATAAAGTCTCAACTGTAGATCCATAAGTTAATGGTTATTGTGGGTGACTCTAAAAGGGACTTTCCCCCTGGTATACTTGTGTTTTTATTTCCAAACAAGCTGGGGTTAAGTTATATAAAGAGGTATAGAAAAGTGAGTTAATTAATAAATTAATATCCAAGTTATTAAAATGATTCATTATTTTGTAATAATGGAGAAAATGGAACATTTATGTATATTTGACCAATAACCAAACTGAATAACTTTATAAAATGCAATTAGATAAATTTGTTTTGTTTTGAGTATGGAAAAAAAAGTGGTACAGAACTGTTTACAACTGTTGGTAAACTCACTGAATGTACTTTTACAATCTTAATGACAAAACGAGTTTCGGGAAGTCACAAATCAGAGAAGGGGAAATACACAAAATTAATTTCATCATCCTCCCTACATACTCCGTCAGTCTACTGTGTCCCTCAGGGCTTTCAACTGGTAACTCTCGACCTACACTTCTCCACTAAGGCCCTGTCCACACATGCATGGTTATTTTATAACCGCGCTTTTTTCGCCGCAGTTACAGGGTGCATCCACACATAAACGTAGCAGCATTTTCACTGTAACCGTGTTAATTTGAAAACGTCGGCCAAAGTGATTTTTCTTTTGGTAATGCTACTCACAGAACAGACGCAAAAATGTACACAGCAGTGTGTGTTATTGCTACAGACATGCTTACCATGTACAAACACAAAAAGCGCCAGTTTTGAAAACGAACTGTTTGAGTCTCAGATAAACGAGGAAGTTTTGAGAGAGAAATAGTTGCTGTTAAAGACTGGCGAGAGAACTTTCTTTATAAAAGATGTGATTCTTATCTTTGCGTGAGCTGTATTTACAAGCCATTAAAAGGAAGCGCTGAAGTTTGAAAGACGCTTCTGATTGGTTGATTTAACTTCAGCTTGTGAAGAGTCTAATGCCCTCTACTAGGTAGACACACTCCCTCCAATTTTTCCTGTTGTTTTACTTGGTTTTGTGTTGACGTATTTTTTTCTACCGTGCTCGTGTGATGTGATATTTTTTGTTAACGGGGTAAGATTTTTTTTTTAAATAACCAAGTACGTGTGGACAGGGCCTTAATGGTTTTGGGGCTCCGGTTTTGCAATCTAATACTCTGAGACCTTTTTCGAACAGTTTGCCTAGTACGATAGATCCCACCAAGTATGCTTGCATATCTACTATTTAGCTAAATTCTTTAGTGTGAACTTGTGACAAAGTAGAAAGTGTGAGACAAAGCAGAAAGGGCACAAAATCCCCAGAGATAATCTTAAATAAAATCAAAAGTCAGAGCACACATCACTGCTGTCGTCTCAAGGAAAATACTCTGCTGGTCTGGCAAGAAGCATCAGAAAAAGTCATTTGGTAATGAACGAAAAATGTAGGCTATCCTGTTGACTTTGAGCCAGTTTCCTCTGATTTGACAGTTAATGTGATCATGACTGCCCTTCAAATAGAGCACTATCCAAATCCCTTAAGGTCAATGCTGAATCTTAACGAAATGGGCTGTCACGGAGAACACTGGCATAGGCCAAGTGTAATTGCAGAATGAAGCCCTTTAGACCGTTCGTGCGAGTGAAGATTCACTGTTAAAATAGATTTATTCAAGCTGCTATATTTTGCAGTCTGTCTTTAATTATTTGCATGCGTTTGGTTTTAAATTTGATGTTTTAGAAGAAAGTGTATATTATTTACAAAGTGAGTTAAACAATGCTTGATATATGACACATATAGTCAGTCTATCAAAACAAAACAATTAGTTCATTATTCCAAGAAAAATATGAACAAAAACTGAACATATATCTTATTTTTATTACACACGGAAGGGTGTCTTTTTAATTACACAATTGAAGCAATATTTTTTTATCAGTAAAATGTTAATAATTTAGTTGCATGCCTGCATTTAGATTAGTTTTGAACTACAAAAATGCTCAAACAGTAAAAAAAACTGTAAAAATAGCAGCACATTTACTGAATGAGTTCATTCAAACAATTGAAAATGTTCATATGCTAAAATATTTTCAAATGTCTTTAGGGTTTTCTCCTACGGGGATTTTTCTATGTTTTTACTTTATTTGTTTTTTTTTCTACTGTAAAGGACTTTGAATTGCTAAAGTGAACTAAAATATGCTAGACAATATGCTAGTCTTGTCTTGCCTCACTGGAGAGGATGAAATATTGTTTCATTGTTGCACCAGCACTTAAATGTCAACATGTCAGGCACTTTTTGGTTTCTCAGTCTTTAAATCCATATAATGAAGTTGGCTTCCCTAGCTTCATCTCATATGTAAGACTGGTCACATTCTGTGAAAATAATATTTGGATATAATATATTGTATATTATAAATTAAGTAATATATTAAGTTTGTCTCTTGATGGTTCACTATTAGAGACAAAGAAGAGAATGAGGAATCTTGGTGTGACTTTAGATCTGTAATTGACTTTGAGCAGTTCTCCATTCTAAGCTGCAGTTCTCTTCTAACTAATCAATTCGTTTGTCGCATCTCCTCTGTGTTATACTCATGTGGCTGGTCAAGGAACTGCAGTCGAGATTGAAACCATCTTGTGTCCCATTAGGCTCACTATCAACACTTTTATTGTTGCGAAATTAAAATGAGTGTGTCAAAACTGTAGTATACATAAGTATCCAAGCGGGTCGTGGATGTCTACTTTTCCCAGTTAGATTCTAAAGAGCAGATCGATGAACGCTCGACCAGCTGATATTACCCACAATCCCCTGCGCTCGGGCGAAAGGAGTTTTCTCTTGGACCCAAATAAGCGAGTTCTCCCTGTAACATGACAAATTTTGAAAGAAAAAGCAAAAATTGTGATTAATTGGTTTAATACTTTACATTGCCTTTGTTCATTTATTTTTGCTTTATGTGATTCTCTGTTCGACGCTTTGGGAAGCATAGCTTGAAAGGCACTTTATACAACAAATATAAATAACTATGTTATATAGAGTGATTAAATGATTAAATGCTGAGCCATTGTTTTTAAAATTTTTTTTATTTTAAAGATTACATTTAATGCATATAAACAGCCTCCACTCAAATGTTTGATTCTTTGTTTATGAAATCATTTTCAGCTTTACATCACATATTGATGGTTATATTATTTAAAAATTGACATTAAAACTAAAAGTTGATCATGATAAAAACCCCTCCTCTGTAGTAAACTCAAATTGACTTAATCCGCCCCTCGAGTAAACCACGCCCCCTTACTAATACACTCCCAAAAGAGCCAGAATTCAGCTGAGAGGGTGTCCCACGTCGAATTGAGCCCTTTAAATCAACTCTCCATGCAGGACACCACACCTCAAGCCATAATTCAGAACAGCCAGAATATATTCACTCCCAAAACTGCAGCACTTTGAGTTTAAACAGGGCACAACCTCAAAATAAACAGCATATAATCGAGTCCTTAATTATTTAGCAGATCCTCAGTCATTGAATCAAGTAACTGAATCTGATCAATAATAGATTGCCATTTAACGCATGGCCACGCAAGGTGCGGATTAATAAACCTGGATGCGGTTTATTAATTTAGATGAGATTCGGATGAGAAGGCAGCCTGCAGAGAGTGAGAGAGAGAGAGAGAGTGAGAGATATCGACGTCGTTTCTTCAGGCGGAGGGATCGAGACTCAGAGCGACTGCTGGCTTCGAGGCGGGAGGACACATGGGTCGACAAAACAAGCCGTCTTTTTTGCTCTAATGTGCGTATTTTACTCAACAACGCTATGAACACCGCCTGGCATTCCTCTCTTGGCACCTCTGCACCTCTGTGTTTTCCTTCTTGGATTCGGGGTGTCGCTTCTCATTTTGTTTAGAGCTGAAACGGGACTGCGGACGATTTTTCATTCGCTCGTTGGAGAGCCGCGGAGTTGTTATCAGTGAGTCGTGCTTCGAATGCCAGAGTTTGTTGGTTATGATCTTGACGCCAGAGCTGTCATTTGAGTATTGACTTAACATGTCGGATTGTTTTATACCGTTGTTTGCGTCCTTATCACGCATTTCCCCCCTCCGCTAGTTCGCCGGACTGCTTCGTTCGTTATTAATCTGCATGTATCCTCGTGAAGAAGGAGAACGCGACAGCTCGACTGAAGAATGAACGAGAGGCGCTGAAGGAAAGCAGGAAGCTCAGACAGGTATGGAGCCCTGGTTTATTTTCTTGGGTTATGCTGCAGGAGAAGCCAGCACGAACACATCTGTCACCTCAGGCTTTTTAACGAGGTTTATTTATTGATGTTTTATTGTTTGGTCAGGCTGGTGCTCCAGAAACAGTGGTGATTTACATGTCCTATTAACTGTTACATTTGACTATTAAATTTAACTACTTGTTAATAAATAAAGATCTCCAACGATATGTTTTTTCCATCAAAAGTGATTTTATTCATTCTACAGCATATTTTTTTTGCACAAAGAACATGCACTTTAAACACACTGCACCATTCACCAACATGATGAACACATAGCAGTTCATCTCACCTGTCTTCCCTTGAGATCAACATTATATTGGAATTGATAAAATAAGATACAGTTGAATTTGTTCGTTCAACACTTCTAGTCCACAATTTTACTGCAATAAATCCCGGTTTTTGGTGTTATTGGTAGTCAGGTTTTTGGTAGTCATTCCACCGTTTTATCTACAGTTTGAATTGTGAATGCATTAAACATTTCAATTTATGAATTATACTTTTTTTGCTAATTGTGAATTTGTATTATGATTTTGAATTATGAATTAAGATTTTTTTTACGCGTTGGGATTTTGAATTATGATTTTGTTTGTGAACTTATGTATGTGCCTCATCACATACATTATCCTCAATGTAGCATGTTTTAACTGCTATATACATGTAAACCAAGGTTGATAGGGTTGTGTTTAGATTCACAGTAGTAATCTTACAGATAATGGATTACAAATTGGTTTTGGGACAAGAGCAAAGCAAGATTCAGAAGTGAACTGTGTGCTATCTTAGTTTAACCTTCACCATAGCAATAGGCACTGTGTAGGCGTAGATAACAGATTTTTTATTTTAAAGCCGATATACACAATTAAGCATTACCTTCATCATTTATAGAAACGAGTAAAGTTAGTAAGATTTAGGTTTCTTTACTTTAGAATTAGAAAGATAAATTGTACAAAAATAATCTCCCTAAAAAGAAATCTTTCCTCTGAATTCACAGACATAAAACGTCAGTTATCTTGATGTTAGCTACATGGGCAATAGCTAATAAATATGAACTTTCTACATGCTGACTCCTTTTAAGAGATCTAAATGTATAAGCCATCTTCTTGCAAAATCGATTTCTCTTCAATTGGCAATTTCCACTCCCATGTACTGGAAATTTTGTCATCGAATATACAACTTGTTCTTCTTTCGAAAGGGCACCTCTAGGGACTTAGGTCTGTCCTTTGACTGCAAGAAATTACAAGGATGACAAGGCTCGTAACATGTTGCTGATGAAAACTTTAAATCACTTTGAGTAACAAAACAGTGCTTGCAATATGGACACCAATGACTCTCTACCTCTACCGCCCTATCCCCAAACATAGCTAATTTGACTACAATATAACCTTGAGATTCAAGGATTTTTTTTTTCATTCCTACCAAACTGATGGACTCGGCTGATGACTTCAGACATCTTGTTTTAATGTCAAGAGCTTTAAGTAATGCTACTGTACAGTTAGCTAAAAAAATCATAGATGTTGCATCTTTCACTTTCAGTTTATATAGACACCATTACATCTAGTAGTGAATAATCACATACTCTACACTGCATTTTATAGACCTGCATGAAACTATTTGTTAAGAGCATCCTTCTGGTGTTACATGTTAGAAAATCATCCACTCCTCGACCTTTATTACTTGTGGAGGTCTGTCTGCGCTGTGTAAACATTAATGTCACTATATTTACACACATTAAGGTGACTCACAAGGCTCTCCGGGGCTCTAAAAAATTAAACAGCAGTCTAGTCCGCGCAGTAAAGCATGATGCCTCCTGATGGCATGGGAAGTGAACAGCTGGGTGACATTTAGTTAAACGGACAGGACCTGAGCAAAGTTGAATCTCCTCAAAGCAGCAGGTTCTATTTTGAACGTCATGCCTCAGCAACAGCATAAGAAGACGCCAGTACTTTCTTTACTTCACTGCCAACAGACTCTGCAAACAGAGAGAAGGATTTATGTGTCTGTCAGAGTGTCAGAACAATTATTATAAGCTCTGTGCACATGAGTTATAGACAACCATTAGCCCAATTTTAATGAGCGCTCCACATTTTATGATGTGACTAATCGCTGGAGAAACATCCAACTTTATTCTCTATTCTTTCGTCAATAAATAGTGGCCAGCATTTGTTGTATATGATTTAAAGTGCTTGATGAATCAGCCACATCTGTCTCGTCTATGTTTTGGCAGAGCCCTCATGACAATGGTCTGGATTAGACATATGGATACACATAGTAGTGCAGTCAAAGCGATGCTGTTGTCAGAAGAATGATTTGTTAGTCCATTGTAGCTCTCATTGAAGCAATGACTGGGATAGTCGATTCCATATAAACCTCTCTGTTCCCTAAGAGACTAAAGAGGAGACTAAACGAAGGACAATTCTTAATAATGTAGGATTTTATATAAAGTATCCATTTTGTTTTGAGTCTAAAGCACTATAATGGGTATTTTTGTGAGCACTTGACTGGTAATATTAACTGTGTTTTTGGATATTACATTTTTGTTGATGCTATTGCCTGAAAATGTTACAATTTCTTCCCTTTTTTATGGTTAAAATGGATAGCTGAGGCCTGAACAATGTCCTGGTTTGACCCTGTGGTTTGGAAGTCACAGAAAGAGCTTGTTCACTGCATTTAATGCTTTTTGAACCACACAGTCTCTCGCTTTCTAGTCTCCTCAAGTGCACTTAGCTGCATTAAGCAAAGGTGTGTGCAGATGGTTCATGCCAGATGCCGAGAGGACATATAATTTTCATTTTTCACCCATCTTAGGGGTGAACAAAACCTTTTTTTCGCTAAAGTTTTTTTTTCACTTACCGATTCAGACTCTTGTCTTCATCTGTGTTTCCCCGTCTGTTTCTCTGAATCTCTTGCTCTCAGGCCCCCCACAGGGGATTGACTATTGTTGTGCTGTCAGTCATCTAGAAGTGTACGATTTTTGCTGCTTGTAGTTTCCTGTAAGGTCCATTCAGGGAGTAAGAACCCTCTGCGGTTCAAATGGACTGGAGCATTTTATGTGTGGGAAGAGTTACGCTTTAGAACTCTTTTTAAGATATCAGCGCTATAGTGTAATGATAGTCACGTATTATATTTTTAAACCAAATTAAACGAAGCAGCTCTCCATTTAAAAAATATACCATTAACAATGAATCACATTAAGAGAACATTAGTTCATTTTTAAAATTTAATTTAACAATTGATACGATTTGTTGAGGATTTGAGCCAAGCCAGGAATCTCTCTATGGACTTTTCCTAACTCTTTTACTTTTATCCCCACATTTAATTTGAGGAGTTCCTCAGGTATCAGTGCTGGATCCGCTTCTGTTTGTCTGCAGTCAATCTCCAATACTTTTTATTTTTTAAATGCCACCTTTGCTATTCAAGTGTCATCCAGGCTCACAAGCTTGTATCATATCATCCAGCTCTTCAGATTTTAGTTTGTTATTTGGTACAGTTATTGATAGATGCAAACTCCCTTAATCTGAACAAGAAACTGAAATTTAAATCTTTGGCTTTGCAGACATCGATGGTCCTGATTATTATTTGGACTTGTGGTTCTCACTCACCTATAGTTGGAAACCTAGAGTGGGATTTTAAATTTGACAATCTTGGCTGACAAATGGGTACAGAAGTTCTTGTGAAAGTAAGTGCTTACCTTCCATCTAGTGACTCGGTTAAAGCAATCATGCTTTTATCACTTCTTGCCTGGATTATTGTAATTCCCTTAAAATGGTCTTGACTGGGCTTTCAGTAATCTGCAGGTTGTGCAGAGTGGTCAAAGAAATAAAACTTTGTGAGCACATAAAACCTTATTCTTTTACTGGTTGCAAATATGGTGGGAGTAAAATCAGCCTCAGGTTTATTTGTGATCAAATAGGATTGCTCAATACTACAGTCAGAGGAGATTTTTCCTATTTTGCTTCTCATGCAATATAAATTGACTAACTTGACAGTTTTGACAATCGTGACAAATTGTTTTAAAATCTGGGTGTGCTTTAGAAAAGCCAGAAGTAACTATCGATTCTGGCTAAAAGAGTCAACTTTTATTCTGCCTTATAACTACATTGACTTTATGTAATTAAAAACATTGCATCCTTGTTTAACTCATTGCACCAAATGCCTGTTTTACTTTTTGCTTTTGTTTGTTTATACTTTTTATTTCAGTTTTATTAATGTTTAAATATTTGTCTCTGCAGCACTGAATTTCATTACTATATAATAATAATAATAAGAATAATAAGAATAAGAATAATATAAAAAATAATTAGAAGAAAAAACATTTTTTTTGTTGACCTGCATTAATTGTGTTATTAATGTTACATTTAGTTCGTTTTGAGTGTTTATGTTTAATGTGAACATTTAATGTTTTCTATTAGGTCCAGTAAAGCAGATGAAAACAAGATCTTAATTGAGATTTTTTTTAGCATTACAAAATATCAGTTAACATTTTTGTACGTCATCCTCTATAGAGCACAGTTCACTTAAAATGGTTATAGTTATTGTTTTATACCTCAAAATAATCAGTATTTCATCCCAAAATAATCAGGGTTTAGTCAAATATTATATCATATCTTTTTATGTTAATCGTTTTCAGTCATTAATAACCAGTTGTTAGAAAATGCCAAGCTATTGAGATATTAAACAAGTTATGTTGTAGAACTGCAGGCTGGGTCTTTAAAAAGCCATTTCATTTATACATTGCATTTCAAACTGTTTGTGAATGTGTTTAAGATCATGGATTTTCTGTAAGTTATTCATAAATATAAGAAGCTGACCCTAAACCCAATAATGAGTGCACGGAATTAATCAATAGCACTTGTGTAAATGCTCTAAATTTATAGCATCACCTCAGCCTTGCATAAAATATACACCTGTCATCTGACATATTGATTTGTTTCTTTAAATAAAGCATTGTTTTCAATATCTAAATTCAACGTTTACATCCCACCTTAAATAATTCTATTAATTGAGAATGTTTATGTTTTAAATCATATGCATGTAATTATACATCCTGTTGACACACTGTTAAGATCCCGGTCGTGTAAACAGTGGCTCCTGTTTGTTTGGTTATTCAAGGCTCTTGAGGAGAATTTCAACAAACTTTTCCTTTTAATATCATATTTGAATCTTTTGTTGGATGAAGGTGTCAATCAGCATTCAAAGTTTTATTATTTATTTATTTTTTATAAAAAATGAAGCACATTTTTTGAACTATTTGTTTACTTACAAACAATTTAGTTGTTGTTTCTATCGGTTCATTATGCATTGAAAGCCATTGCAATAAAGCTGTGCGTTACTTAATGAAGGGTTTTAGGACCTACTGGAGAAAAAGAGTGTAATACAGAAATGAGTTTGTGAACATGCTTGTCGCCACTGTCCCAGTTGTTGTGAAAGGCACAAAAGATGTGGGAACTGGCCGTCCCTATCAAGCCTCTGCCTTAGTCTGAGCCTTTGTGGGGCTGAAGTGCTGTTCTGAATGTGTGGATGAATGCAAAAAGCTGGAACTGTGGGCACCAGGCATCAAGGCTATTGTGTTTGTCCCAAAAATTGCATAAAAGAAGCCTGCATCTGGATTCATTGATGTAGGAGTGAACTCCTTCAATTTCTAATTGGTAGCTTTTGATATATCAATAATATGAAATCTATTACATCTCAATTTTTTTTAGGGCAGCTTTACCATGCAACAAATGTGTTAGACTCCATATCACTGAGCATTTTCTCATGCATCTGAATATAATTGGTTCGGCACTGTTATAAAGGGGAGCGGTGATTTTTTAAAATTTTTTGATAAGTCTATTAAAAACATACCAATATTTGGCATGTGGTTATTGTGAACATATAACAACAGCAGCTATATTAGATAAAACCATGCTTGATAGATTTCTACCCATTAAAAAAATATTTAAAATGACAGAATCTAATTATTTATGATAAAGCAAGTATAATGTTAGAAAAATAACAAGTCAATAGCTTCAAAATCTTTTGGTAGCTCACTATAATCAGCAGATAAAAAATAATGGAAGGGGTAATCATGAAGCACAACAGAATGTCTTGATCACAAAGTGCATTTGAATGGGAAAATCAATGGCAGCTCTTTTTCATAAATTGAGTGCATGTTAAATTAGCCGAATGGGTCCTTCTGGACAGATTGCTTTGCTGCTGTCTTTGGATCATGCCTATTGACTTGGTGATGTAGGGGTGTTGTGTCGGTTCACAGCTGTGAGAAACTAAAATAAAACCCGATCAATGGATCTCTGGGAAATATAGGGACATTTACTTGAGGCAAACCTGGCTAATGATGCTGTTCAAAGGGGATCCTGTTACAAAACTACCCCTGTGTGATGCTTAAATGGATGCAAAAAAAAGCATAATGCAAATGCGAAAAATAAATAAATAAAAGTAGTTACATATTTGACTAACGAGTACTTTAGTCAATATTCAACATAAGCTTGACAATAATAGAAATTAAGCATGAGTGATTTCGTGACTGAATATTTCATATTTTCTTAGATTTTTCTCAAAAAAGAAACAGAATGCTGTCAACTACCAATGCTTTAGGGTTTCAAAAGTGAATAAAGTTCACCAAATATGTAACTCAACTGGAGTCTTTAGTAAATCATAAGGCACAAGCATTAAACACCTAATTGCCCACCAGCCATGAGGCACAAAACACAAAGTGAGGAAAGGCAGAGAGAAAACAAAAATAGAACATCAACACAAAACAAAACATATTCAAATAAAAAAGTAAATAGTAAACATTAAATGGTTACTGCCTGGAATTATTAATACCAAAACTGAAAAAACTAGACAATAAATTTCCCCGAAGTTGAAAAAATAATGTAAATGTTAGAAAATGTTCAGTAGCTGCCATAAAGCAATAGTGGCCACACAATAGAGCACTGCTAGCTGACGAAGAACAAATGGCTGAGCAGCCTAATTTACCTGAATATCCTCAGCCATCTTTGGAAGACAATTTCAGCATGTTAGCTTAATTTGTTTGTTTTTAAAAGCTTTGTTTTTAAGTGAAATTTGATATATGTATCACAAGAGGTTTCGTTTCAACAACTGAACGGATTTTTTAACTTAAAATTAACTACACCAATCATCTATAAAACACCTCATCAGTTCAGTAAATTGTATTAATATAGAATCTTGTTGCAGTTGTTTAATAAAAGCTGTGGATAA
Organism: Danionella dracula; assembly: GCA_900490495.1. NCBI lineage: Eukaryota > Metazoa > Chordata > Actinopteri > Cypriniformes > Danionidae > Danionella > Danionella dracula. The sequence continues at coordinate 1,960,779 of UELW01000131.1, read as the reverse complement.
ACATAGTTAAGATAAAAATCCATATTGAGTAATATTTTAGGGAAATATTTTAGGGAAAATACCATTACAGTATACTGTTAAATTGGGAAACATGTAGTTTCTTTTGAAATTGGGAAATATCATTATCCTTATTCAATCTATGGGGTCCAGGGTAAAATTAGAAAGAGTTTTGTAATTTGCACTGAACTTGTTATGCAAGCCTGATTAAGCCTAATTTGGCCTAATTTGCAGGCAATTTAGAGTATCCAATTCACTTATTTTTGTGAGTTAAAGAACAACCTGCTAATCCACTCACCAGCATGCAACACATTGAACATGAAGATCCATCAACATTCAGATTGAAAAGTAGCACCTATCTGCTGTTGCATCATAATTCTTCTCTCATTTATATATTGTGTAGAAAAATCAGTGTTCAGTAGAGACAAAAAAAGTGAAAGAATTACTGTAAGTTGATCCATTTTGATTAAAGGATGATTTCTCCTGTACTTTAATTGTCTGTTCATGTAGGACATGTATTATTTTAATACATTTCATGAGTTAACAAATGTCTTGAGACATCCCAATCCAAGCAGGCCATGCTTTTCCCGATATAAAAGTGCTATATTTGGGTGTTGTGCCAAATCAGCTCTTGTTATCCGACATATTTAACAAGTTGCGAGTCTGCTCCTGCTGTGGTGTTTTATTTTCCCCCAACTAGGACGTCGCTTGATGCTGATTTAACAGCTAAAGGGAAAGCCAGAATGGTTTCACTGATCATCACATAAAAGGTGTTGCCTTCTGCCGCCGGCTCAACAACCAACTATAGCTCATAATATCGCATTTTGTGTGGGAAGTCATGAAACTGTGCTTTGTATAACGTGCAAATCAGCTATACAGAACTGTGTTCTAATCCATTTCTGAACCGAGTTAAGACAATTTGGTGAAATTCCATGGTGAATTGGGCTGAGTGAAAATCTCTCAACATTTTCATTTTAAAACGTAATGAAACGTAATCTCAACAGGATACTAAGTGTCAATCATGTATCATTCTGTTCACATCCTGTCAGTCAGGGAGTGAAGTAGAGCAGATTACTGATGGAGAAAACCAGAGAGAGTGCTGAATATAATAGCTTACAGGCGTTAATAATTCCAATAGCTCACAGACACCGACATACTTCCTACTGAACAGCTATGTTGTGTGTTTCTATCCTGCTATATTTGGGGATCAATTACAGACATGTGTCTGTACAAATCCTTGACTCAGTTTGGTGTAGCTTTATGTAGTGTATTTTTACTTTTTATGTTTATTATTTAATATATTTGATGTTTAATGGTAAATGCTTGTTATTGCATGGGTTGTTGAATGTATTTCAAACGTGATTTAACTTATGAGACAACTCCAAAATTTTAAATGGCTTAGTTTATCTTAGTTTAATCATTTATGTTGAAGAGTTATGTTCATCACTATGCGAATAAGCAATATGGTAACTTATGCTAGCGCATTAATTAATATGATGTATCATATAGATTACTCAATTACTATTGTCTGATGATAATCTTGAAGTTGATTAAATTATTTGTAAATGGGAAAAAATCTAATTTAATAGTAGCAATCAATATATATCATCTTTGACATGTGACATACTATGTCTGAAATTGGCTCAAAGTTACTCGTCTTGAACCCACCTATTTTTCTTTAAAAATGAGTTTAAAAGCTGTTTAAATCTATATAGAAAACCCAACTTGCAGTATTCGCCTTATACCTGTTTTAATGTTTACTGATTATTAGGTACATTTGAAAGCTTGACCTCTTTTTATATTGCTTAAATTATTTACTTTGGCTTGTTCTTGCAACTAAACTGAAACTGATAAGTTAATACTAATAGATGAGAAAAGCAAAGCTTCTTTGTACATAATTCTTTGTACAACAATGACAGAATCACTCCTTGAAACTACCTGTTGGACTTTTTTTAAGTTAAAATAAAAAATGTTTTTGTTTAGACAAATTTTAAATGATGAGATCCATAGAAATTGGCGACGGATACTCTGAAAATTTTGGTCACCAATTTCAATTCTGCATTTTTTTACTGAGAAATATGATCATAATAACATCCATCCATCCATTATCTTGTCGGCTTTTTTCCTTTGGGGGTCGCCACAGTGGAATGAACTGCCAACTATTCAGGCATATTTTTTATTCGGCGGGTGCCCTTCCAGCTGCAACCCATTGCTGGGAAACATCCACACACACTCATTCATACTCTATGGACAATTGTTTTTTATATCCCATGCAATTGCACTTATATCCCATGTCTTTGGATTTGTGGGGTAAACCCACGCGATCACGGGGAGAACATGCAAACTCCACACAGAAATGCCAACTGACCCAGCCGAAGCTCGAACTAGCGACCTTCTTGCTGTGAGATGACCGTGCTACCCACTGTGCCACCGTGACGGCCAAATTTAGTTCATTAAAAAAACTGAAACCAAAAGGTCATTACAGTCTTAAAAGAAAAGGAAAGAAGCATGAAGTAAGTTTTTTAAGCCATATGAGGAAAAAATTATGAACTTAATGTGATCTCTCTGAAAAAAGTAGAACATCTAATGAAATAAAACACATGCAAATAATTTTATTTCCTTGTTAGCTCAGTGTTTGAATAAGTTCAACTCCTTCAGCTCAGAAGGGTATTTGATCGTTTGGTAAAAAAAGGTTTTTACAGCAAGTTTGACCTTTACATAAAATTGCTATTTTTTGGAAATCCTGGAAAGATGGGTTCACACAACATGTAGAGAAAGTGAGTAGAGTGGGGCTCAAAGCCATGCAGCAAGAGAGCTGAACTGATCAATGCAGATCAATCACCAAGAGAAGTGTGCTGTTCTCTCACACCCTGCCATTTGTTAGCATGTTCTCCCAGCAGAATCCAAATACGTTCACTGATGTGCGTGTCTGTGAGTGTGTGTCATGGAGACTCCACAGCCAACCGGCCAGGGACTGAAACGGCAGCTGTTTGTTTGCCTGTTTGCAGTGAGATGGAAAGCCCTTGCAGTTAGACGTGGAAGGGCAGCGTGGGAGACAATAAAGTGAACAATACAAGATGAACGGTCAAAGCAAAGCAGGAAGAAAAAAGAGGGAAGAGGAACAGGTTTTCACTTTAGCTTTAAGAATAGATGTGGTTGGGCAGACAAGTTAGCTTCAGTTTGTATTTGTTTAAAGCTAACATCAAAGATAATATCTAAAGTTATTGGTCTACACATTTAAAGCATTAGATGATCAGTTTTTATCTTTTTTTGTACAAAATAGTGTCTGCGACATTGATTAACCCTTCTAGAATCTGCATCCATTTAAATAGAAGTCATTTTTGGCTTCTAATTACTTTTACTCCAATTAAAGCTTATTGTCCATAAAGTTGGATGTTTCTCATCCAATCAAATGGCAGCAAGAGATTGTATGATGCGCATCACACCAAGTGATGAAGGAAGGAAGATTTTCAGTCGTCTTCACATTAACTGATGTATATGAAATTACTTTTCAAATTGTTTGTGAAATAGTGAGATTGAAGTTTCAAAATAAGGTAAAAAATATATAATTTAAATAGTAAACAAAACATCCTGATTCATTGAACTTAATAATGTAAAACAACAAATCATTAAAACAATTTTATACAAACTTTATTCTGCTTTCGAGGTCCTTCATCAGATAGCTGACATATTTTTTTCAGGTCTTGGCAACTTTTACATTTTTCTGAAAGCTGGAAAATAATTTGGGTCTGAAGGGTTTGAAAAAATATTGTATAATACATATCTCAATACTTAATTATTTGAAAGTAGAATTGTTTTTCTTTGCTAAAATTTAGGTTCAGCAAGATATGTCATAAAAATTGAACATATATACATTCTTAGTGAATTGTACAATCATATTTAATATAAAAAATTAAAAGACACATGTAAATGAAAAAGTATTGATCGAGTTGCCACAGAGCACCTGTGCCATAGCAGAATTCTCAGTTTGCTTCTCCCACCCCCATATTTTTCTGACTGAGTAATTGGTACGTATCTGGCCTCCCACTGACTATTTTTATAATGACATGGTGTTAAAAAACAAACCTAATGTTGCAGTATGCTGAAAACACAAGCAGGCATCCATCTGGTGCTTGTTTAAAGACATGAAGAATTTAAAAATAGCACATATGGAACGCAAGAAAGTGTCCTGAATGAACAGCCCCCTGTGGGCCATCAGTCATCACTCGCAGTCTGACGGCACAAAGAAGATTCCAAGTCTTTGTTAATTGTTACTCATTTATATAGCAGAAGCAGAGACCGTCTACTGTAGTCTTGTGGGTATACATGGTAATATTCTAAAATATGTTCAAAACATAGTTAAAAATTAAAAGACAACAACCATTTCAGGTTCATTGTTTTTACAAAACAGTTTTTTTCAAGAGGGCCAGGATGTTAATAATTAAAAATAATTGTCCTACTAAGCATGAAATGTTCATTATATTAGGCCTTTGTTAGATAAAGCAGTGGTATATTCCAACTGTGATCAATGCCCTGGTTCTGCTTTTTGAGTGCTGAAAACATGAAAGTCTTGGTTATATTTTAAACCTGATCAAGCTGTGGTGTTATTAAAAACTATTAACCCTGGTGATCAGCATTTGGTTCAGCATCAGAGTTGGTCCCTGGACACTCTAAATTCCTACAATGACCAATCTGATGCTGCCAAGAATGCTTCAAATGAACTCATGGCTTCAGGCTAGTTTTGGCCTGTATGTTTTTAAATGGGCTAAATGAATGGGATAGATGTCGGCATAACAGAAAATCTCTTTTAAATATATATAAAACTGAAACAAGAACTGTCTAAGTACTAGTTTACATGAGGTGAATTGATGGAGTTGAGAGTTCAAATTTTAAATGTTTTAATGTTTAAATGACGAAAACAAAGTTTATTATTATAGACACTCACACACTTACGCTAAACAAGCAATAGGGTTGAAATGGTTCCCAGTTCAAATATATGAATTGAAAAACTCTACATTGAAGAATAGCAAACCATCAAGAGAAAAAGGTAAAGGTCAAAAATAAAAATTTCCTGTACCAAAAGTTCACGAAACTGAATACACTAATTACAACTAGAGTTGGCATGTCAAGCAATGCAGGTGGAAATAACCAGTGAAAGTATCTGATTGGTTAATGAGGTAACAACCCGCACCTGTGAATGGATGAACTGGGAACAGCTGTAAAGAAATAACTGGGTGAACCTAAGCAAGTCCAAATATGGAAACTGGAGTCAGGAAATAGTTGTTAGTGGTAGTTAGAGACTGCTACTGCAGTGTTTTTTTGTGTGTGTTGCCTGTTTCAAAAGCTGTATTTATCCTCAGGATTCTTATTAAAGTAAGTTCAGAAAAACATGGTTATATTGTTCGTTATAAAACATATTAATGAATATGTTTGAAACATTTCCTTTTTATGGTATACAGGACTAGATAAAGATTACATGTAATCCAGCTGTCAGTTATAAAAAATATTTTCTTTCTTTCTTTCTTGAAAAAGGTATATATCTTTATAAACAAACACAACTTCTTGTTTTTGTAATTGTCTAAACATTTTACAGTAGAACATATAGTATATTTAAGTAAAACCTACAAAGCAATTCATCCAGAGCAGCAGTTTCAAGGTGCTTTATGAAGATCAAATTACTGTAAAGCATGATCAGCAAAAAAAGATTGTTGAACATCAGCATATCAAAAGGTGATTAACAGTTCTACCGAATACATTATCCAATCTTATGTTTTATGGCAGCTATACCTGCAACACATGTTCACTGGATAAAAAATGAGCCACATTTCCTCATTCATCAGTTATGTATTCATCTCATAGCATTTCCGTTTACTGGCTACTGTAATACAAACTACATTTGAATAAGTTGAACAGAACGCTGAGCTGAACATGATTGAAAACCATGTAATGTCCCGCTAGCGCACATCATTTTAGAGCTAAACAAATGTGCCTGCTCTTCTGTCACATCTGTCTGCCACTGTATACTCATCATAAATAGAGCAAAATGTGATCCATGCACAGCAGGGCGACAGTGGGAATGCTCACACACTGTCTGAAACAGCTGGGCAGCTAATGGTACAGATTATGCAGTTCACTATGAGTGTCAACCTATGACGCTCATACAACTTTAATACAAGAAGACTCTGAATACAATCTTACTCATTTACAGAAACTATTTTTCCCCTTTCACCAATTAAATGTCCACATTAGTTATCATCTAATATGATCAAGATTAATTTCATGATCTATACATGCTTTGTAGCCAACTAATCTACACTTTACAATATCTCCAAACAAACCAAGCTAGCATATCGTAATAGAAGCACCCTCAATAATGAGTGAAGCATTCAATCAATAAACAGTGCTGCCTCTCAGTAAAGTACCTGCTGATCTAAGCAAAATCCACAGCAGTGTAATAATGCCCCACAGTTCATGCTCTGGACTAATAACGTCTATTAAGTTTACTCTTCATGTTGTTACAATCTATAGTCAATGGAGAAGTGTCGAGGAGTGTGCAACTCGGTAGACCTCATTACAACTGCTGAAAAATTGTACATTACATTTGGCACTGTTTAAATGTAGAATGTAGTAAAATGATGGGAAAGGTGGAAGGACGGACAGGCAGACGCAGATGGACGGAGGGACTGAGACTGTTAGCTTGTTGGTAGTTTTGTTAATAATTGGACAATTAAAAAATTATGTACTGAATTGATACATTTTATTTGGAGATTAGGTAAATTGGTATTTAAGTCTGATGTGCATGCATAGTCTCAATAGAAGTGTAACATGACATAAGCTTCTTAGCGACATGGCTTGCGTTTTACTGCTGTTCATCAATTCCCCCTTTGAACTGCAAATAGTCACGGCATTGTGTGAGAACTTAACTCCTTCTTTCCTATTCCTTATTTAAAAATATTCTAACAATAGTTATAACACTGTGTATACTGCTATTTTTAATTTATGTGCTTCTTCTTTAAAAATTTGCATTATAGAGAGAGCTTGCTTGTTTGAGTCAAAGAGAAAACTGTTTCCTCCCGAACTTGGTGGGTTGTGGGTAATATTCGGCTGGTTGAGCATTAATCAGAAAAAATGTACGTTTGAGCACCGCTTGTATAATAATTTACTTTTTAATGTATACTACTGTTTGGGACACATAAAAGTGTGGATACAACGCTGATTGGGACACAGAGAATCAATAACCTGTATAAGGAAGGAAGGAAGGAAGGAAGGAAGGAAGGAAGGAAGGAAGGAAGGAAGGAAGTGAGGTATTGTGGGTCTTGCCACACATGTCCACATTAGTGGTATATGTACACATATGCCACCAATTTTCTTTTAAGAGAACTTTCACACCATCTTTATCATCCTCTCCATTTGTTTTTTCTTTGAAACACGCTTGAAAGTTCTTGTTTTTATTTGAAATTTAGTCCTACACATGCTATTAAAGATGTTTTAAGGTCACAGAGGCTGCTTTTGTGTTACAATTCAGGTATTTAAGGGGTGTTAATTGCATTTAAATCTAAAACGACCAAAGTTTTTTTCATTTTCAATTAGTGCTTCTAGTGCTAGGATTCTCAACCCTATCAAGTATATATTTTATTGAATAATTTGTGATTATATGATGATAGAAGGTAAACTTTATCTATACCAACGATGTATCAATTGCCAGTCAGACTGAGTTTTCCTTTTGACTTTTCAGTGTTTTGTTGAGGTTGTTTTTTTAATTGACTGCCACCCATGGGGCAAACAGAGCACTTGCCATATAACTCCACATTTTTTAGTTTTTTTGTTAAAATTAGTTATCCTTCTTTTCCTCTGAATTCTTGTTTTGTTTTTCATGGGGGTTTGATTTCTCCCAATGATTGTTCTATCGATCGTCTGAATTAATGTAGTTTCAGCTTATACAGGGGGTCATGCAGCTATGCGGAGCTCGACATGCGGATAAACTCTGACACTTTGTAGGTACTCTATTGATCTGGTTTCCACGCTCCACGTTTCTGCTACTCGTCTGAGGAGCCATTGATTCTTGGAGAGTAATGTTGTGCACCCTTGTGTGTGTGTGTGTGGGTGTGCATGTAAACGAGTGTGTAGGTGTTTGTGCCAACCTTGATTGGTGATTGCATCTGTTAAACACTGCAATTTTTTTCTATTTTAGAGGCAACCAATTTAGAGAGAGGCACCTTCACACTTGTATAATCACACTCCACTAAATTGTAAACGCACACGCACACTCTGTCTAGTGCGAGTCATGGCTTTTCACAAACAGACACAAGGATTGTGTCCACTAATTTTGGCATAAAATGGGCTGACACATGAATTTGTGATCGCAAGTCCCATGTAGGGATATTTGTCAGACTTCACGTCTCTGAGCGGGACGGGAAACCCAGTTGTGGAACTAATTAGCTTTGCTTAACTGAGGATGGATATGGATTGCTCCTGACAGCTGTCTGCTCTCATTCATTTGTGGAAGAGACACGTTTGTTTGGAGATACTTGTTTTCCCTTTTGCCACTTATTGCACTGTGAGCGCCGTTGTGAGGAACCACAGTTGATGGTGTGGGTCTGTAGTGTCTGGTTTACCCAAATAATTGATATTCTTTTGTTATTTACGCATTCAATAATTGGTACAAACTTGTAAGGGGTTCTTTCTTTTGTTGAACATGTCAGAAAATTGGCAACAGTTGAAGGCACCCGATTCGTGCTATGGTTGAAAGAGAAGCAGAAATTGCAAAACTGTTCGTTGACTGGTAGGGCTCTGAATGTCTTTTTTTGGGAACTCTTTCTGAAAAAAACTCTTGACAGTATGGCATGGATATACTATATTGCCAAAAGTGTTCCCTCACCCATAAAAATAATCAGGGGTTCCAATCACTTCCATGGTCACATGTGTGTAAAAGAAAACACCTAGATATGTTTTATATGGATTATAATTACATAAGCCAGAGTTGGTTTGATCTCACACTGTGTGGGATAACTTGGTCCATTTGATGAACCATCATGAAATATGGTCACTTTAATGATGAGTCTGGTTCTTATTGCTGTCATCGAACATGTCAACAACCGGATGCTTTTGGTTTCAATGTGTTCTTGCACATAAGATCAACTTGACAAGAGATTACAAATGATTAATTGTCAATATTGATAAGTATTGATATTCAGACATGCAGAGCACAAGTTCTGGATAGGATGTATCTGGGTAAAATGGCCTAAATTGCAATACACATCAACATTCAGAAAGGAAACACTTATATTTAGATTGAAATGTCGTTGTGCTTACTAACCTTCGATTAATACATTAGACAAATTCTTTGTTAAATTTGTTGAGCAACAATCAAATGTGAGAATTTTACATTGCCATGTTAGTAGTATGTTAGTAATAGTCTTGCAATTGCATATTTTTAGAGTTTGGAAGGATTAGGTTAATTAGCATCACATATAACTCCTAAATAACAGTTAGCATGGGATGAATAAACCTTACAAGGGTGTACAATACGTCATTGGGCATGATTGTAAGTCTCTGCACATGCGGAGAACAATCTTCTTTTTAATCGGAAGTGTTAAAAAGCAGAGTTTGGATTATTAAAGGGATAATCCCACTCTTATATCTTTAATGTAAAGATGTGGAGGTTTTGCCAGTTCATTCTGAATGATATGTATATATGTCATTAATCAGTCTGAATAAACTAGAAATGTTATTTAATTCAGATTATAAGTTTCCATGTAAATGCAGCTATTGTTGCTATTTTCTCAGGACATCTGCTGATGAGTTCCTTAATTTACACCTGTGCATTGACCCACCCAGCATTTGTTCTTAGATTCCTCTTCCTCTGCACTTAAACGTCCTTGTGTATAAATAGCAATCAACCTGACCTATGTTCACCAGGCTATCAAGCTTTTTCATGGCAGTAAGCTTTTGTGCTGAATCCCTCGCTGCTCAGGGAAAAGGGTGGTGGGGGTAGAAGGAGGAAGAATCCAGCTGCAATAGAGCTTGATGGGATTTATGACCCATCCTGAGCTTTTCCCTCTGTTGGCATCCTTCCCATTGGCTGGAATTAACAAGCAAGCAAGTGAACGGAAAAACAAACAAACTAACAAATTACAAAGCGAACAATCCGAGGAGGTAATAAGCATGTCAGGGCACGCAAAGCTCCCTGTACGTGCTAGAGCAGATTGGCTTTGTGGGTAGAAGGCAAGCAAGTATAACAGAACACATCTCCACCCATTTTCCATCCTCTATTCTCTTGTTTCATCTCAGTCCTGCACTTTTCGCACTCTATCCCTTCATCCGGCACTGCACGTGGGAAGAGGGAGACAGATGGGTGGATGATGGATCTGACGTGATAGACAGCAGGCTGATGGATGGGCGCCGGCCTGATATGGGATTAATGCATAGCAGAGGCCACCACCGCCCAGCGGAGGCCTTGCTGATAGATGGATAAAACAGACGAGCAGATAAACAAGAGAGCACTAATCCACGCCCCCTTGATGGACAGAAAATCAAAGGCAGGGGAAAGAGTGGTGATGGAATTGTGAGGTTTTCAAAGTATACACAGCTCGGAGATAAAAGACAACATATAGAGCCAGGAGTGGATATGAAAGGAGAGGAAGAGACTTGGAAGTGGATGTGTAGGGCAATGGATTTTACATTGTCTGTATTATTAACCTCAGGGTCTAAAGATGGCGTCAACATATACATTGCATTAGCCCCAGTAAGGCCTTGAAAGTGTGCTATATTCAGGTGAAACACGTATCAGAATCGGGTATGTCATCCCATGCTAGTTATTTACAATGTATTTTATTCTGCTGTTGGGTGTTGGAATTACAGCATTTGCCTAGCAATTCTAATATTGACTTTTAAGACAAACTAATTGCTTTTGTACTTGGTGAAATGTAATCTTTCAAGAAGAGTAGAGACTGAAATGAACTTGTACACTCTGCATGACTTTGCATCTCCAGACAGTTACAAGTGAATGGTTTGGGACAGCTTTCAAATCACAGCCTTCGTGGGGTTATGCACCAGCTGACAGAGGTTGACTTACAATTGAATGTCAAGTGTCCACAAATGGAATTTCACTCTTTCAGAAATGTCCTTCTTTTTAAAGTGAACGCTAAGATTTTTAGAGGAAAAATGTGAAGCATGCTTTTCGCTCATACTGTAAAAGCAGTGAAATGTGTTGATAAAATAAAACCTTATAAAAACGTTTTTCCTGTTACTCTAAAGAATGCACCAACATTTTTAATGTGTGGTCATGGTTTTTTTGGTGGAATTTAAAAATATATATATTTTCACGGACATTTACATTAAAGGGTCAATATCACTGAAACAACTATTGGAAGGTGTTAGGAAGTACATGTGTGAACTAATGCTGTTTACAAAACTATATGAAAGGTTTCATTTAATTAAGTTTTATCTGCAAAACTTATAAAAAGCTAAATGGCTGCAAATCATGACTTGTCTTCAACTGTCAATATCTAATTTCCACACCCCTGAATATTGATTGACAGTCAAACATTAGCATACCCTTCATCCATTTCCTTTTTACTGGGACGTCACATCTGCCATTATCTGTTTGCACAAGTCTATGGAGGAGTTGCTATGTTTCAGGATGTACATTTCAACACAGAGGTCTTCATCATCTACGCACAAATGAGCTGCTGAGGTTCATACATGTATGATTGAGTTACGTTGATGCTCCTCTCACTCATGTTTTGGCTCCTCCCTATTTCTTACATCACTGACAGTGCAGGTGGCGTCCTGCAGGTGGCATCCTCTTCTGGAGTTAGAGACATGACATCACAGCGAATTTTTTTCTATGTCAACACACCCCTAAAACAGCACAAATAGTTGATGAATAGTGCTTCAAGAGACGTTTAAAGGCATATACTTATCATTAAATTAAAAATTGTTATTACTTGAACAAAACGAATCACTTGAGTATTTTTCTAATTTGGGTTTGCTAGTTGTAATTAATTAAACGTTGGTCCTTCTTTGACTTTTAAAGGACTGGAAGGCTGTATTATGTATTCATTTTTACTGTATTAATTTTAGAATTGTGTTGCATTTCTAAGGTAAATTCAGGTTTTTTTATCTACTGACATAGAAATTTCATATAAAATGCAAATTTTGGACGCAAAACCTGAGTAAATTTGGTAAAATATGTTTTGGTAAAGCATCAGGAAACATTTATTTTATTTAAACAAATAAGTTATTTGAAAATATTCCCCTTATCCTTAATCATGAGCCGGACATTTTTTCTTACAAAATAGTAAGTTCTTTTAGCCAGATTTGAAATCACCAAAATAGACTACTCATCTTAATATTTATATCTCCTGCTGATTGTCTGAAAGTGCTGCCTCAGAAAAGAGTGTTTTAGTCTGATGAGGAGTATTATACATAAGTGTGTTTTTATAAGGGGAAAAGTTGTTTGACATTTACTTTATTTCAAGATGTCAAAAGACTTCAAGCACCCCCGCAAAGATCGCTTAGTGAGTCGCATTAAATCGGTCCACTGCCTACATGATTTCTGCATTTATGAAGCTATCCCCTCACTTTTTCTTTATCTCTGCACACTGTTGTAGTGGAATCATCAGGAAGGTCATTGTTGGGTGCAATCGATTGGGTCTTTTCACTTGCTTAGGCAGCAATACACAAGTATCTGGGTTTAATTTGACCAGATTTAGGTTTAATTTGACCAACTTTTACTTATGGCTGCAGTTTTTATGCATTCCTAGTAACCCATCATTTGTGTTTTTCCATTGAATGATTCTCAGGTAGTCACATTTCAGTTGGAATTCACACAATACCCCCAACACAGGGTCAAAAATGTCATGGTCAACATCGAAAAGAGGCTAGGTTTGAAATGGATTCTTCTATGAGTGGTACTCCGTGCATAGATGACATTCATGTTGACCTTTTTGTCTCCTATATTTTCCACTAATGTAACCACACTTTTTATGCCTTGAGGAGTAAAAAGTTCCCCATCTGAGTAGTTATTCTTCATGTTTTATACAGTAGATAGATTTTTAGAGGAGGTCAGTACTCTGAGCACAGGTGAACCCTCGGGAATGATGAGCCAGCCATTATTGGACATGCATGTCAGACGTAGGAAGCTGGATAGGAAAGAGCTTCCAGGGTTAAGAAGAGGAGGAAGCTGTCTTTAGACTGATATTGAGCGATAAGCCTTCTCTCACTTCCAAGTTGCAGGGAACCCCAGAGGTGATTTGATCGATCTCTGTTTGCTAGTGCCACCCAAAGAACACACACACAAACACCAAACCAGCCAACAAGCTTTTAGCCATTATTTATCTGGCTTCTGATTCTGGCTGAATGAATGACAAGCTGATTAACACTTAAAAGTCCTTGTAAATCTTTCATTTGACCGCAGTGAGCTACGGTGTGGAGTTACGGAGCAGCAGCCAGACAGTAAGGTGAATGATTGTGTCGATTAACGAGATGGCAGGACAGAGAATGCCCATTTTAAAGAGTACCATGGAACGAGGGAAGGACAGAGGGAGAGAAATGAGCGATGGAGCAAAAGCAGAGCAAGTGGGCGAGTAATGGAGGTTAGTGATGAGAGTGTTGACAGGCAGTGTCAGCCCTAACCACGATGACCCTGCTATGGCCGCCGCATGCAAAATTGGGTGAATTTGAGTGTGAGGCTGAACGTGAAGTGCATGTGAAATGAGACATGAATTCCAAGTGAGATGTGAAAAGAATGGAAATCAGGATACCAAAAGAGTAGGATGGTTTTCAGAATGTTGTTTTTGTCCTTTTCAACCCTGCTTTTATGGAAGCTTTATTACAGTTTAACTGGTGGTGTAAACAATCGTAGGACAGCTTAGTTTTAATGGACTTTAAAAGAAGGCTTGATTTAGGAACCCAAATGTAGGTTTTTGTTAATGAATATCATGTCGCATGTTAATAAAATATGACCTGTAAGTATAAAACGACCTGCACTACCACTCATAATTTAGAATATTTTTTATTTAGTTTAAAATATGAATCATATTAGTCTGATTTAATTTGTTCTAATATAATTTGGCACAGCATTGTAGCAAAGAAGGTAGATCTTTAACATGATTCAAATATTCGGCCAAATCTTTAGTATTCCCATGGCCTGTTTAATCTTACAAATTGCACCCAGTTTTCATAAAAAATTTAAACATTTGGAAATCAAGTCGTTTGGTGTGTCCAGTTGTAAACTTCAAAGTGATTTCTAGTGTCTGTACAGTGATGCCTCAAGATATGAAATTAATTCATACTGGGGTGGCCTTCGTATGCTGACTTTTTCGTATGTTGAAGCAAGTTTTACATGTAAAATGCCTAATATGTTCTAAGCAACACAGAAACAACCCTAAAAATTAAAAATAACATGGAAAAGCAGAGAAAAGTAAAAAAAAAAAGTCTAAAAAGCAACACAAAATTGTTCACGAGTTTAGGGCACCAACACAAAAAGAAAGTGTACATGAAAAGAAAGAGAGCTTTTCCAGGATTATGTCATGGGGCGTCAGGCGACCAACAGGAGAGCAGAATACTTTGCACATACACACAGATGCATACACACTATGCATGAGCACGCAACATCAGGGCTGAAACTGACCAATAGGAGAGCAGGATACTACTGAAAAATGCGCAGCATCCGAGCTGGAAATGACCAGTAGGAGAGCAGAATACCATGCACAACACACAGCATAAAGACTGGAACTGGCCAATAGGAGAGCAGAAAATTTGGTGCCACATTGAAAGCAGTCACGTGATGCCCAGTGTTGTCTTTCGTGCGTGTTTTTCGTATCTTGAAATTTTTTTGTATAATGAAAAAAAATAAATACTTCGCTCGCCTTTCGTATCTTGAAATTTCCAGAATGTGATTCATATCGTGAGGTACCACTGTATTTTAGTGAGTGTTTTGGCCAGCATCTTGCTGAGATATCACTGATTTTAAGTTTTGGATACCAAGGTAGTAAATAAAGGCAAGAAAATATCTGTTGCACATCATTTATGTTTCATGAAATGTAAGGGTTTTGTTGTTTTATGGGTTTACAAATTAACATGTAAGACTATTATGACTGGATGAATCATGACACTTTCAAAAATGCAAAATATTATTATGTTCCTCTAAAGATATGGCAGCATGATGTTCAGACTTGCCTAATCAATCAATCAATCAATCAATCAATCAATCAATCAATCAATATGTTTTATATAGAGCTTGTTTAGCAGTTGCTTTCAAAGCAGCTTCACAAAGTCCTTGTTTGGATCAGGAAGGGTAAATAGAAGTTCCCTCTGTGAGGTCCCAGGGAGCCTCGCTGACTGAGGCAGGTGCTAGTCACCTCCCCAGCATAATAAGGAGCCTAATTCCTTATGAGCCTAAAGGAATGGAATCTAAATGTAATGGACATATTTTAAACTTGTGTTGACCTGGCAAAACATTAATGTGTATTAAGTGACTGGAAAAGTTGCTAGACAATTATTATTGGGTTCTTCAAAAGTCCAGTGACGTCAACACGTAAATCTAAATCAGAGCTTTTATTATTGAGTGGAATAAACAGTTAACTCAATCCCATTTCCCACAAGTGAACTCCACCCGCCACCATTGCTGGTTTCTGAGTTTCCCTCACATGACCACTCTAAGAAGCTCCTTACTGGTTTGCGTTTCCACAAGATGGCAAAATCCTTTTTTCATTGATGAGTTTGACGATCTCAACTAACATCATACTGCTCCATGCTCTATTCCTCCCACAGAACTCGTCATACTCTCTGCCTTTAAATAGATTCTATTGACTTGACATATGAATCTAAACATGCAAATTCTGATCAAGATCTGAGCGCTCGGTTAAAACACAAGAATGACTTTTTACTCTATACTTTTTACTATACTATTATTATACTCAAATTATACTCAATTCATTAAAGAATTATCATGTAATATACATTTGAAAATATATCTTTTTTTAAGCTTTGTGTATTTGAGCAAGACACATCTACAGAGTCTTTTTTTTATTTCCCTGTTGAAACTGGTATTTTTAAAATAATTTGTAAAGTGTGGAAAAATCTGGGTTACATGGACCCAACACACATCTACTGACTCTTTTTAATGTTGAGACAGGTATTTTTTAATAAAGTGTGGAAAAATATGGGAAACATAAAATAAGAAATAAAAAGAAGAATCTAGATGCCAGAGTGCATAATGTTGTTTACAGAAACAAACTGGCTCAATGAGAGGGTAGATGTATATATATATATATATATATATATATATAAGCCTTTTCAAATTAAAAAGAGGGGAAACAGTGTTTACAGCTTTGAGTGAAAGCTCTGTTCCGTGAAAATAGCCAAAATGATGACGTTTAAAAGTCGCCAAAAAGGAATTAAAAGGTCTATAATTTTCACTAGTGGCTAGATAAAAAAAAAAGTCACTAGCAGGTCTGAGAAGTTGTTAAATCTGATAGTCATTAAGGTGATATCATTGGTTGGTCATAGCCATTTAATCACAAACAATTTGCACATGAAATATAGTGAAATTCTTATTAATTCCACTAGAAAAGTAAATAATGAGGGCATCACGGTGGCACAGAGGGAATCACGGTCATCTCACAACGAGAAAGTCACTGGTTCAAGCCTTGGCTGGGTCAGTTGTTCTCACTATGTTCGTGTAAGTTTACCCCAGGTGCGCCGGTGTGAATTGGGTAAACAAAATTGTCCACATTGTAAATGAGTGTGTGTGGATGTGTCTCGGTGGTGGGTTGCATCCACTGCGTAAAACATATGATAGTTGGC
This sequence comes from Danionella dracula, assembly GCA_900490495.1. Lineage (NCBI taxonomy): Eukaryota > Metazoa > Chordata > Actinopteri > Cypriniformes > Danionidae > Danionella > Danionella dracula. The sequence continues at coordinate 1,943,970 of UELW01000131.1, read as the reverse complement.
GGCTCATTCCGCGGTGGTGACCCCTGTAATTAAAATGGACTAAGTCGACAAGAAGATGAATGAATGAAATAAAGAATGTTTTAGAAACAGCATAATAGCATTTATTAAGTTGAGTCATTCATTTTCAAATAAAACAAATCAAGTAAAATAAGCAACTTGATTTTAAGTTGATTTAAGTTTAAGTTTTAAAAATTTTCAACTTGATTTGCTGTGGCGACCCCTAAACTGGGAACAGCCGAAAGAAGAAGAAGAAGAAGAAGAAGAAGAAGAAGAAGAAGAAGTAAAATAAGCAACTTGAAAAAAATCTATTTGTTAATGAAATAACCTGAACCAAATGTTTAATGTAAATGTATATAGTATAGAATGTTATCTTGCTTCTGAATTCTGAACCTATGATTCATGAGTGGCAGATAAGATGTTTATGTTTGAAAGGCAAGCGGAGAGTAGGTAGATATTGATCAAATCATATTTTTAATATCCAAATAGACTCCCTTACATGCTAATATTGACAGTGGTAATATTTGGATGAGAATACTTGGCTCCCTATAAGTGGGAGCCATTTTGTAGCAGATGAGAATGTTTATTATCACTGGGGAGAAGGCTCAGTTTCTGCCAGTCCTCTATTAGTGAAGAGCTGTTACTATGGAGGGGGAAGACAATTTATTCTGTTCCCTACAGCCCAGGCCCCATGGGGTAAAGAACGCCTGCCTCGTTTCTCCAACGCCCAGTGAGCATGAACGACACAGACAGATCTTGTATATCCTCTGCTATTGCTCTGGTCACAAAACTACCTCCATTCTCACTTCCTCAAGGTTTTGATGCAACCGCTGAGAATTAACATTGATTAGCTGAGACTCAAGGACTAGCTGACCTTTCTTGTCATTATTCTCATGGGAGATCTGAGTCAGACGAATGGTTTAGATCTACTTAACAGTTTTAGTTCTCTAACCACTTTATCCTGCTTAAACTATATATGTTTACAATATTTTCTAATGATTGTTCTATGCAGGGATAAAAGTGTCACTGAGTGTGCTTTCCATATTTGTAAAGGAAGGTCATCCTTTTGCTAAAGGAGCTGCTACAGAGAAAGCGCCTTCCCCTTTTGACTGGGAAGAAAACACTTTCGACCTGAGAGACCCGGTCTGTTTATAGCTCTGTCGTCATGAAACAAACCCGTTCTTTGGAAGCATGTGTCAATTAATCTTAAAATTATTCTTCAAAGCATTTCATTAACAATTCATAAATGTCCTAATTAAATTATGATAAAAATACAAAAATAGATATGACAATGAAGTGGGTTTCCTTCATGCTTCAGACTCTAAATGAATGTCTAGTGACTAAATGTATTTCAGTCACCAATTCATTTTTTTTGTATTTTGATCATAATTTAATTAGGACTTTTATAAATTGGACTAAGTGTGCATGTGCTAGTAGTCCTCTAGTGGGTAATATTCCATTAATATAAAAAAAAAACCCACACACAAATACAAACCATAATCTGTGTATATAATAATATATGAATGATGGTGTCTAGACATTTTCTGCATCCAATTGAGAAAGATTAAGCTGTTATTGGAGACAGAGGCAAGGCATCAAAGTCCCTCTTATGTCTTCTACTCAGCAAAGCTGTGTAACTGACTGCCCTGCTGTTACACCTTCATTATTTTTGGATGAGTTGACCCTGGTAAATTATATTTAAAATGACAACTTCCCCTATAATAAATTTATCCAATTGATTACATGTAGATATATTTTTTGTTATGTTTTTGGTTAATGTCTTTCAGTGACCAAGTGCTAGTGGCCCAATAGATTGCTTAAAACGATCATGAATTGATAAGTGACTGATTGTAGAGCTGAAACAAAAAAAAATGGATTTGGTCAGAGACAAATAGTTATAAGCTCTTAGGAAATGGTCTAGTGATGCCAAATACCCTTTTGCTTCCTTCATAGTGACAATATCCACTGACATCTGCCTATTCTTGCTTTGACCATATTTATACATTAAACTGGAGAGTGGGCTTAATTATGAAGGAATGCATTCTCCACTTTACAAATGACCTGTTTTCAAGACCAAAATATTTGTAAATACAATGTGTTGTCCGGTATATTTTTAAACAAAAGTGGTGTCCAGAAACATATTGAACTAGATGGTTGGACTTTATTCTATTAGTATTGCAGTAATAAAGGCTTTAAAAGTTGACTTAAGAGCACCTCCCCTGAGAGAAGTTGTGTCCCTGAGTAGTGAAATGTTACTTGTGAGTTAAACACTTTGATTAATTAGTCCAGATTTCAAATTTATAGTTCTCCAGTTTGTGCGCTACCTGTGGAAATGTTCCATACCTCTTCCTGCGTCTCTTTATTTCTGATTGGAAAGCCAGACTAGATTGGAGCTCAGGTAATGCATTTCCTTCCGTTTCTGATGTGGGGCTCTCATAGATGTTTTGAGAAAGCAATGCATCTCGTACAGAGTCCATTTGAAGACCAAACAAGCAAAGCTCTACTCCTGTCTGAGGCAATCACATGCGTATAAAGCAACAGTGAGCATTAAGTTCTTTCCAGCATTGAAGGAAGAGTTGTTTCAGGGAATTATCAGCAGTAGGGTAAGTTTTCATGGCGTTTATTCCAGCAATACCTTGCTCTCGCTGACTGATCAGAGATGGCTATGAAGGGAGGTGGACATGAATGGGTTAACTCCAGTGGGTTTTTAGTTATTAATGATTGGGCCAGTTACTGATTGGGCCAGCTAGCAGGCTCTGGGAGACTTACCTAAAACCTGGCATGATGTGAATAGTGTTTACTCTATCAAGTCCAGCAGGGTTTGTTCTAGGCACAAAGCAGCATGCAAAAAACACAATTATAAATTTAAGAGAATGCTGTGTTGTTAATACATGTATTTGATTTAATCAACCTTATCATTTTAATTTAGATTGATTATGTTGGTTAGTGCAGTAATTGGGCTTTTAATGAAGGCCTCACTGTCCTTGACGGCCTGACAGAGAGGAGGAGTGTTCTGACAATGTTGAGCTTCATTTATAAGTGAAGTCCAGCCTAGTTCCAGATCTGGCTGAATGAACGATTAGCTAAAGAAAATGTGAATGTATTTTAATTAACTGATTTAACCCTCCAGGAGACCACCAAGCCCTTTTGGCTAGACCATGTTTAAACATGTCTGTTGTAAGCAAATAGTCTACAAAAATGTTATGTTAAATGCTATTTGTTGACTTTTTTTTTTTTTTTACTTCTCGAAGACAATTACAAAACTAGCAAAGATACATTTTATTCTTATTTACAAAACCAGAGTATTATGTTGACTTAACTAAACTAGCTCTTCAAGAAAAATTTTGTAGTTGCACATTTTTTCCCCGTCCATTAAGTTTCACAATTTTTTTTAAAGCAACTACCATATAGTATTCTTTCAGAAGCATTTTAAAAAGTATGTTGTTAACTGTAATGCTTTATAAATAACATGCTTACTTATTTTTTTCCTGAATATCTTTCGATTGCTTTCTTACAAACATCTATTTTCATGGAAGAAAACTGGCGCTCAAGAGCCATTAACAGAGGCAGACGTCATATATAATCTGGTTCCAGTGTATTTTTATTAAACTGAAACCGAGTCTCTGTCTGCTCTCATTTATCCTCTCTAGTGCTCCAGCTAAAGCATTCTCGTCTGACCCTACGGCTCCTTCTGCCCTCCCAGGCTCCGTGCTCCATTATTTACATGCTATCCAGTTTCTCCATTGATTCCCGCAATGTAACAATTGAGACAGATTTGCCCGACTGTCACAATAGCAGTGGGATTCGGCAGAGTTTGTAAATGGGATTAGGCTTAAATGGAATTTAATTTTCACCCTTGCTGTCTCCAAAGCCTGTCTGCCACCCAGACACCATGACGCTTTACTCGCTGTGTGTCTGCACTTGCTTGCATGTGGACGCAGCATGGTCGGTGTGTCTGATTAGTAATTTCTACAGGGACCCCCCCCCCTCTTCTGATGCTTTTGGTTTCTCATTGTTCTCTGCACACAGTGGTTTATTTGCCAGGGCTTCTGTAATTTGATGCAGGTGTGCAGCTCCTTCATTTGTCCTCCACTCACATTGTATCTATGCATTTGCTCTGGTCTGATCAATCTTTTTTTTATTGTTTCATTTTTTTAATTTTTCTATTAAGCAGGAAAGAGCCTAAGTAAAAGCTGCAAGATAATGGATCTAGCGATGCATTGACACGCATATTGGGCCAGAGCAGTATGGAGCTTTTGGAAAATCCAGCATAACCAACATAAGCTGTATGTTGGTACACAGCTTGGTAAAGCTTTTTGAAGCTGGTCAAAGCTGGGCAGCTTTAACCAGTAACCTGGTTCCAAAGCATGGCCAGAGCTGGTAATGCTGTGTTCCACACTAGAGAGATATATACATCGGTTTTTCCTCTGCCATTTAATAGCGGGAGTGTGGAGCCCTTCCTCTAGGACTGCTCACCATCTTGGAGATTAGTGTGTACCTGATGTAATCAAACTAGTAGAGTTATTGAAAATGGCATAATAAAAGTAATAATTACTAATAGAGTTTTGGACGCTACTCTAAAAGCTTAGTTTTTCTACATTTACCAATTGAACAGGCTTTTCCTGCATTTCTATTGTGTAAGGAACCAATCGGATGTACTCTTATGGAGGTTGTTCATTACCAAGTAGTGTTAAGTCAGGCTCCGTGCTGTTCTTTATGTAACTAATGTTGTTTTAGTCTAACCCTACTTTGTTCAACTTTTTAAAGTGTTAGGCGTTGTGTTTTTTTTAAGTGTTTTGAGATTTTCTCAAGATAAAAGACTACTATTCGATAAGCTAATAATCTGTATGTAAAATGCTAAAGACTAATGCTAAAGATATTAAACATGTTTGTAAAATATTACTCTTTTATGGCCATTGAGCTCAAGCAATTACATATATATGTTGATTGGAAGTTGGATTGTTTAGATTATTATTTAAAATTACTTTCATTTAAAAAATGTATGTAGCAATATTTTTTCATTGTTAATTATATAGAACAACATTGAAAACCAAGTAACTGTGTTTGTAATATATATATATATATATATATATATATATATATATATATATATATATATATATATATATATATATATATATATATATATATATATATATATATTATACACCAACTTACTGACTATAATTCTATGCAAGCGAACCCGTGAAGTTTCATATAGTTGAAGTTTTTCCAAACAACTCTATTTTAATATATTTCGTTAAACATTCTACGCTGTGCTCTTGCAGTCTTCTTCACAGAACGACCACGCCTAGGAAGAGTAGTCACAGAGCTGAACTTTCTTCATTGTAGACAGTCTCTTACCGCAGTCACATGAACATTCAGAGTTTTGGAGATATTTTTGTAACCCTTTTCAGCTTGATGCAAGTCAACAATTCTTGGTTGTAGGTCTTCTGCAAGCTCTATTCTGGGAGGCCTATTTCACTTCAAGCAGTGCTTCTTGGAACTAGCAAACCCAAAGCTGAGGTGTGTTTTTAAAGGGTAGGACAGCTTTCAGCATCACATCCAGTAAAATCACACTGATTGGACTAAAGGTTGGCTCACTCCTTGCTCCAATTTGCTCTTGGAGAAGTCATTATGCTAGAGGTTCACATATTTTTTCACCCTACACTGTGTTAGCATGTTATCTTCAATGAAAACATGAAAATATAGAATGTTTACATATTATTGTTGTAAGCAGACTTTGTTTTTCTAAAGTTGTGAGTTTGATGAAGATCAGAGCACATTTTATGACCAATTCATGCAAAACTCTTTTTCTTGAAACTGTTTAATTATAGTAGCACTAGTTGAATTGAAAGCTAACAAATACTTATCACTAGGGCTAAACGATTTTGTAAAATAATTGAATAGATTATTTTTAACCAAAATTGTGATATCGATTCACATTGTAAATATATTTTCAGTTATGTTTTTCCACCATGACAAGTAAAAAAATAATTGAAGTCATCTTAGATTAATAATTAAATCAGCTAAACACCAGTTCACTGAAAAGTTGCATTTATCATCTAAAATACAGAACTGATATAAAGTTTGACATGTTGAATTTCCTGCCTTGTATGACTAAAAAACCCTTAAAACATTGATAAGTCATTAACAAATCAAAGAAACTAAAGTGAAAGTAAAATGAAATAATAAAACAAATGATGTGCCTTTACCATTTTTTTTACCATGTTACCAAACCTGTGGATAGCGTTGAGAACGAACTATTGCTATCAAACAGATTTTAGCTATCTAAAATAGAAGCTTTCCTGTCTATTAAGGCCTTATATGACTATTTAATCACCTGACTGTGTATTAGCTCATTTCTGTTTTCAAATTTGAGTGTTAATTGGAGTATCATTCTTAAAAATACATATGTATGAATATATTATTAAGATAATATTTCATGTATCAATTCTCTGATACTTCCATATCCACTTGTTGCAGCCATGCAGGCGATCGATGGATAAACTTTGAGCCGTACAGCTGGCCTTGCAGTCAGATGAAACGGATAATTGAGTGAATGAATAAACAGATAAGTGAATAACTGCTGTCGAAGTGTGAATCGATGCCTATGGATTCAGTCTCTGGGTCCTGCTGGCCTGTGGATGAAACGAATGAGTGGAGCGGCTTTTCAGGCGCAGTGTGTGTTTGTGTGTTAGCTCATATCCAGATGAACCGGAGGCACTTAAAGTAGTTTGAACAGCTATTGTGCACGTCCAGCTCTCTCAGTCTCCATCCATTTAGCCTTCAATCTTCACTTTCTTTCTCAAAAGTGATCAATAAGTGAATTAACGTGCAAAGGATGAGGCGGCACATGTGGTACAGGCCTTGGCAGCCACTGAACGCCACCACACTCCCCCTTCCCCCAGACAAAGTGCAACCGAGTACACAGAGACCAGGAAATAAGAGCGTTCATTAATAATGAATACATAACCATGCCAAATTGGAGCATGTTCAGCTTTTAAATTCCCCCCTCTCTGTCTCTCTTTTCTCCCTCGGTCGCTCTTGCTTTTTTGTTTTATAACCAGCCAAATTAATTATGGTAATGATTAGTCAATAGGTAACGGTGGCTGTGCTGAGGGAGATATAGTCTTGAGCTTTGGAGGCTGGCAAGGGGAGACCGAGAGGTCCAGGGCAGGAGACAAATAAATAAATAAAAATTCTGAGGAAGACAAGAAGCAGGTGTGGGGAGAAGGGTCAGTCTGCTTGTGTGTTGCACACAGCCCTGGCAAGAGCTGTAAGAAATCACATGGTCTAGTTCTAATTGGACGATGATGTTGTGTTTTTGGGTTAGGATGTTTTTTTTGGGTTAGTGTAGATGGCTTTTTTTTATAACTGATTCCTTGAAAATACAGTCAACAACATGAAAATGTAGTTTAATTGTGTTTGATTTTGCAATCAATTTTAATTAAACATGTTAATAATATAGCCCTCTGATTAGACTCAGCTAATGAAAAACAGAGCGTAACATGAAACAGATGTGCCCCAAGTCTTGGGGATCTTTCAGGTTATGGGTTTTATTGGTTGAATATCTAAATTAGCTTAGTTATTTTAGTTTATTATTAAAAAAAAAAATGGCTTTACTGAGTTTGAGACAGATCGAGGTTGATGCGGTTCACTTTCAGTTGTGTTAACAGTCCAATGCTAACTCTGTTTAGTTCAATAGCAAAAAAAATCGATTAAACTCTGCAAAGCACAATAGCAGAATTCTTCACCTTGCTTGAGATCAAGTTTCCTTCGATTGTGGTTACGGATGAGCCAGACTTCATGCAGAAGTGTTATATGAACGACTTGAAAAGAGATGATTGACAAAGAGAAAGAAAGCCTGTAAGTCTGTCAGTGTCCCAGTGGTGTTGATAAAAGCCGTACATCTCATACATGAAGCTGAGAGACAGAGAGAGCGACAGCTGTAAGACGAAGAGGCGGAGAGGTGATTTGTGTGAGTATTGTATTTCTGTAATCTCTTCTGATCACATCAGCCACAGCCAATAACGCAACACTGAGCCAAATGTCACGCTGCTCTTTCTTCATCTAGCACGTCCCTTTTTCTCTCCCTCTCACATGACTTCGTATTCCCCCTTTTTGCTGCAGAGCTTTGAGAAGAAGCTGAAACCTTGATGGGGAGGAAAGAGCAGCAGTGGAGGAAGGGTGGTGTAGGGTTTATCGAGAAAGTGTGACTGCACATCTTGCTTGATGCAGGTTGACGGATTGTGATGTTCACACACTTGAAGTTGGCATGCTCTGTGGTGTGTGTGCCAGTGGGAAATGAAGTCTAACCAGTGTGGCATCTGTCTCGGCTGCAGGAAAGCCCCGCCTATGCAATGATATAAGTGACAAATTTTTTATTTTAAAATGTTAAAAAAATATATATAGAAATCTGTATTCTTTTATGCAAAAAGACGAGAATTATCCAATTTTCTTTCTATATATTTATTTTTTCATTTTAGTTGCAGTTGTTCAGTTTTAGTTTTCCTTTTCCAGTTTCAGTGTTCAGCTTTTCAGTTTCATTTCTGGCACAAAGGGTTAATTTTGGTGTTTGCAGTAATGTAAGGGCTTTTGTCAGTTGATTTTGAACACATGCATTTTCTTTTTTAAAAAGGGACTAACTTATTGTGGTTATTTAACTATTGTAGATTTTTTTTTCATGTAAAAATATTCAGAATTATACTTTCTATCAATTTATTTTTGTTACAATTTTAAGAATTTAATATAAAACGTTTTGCACAAATCACATTCCATACCTTCTCGTAATCCGGCCGATCCTCAATCTGCTTTTGTGGCTGCTTAGAGTATGAATGAGAGAAATACCCCTCAGTTACAGTTGTTTATTAAGCACCCAAAGACCCACATTTAGTTTTTAAACAGGCAATGACCAACAATGAAAAAAAAATGGTCATTTGCGACACAGTTCATCACAGATGGATTGTTTTATTTATACTTTTGTACAATGTAAAAGGAACCACATTTACATATTTAATCCATGCTAAACCTAACACTACTGCAAAAATGTGTTAAGTGATGTTTAAGTGATGGATTACAGTACTAATGTCAGGGGCTTAGTTGGGAGCTAAATTGCTAGTCTTCTCTCTCTTGCTAGAGCTAAAGGGCAAGGTGCTACACAAATCCACCAGGAAGCTGTCAAAGGGAGCAGAGATGGCAAGCTTCTGGCTTTGCATGAAGAAACAAGGCTGATGTTGAAGGGCAGCAAATCCAGAGACAGGCTAGCTACACTGAACCTCCCAGTCCACTGGCTTGTCACCCACGATATTTTACAAAAAGGGTTGAAACATCTGTGAACGATTGTCCCTGGCTTATGATCCATAATACATGTTGGTAGAACTACGGCGGGCTTAGATCATAGCAACTACAAGGGAAGCACTGATTGATCAGCAATGCACTGCAATGAGATGGTTCTGGTAATTCTCACCACTTGTTTTTATAATTTTTTATATAACAGAAGTGGGTCCAATAGGTGACACAATCAGCCTATGTCCATCTCAAGATTTGTGGTTAGAGTTGTAGGAATATTTTAACAATTAAATTATCATAATAAACATGTTTTATTTAATTCACTTCAATTATGTATTTATTATAAAATATTTCAACAAGACTCGAGAACATTCACGTCTCAAAGGGTTTTGAGTATGCAGAATATGTGGTGTATGTGAGAGTGTATGTGACTTTAATAGTAAAAACGTGGATCTTTTAAGTTGAATTTACGCCCATCATATGTTGGATAACACTAATAAAAACTGTATAAGCATGCCATCTTTTATTATCAAGGGTGTAGGCAGAGTTGGTCTAGAGCTGTATCACAATGCAGTTTCTCTTCAACAATCATAAAAATTGTCTTTTTCATCTCATCATCTCGTCTTTTTAAATATGACAACTCCTAAATCTGCCTTTCGGTTTCATTGTACCCACAAGTGATAGTTGTTCATAGAGAGAGAAAAAGCAGCCCCGAAGTGGAGTGTTTGTTGTGAAAATAATGCACACTTTCATAAGCCGTCTTTCACTCTAATGGACATCTAATGCTACTATTTGCACAAACAGTGAAACTCTGTAAACTAGTGAATGTTTAGTTTAAGTTTAGTTGTTCTTCAGTTCCTATTTTGATGTATTTATTTTTTATTTCCTTTTTTATGTATTCAAGAAGCTTTAGTAATAATTATTTTATTTTGCCCCAATGCATGAAAACTAATAGCCCAGATTAGGACCACCAGGTGTTTCCAATTAGCTAATAAGTGAAGGTGAGCAGTTGACCAGAAATGGAGTGACCCATACCCAGAATTTGTGCTCTGCATGTAACCCATCCCAGTGTACACACACAGCAGTGAATAAAAGCCAAGCAGTCGGGAAACTGGTGCCTTGCTCAAGGTCACCACAGCTGTGGTTGTTGAACTTCAACTCGATGGATCTGAAAATTGAACCAACGACCTTCTAATAACCAGTCCATCTCCTTATCCAACAGACCACAACTGCCCCGGATGGTCTGTCAGAATACTTGTTTCTAATTGGCTGGCAGGTGTTAACCTGGTGTTAATTCTAAATTACGGCACAGCTAGTCTAGGTCAGGCACCTTCGACAAATCTGCATGCTAAAGCGTCCAGAAATATAATGTCTCTCTGATAAAAATCAAACAAAATCGATCAGAACAGCATTCAGTTATTGCCTAGTAATTGTCACACAACACGCTTAAATATCAGATTCATCACCTAACTCTTTCTTGATGAGTGTAGCGAAATGATGAAAAGCTCAAACATATCCAGTGGAATATGCGTAATTTTTTATTCCTGCATTTTTTTCTATATTGTGTTCAGTTTATCTGTGGACCAAATTGAGCTGTTTACCTGTGAATTATCATCATTGGATATATTGACTAAACTTTTTAATTACTCCCTCCTCTGACAATTCCTTCTGATATGTTATCCCTTTTTTGTATAATTGTGTATGACTACGCCTTTCAAATACTTGGTTGTTTATGTTAAATCTTTAAATTAATCATCTGTCCAAAGCAACCTTCACACCTTGTTTAACTTACAAAGCAGTACACAATATTCTGAATGTACTTCAACAGTATCAAACCTATGACTTTATATATCTTGCGAAACAACAGGTAAATATTGCGAAATTATTATTTTTTTGCAACACAGTCATCATATATCGCTTTATTTTCTTCACCAAGTAGTTGTAGGCAAATCTTCACGTAGATTTAACAATAAGTGCAGATAGTGTGATCTATTGATATTCTTATTACAACTCAGGGTCAATCTTCTGCTACCAATAAAATGCTACCATTTAAATGGCATTCTAGACCCTTTTAGTACCCAACTTTTAAGGCAAGATGTCTTTAATCTGACAATCCAGTGTTAACTGATGTTGAGAGGTTTTTACTGTGTGGAATTGGATCCATTTAGCGGATATGTACAGTTCTACTATAATCATTCTGGCAGTAATTATAATTCAGCCATTGGTGAACAGTTCTCTTCTACAAAAAATGAACTTGATTTATCGTTGGTGTCATGGACTCCATGCAGGAATTGTCGTCATATCACCAGAGTCAAGTGTTAATCTTTAGAAGAGTCTTGATCCAAACTGGAACTGGGGTAATCTTTTGTTCCTTTGGGATGATTGTGCGGAGTTAGAAACAGAAGCAATTGAAGAATTTTCCTTTTCCACTAATCCATTTTATGTTTCGTCCTACCCTGCCTCCACCCACGTCACAACACACTCAACAACTAATGCCTATCCACAAATCCTTTCTCTTTTTATTTTCTTAATAGTTTTTAGGTTTTTGACTGATTAAAGAGTGACGATCATGTTTCAACATGCTTGTTTTTTAAACACTCTGCTTCTTATTTGTGACAATGGTTAGAATGTTGCTAGCTCAGTAAACAGAATTGTGGGTTTGCTGTTGGTACATTGTGTTCTCTTTGTACCAGTTCCTATTGATTTAGTTTGATTGATAAAGCAGTACATAAAATGTCCTTATTTTTGGTTCTGTGCTCTAAAGCAAGTGAAGGAGTGCATGTGAAATTAGTGTGGTAAGGAAATTGTAGGCATGTAAGTATGTAGTGTGTGTCCATTGAAAAATTGAGCTAGCAACATTGGTAGATCAAGGCTAGCAGAGCACAGGGCAAAATTCAGTTCTGAACATGTTGACATGCTCACTTTTCTTCATTGCAACCTCATGTTCTTCTAAAGACCTGCACGCACACCCTCTTCAAAATAAATATTTGCATTCTCATGAATATAGTGACTTAAAACATGCATGTTCCAAGTTACTGTTAATTTTTTTCCTTGTAAATACCCCACAGCATTCAGTAAATTGTTATGTAATGCCCGAGCTGTTTTGAAAATGTAGGTTATGAAGGTTAAGTTGTACAGTTGTTGCGCAGTATTTTTGTATTGTTGATACTTAAAATATAAATATATTTTTATTTAATTGTGTATGTATCTATGTATATATATTTAATTATATATATTAATTTTTTTATATTATTTGCATACATTCCATATTATCTTTTGAAAAAAAAGGTTGATGTTTTTGCTTAAAAACCAATTAGTTGTTAATTTAGAGACCTCTCTTTTTTTCTCTAGCATATTAAATATAGCTCTTTAATTAAGCAAACATCTGAAATACTCGGTTAATAGATTATATTTTCTCATGAATAGATTGAACGACTATAAACTATCTTTTGGGCCTTAACGTTCAAAAACTTTATAATCAAGATTAAATAATTTTTTAATATTATTTACTCTGTGCCTGCACAACACACCTCCGAAGTATGTTCACTTCTTCTTGAGTGTGATTTTAGGATTATTACTTTATATTTTTACCTCAGATGGAATTATCTAGGATTACCATCGTTCAATTATTGTTTGTAATCAATAGAGGTGTAAACCACTCCTGACCAATATACAAGGTGAAGTTCTCTCTAATCTAGAACATTCAGAGTTTCAGTCATTCATTTTCTTTCTGGATAATGCAAGTTTGTGCCACCTAGAAAGAGTTAATGTACTGTGGTGCAGTGACAGGCTAGCGCTTGCTGCTAATGTTAGCATCTTCTGACCATGAGAAAACTAAAGCTCTTCAGCTCAAGACAAACTAGAGAAAAATACAAGTCTACCATATGGAGGAAATGCAATCTTCATGTTTGAAAATAAAAACAATTTTCCTGTTGTTAAATGTAATTTAATCTATGTTGTGGGATTTATTTACTTAAAACTCATAAAAATGAAAACACTTATTAAAAGAAAAAAAAAATTTTTTACTTAAATGACCATCATCTTATTTTACTGTCATGTTTTTTTGGTGTAGATACATGAATAAAGTTGATATTAGATCAAGTTAGATCAGTGATAAAAAAAAACATTAAATTTATCACAAGGAAGACTATTTCCAAAGACAAAAAGACTGATTTAAAATAATCATGATATCAATAATTAACGGGATTTTCATTCTTTCCCATTGAGCAGCTCTAGTCACATAATACTTACATATGGTTGTTTTTATTCTGGAATAACTCTCAATAATAAATACATTTTGGTGTTTAATCTAAATGCTTTTTTTGATAAACCAATGCAATCAAAGCTGTAACAGACAATAATTTCTCCTTCTCATTAGTAAGTACTAATTACAATACGTGTAAATAGTTTACCATTGTGCATGTACATAACTTCTTAAACACCATATAAATATTACAAAATATTTGAGATGACCTTATGTGTTAAAATTCAGCTCAGAAGAAGGATTGATTTTTTTATTATTGATTTGTTTCAAAGCCTTCTCACGATGATTAACTACAGATGACATTCTTAGATCTACAACATCCAACCTAAATGACATTTTTGCCAAAAACTTGTTTTCTAACTGGAAATGTGAAACTATTGGCATTCTAAAAATAATTTTATTAAAAATTATACTATTTAGATAATAATATAATGTTCAAAAGTGATTGGGGGGTTTTGTGACCTTTGTATTATAAAAAAGTGATAGATGTTCAAATTCAGTTCTGAATCATATATGCTGAATTTCATGCTACTCATGAGAGTTTTATTAAATCTGTTGCATATTTACCAAGTTTAAAGATTAGATATGAACAGCAGCAGGTTAATGATGAGTCAAAATCCCTGCAATGCACCTTGTCTAAACACATGAGATGTTTAATTCCTCTCCAAAGCTGAGATAAGCCTCCAGACGGTCTCTCCTGAATGCTAAATATAAACTCCCGCTCTCTGTTTTCTCACCGAGTCGTGTTCTTTGGTTTCTCTAATAGGGACACGTTGATGCACACACACTGAAATCAGAGACAGAAACTGGGAGTAAGCTAGCTAGTACGCACACTAACACACTTGCCACGGTGCTGCTCATGCGGATAAAACCTCTGGCAAGTGAAAACGCCCATCCTTTCATGTGAAAACACACACTTGCACTCGCACACAGTTCACTAACAACCCCAAGTGGCAAAACAGCTTTAATATGCATCTCTGTGCCTGAACGCCACTGGCTGTCTTCACATTCATGGCGGAAAGAGAGCAGATGCCTTGGTCTCTCTCTCTTTTCCATTGCCTCCTCTTCCTTTCCTCATTTCAACCCTACTTTTTCTGTTTTCTCCTTTTCTCCTCCATGGTTCCCTTTCTGTCACTTCTTTCTCCACATGTAGGCCGCACATTAGCCCTGGGCCTCAATTTCTCTCCCTCAGTCTTCCCTCTCTGGTGTGTTATCTCAGAGGGGCAGACATAGCATTTCCATGCAAGGCCAGAGCAGGAGTTAACAGTGGGTAGAAGACAGGTGCTAGCATGTTGTGTAAGCCCCATTGAAATAAAACCGCTGGAGTAAATTACTTTGCTACACACTGTGTTTTTACCCACCGCTCCGACAGCATGCATGGAATTTAACGTGTGGTTTGAAGGTGATTGCTGTGTAATGGTAAGTCACAATTTAGGTGGTTTACTGGATCAGAATGAGTAAAAAGTTAACATATTAGGACTGAAACAGTTGAAATCAATCGATTTAATAAAAAAATGATTTAAATGATTGCAAATGAAAGTTTCGTTTAATAAAAATATTAATTAAAAGTATCACTTCCATTTGGTATTTTCTACTTCTGGTCCACCGATCATGAGCGTAGAAAGACTTGCGTGTGCGAATGTTTAAAATGGGACAGATACAGAGCGAGTAAAAAAATGCAAGACTGGAGCCAAAGAAAAAAGGTTTCCAGAATTTTTCAGGATCATTTCAACTTTTAAACATGGAAAGAGCATTCAGTGCATACACTGAAGACAAACTCGAATTTCGATACACTGGTGTGCATAAGCGCAGCCCAGACAGCTTAGATTTTTTTTAGTTTTAGTCTTCGCTGATCTGTAGTGTGTTAATGCTTGTAATTTTAACGTTAAAAAAAGTAATATTGTTTGAGCATTTTTTATTTTATTTTTTTATTTTTTGTTAATGTATTGTATTGTACAGCAGGATCATTCTAAAAGTTATAGTCTAAACAAACATATTTAATGTACTTTTGACCATGATTTGGTTAAATGTGGGAGATGGACACTCCCTTTAAAGAGAAATTAAAAATAATATAACTATATTGTGTACAGTACTGAAATAGTCACTTAAAAAAACATCGATTATCGATAATTAAAAAAAGATAGCTGCAGCCCTAAAATATACATTTTTTTTTTAAATAAACAAACTTTAATTAATTTATTTATTTATGTAACCAGGTGGTTACAGACAACAGACTTTGATTTTGTAATTTTTTTCAGTCGTTTCCTTCTGGCAGAAAGGTGTCCTTTGATTAGTGCGCGGGTGTGACGTCATCGCGAAAACAGTTGCGGTGCGCGCCAGAGGACGGACGCAGGATCAGAGAGAGTCAAGTTTTGCTTCGTGCATAGTTGCCACAAACAAAGGTTTGCGCTGGATAGCGTGTATTAGACACTTACATGGCCGTTTTGATGTGAGAAAAATCATTGTGTATTGTGCCATCGCGTGAGTGTCAAGCTTTGACCTGTAAAGGTGTGGGAAGGCTCGAGCTCGGAGGAGTGCGGCCATTATCTCGGAGGATCTGGTCCTCGTGCATACGCTTTTAGGCTGTATTTACTGGACAATTACTGCCACTACCGTATTTTTGTATTTTCTGTTATGTCAAAAAGACATTGTCTACAAAGAGACATTATTTGAAAAGCATCAAAAAGGATAAGAAAGACCTTCCTTCTTTATTTGATCTTTTATTTGGTTTATTTAATGCAAATTCAGTCTCATAATATAA
Organism: Danionella dracula; assembly: GCA_900490495.1. Lineage (NCBI taxonomy): Eukaryota > Metazoa > Chordata > Actinopteri > Cypriniformes > Danionidae > Danionella > Danionella dracula. The sequence goes on along the minus strand of UELW01000131.1, from coordinate 1,927,657 downwards.
TACAAATTTCTAAGAAATAAAAAAGAACCCTGACTCCATTTGTTGGTCCTCTGTATCATTCCCGGTGGCCACATTTAGTTAGTTAGTTAGTTAGTTAGATTATTTTTTTGTCACATTTTGCTTTACATTCCACCATTGGGTAACAGCAAGTAAAAAATCCATGTGATTAAAAAGTACCAATGTTATGACACCTGTTATTTTTGGTGAGGTTTGCATTTTTTTTTTTTTTTGGTTTTCTAAAGGCGCTTCAAATACAAGCATCTAAAACAGTTTTTTTATTTAAATGCTTAATGATTTATTAGATTGTTCTCATCTGGACTAAAAAACTTGTTGAGGCCTATAGTTCCTCCACTAGAACCTGCTATTCACACGGACTGAGTAAATAGTTTTTTTTTCCCATCCTCTAATTCTTGCTGTTCTAAATATTTGTACCTCTTCAATCAGTACCACATCTGCTTTTTTTGTTGTTTTTATCATTTTGAAAAACAACGATCACAAAATAATTTCATTGGTCTTATATGACAACTAATTACAATTTAGGGTTAAATGATTCACAATAAATTTGCAGTCTGTAAATAAAACTAAACTAAGAATAATCATTATTCAAAAAGTTTTGTTCATTTTAATTTCAATTAACTCCGAGAATAGTAGCATATTTAAATTCATCAGATGTTGCATTGAACAGAGAAATGATTCCAGGACCTTTGGTATTGTTATGTTATTTTAATTACGGCCCATGTTTTTCCATTTTGTCCATCACAAAAACACTCTGTTCAAAGCTTTTAATATTCCTGGAGCTGGCTTGAACACAAAGCGAGACCTGTGGCGAAGCTAAAATTGTCTTAGTGTAGTGTTTAAGTAGTAAACACAGCCTCGGTGTGTGTTTGTGTCCGGTGGGAGTAAATTTGTTTGTCTGTGTGTGTCTGTGTGCGTGTGTTCACTGTTGGGTTAGAGTGACTGACGGCTCGTCCATGGGGCTTATTAAAGTTATCCTCTCCATCTGCCCTCTCTCTCACTCACCTTGCAAATCTTTGCTTTAATTAGACAAGGCTACACGGTTTCCTTCCAAAAACATGGCAGTCGTGGGTGGCTCCAACAGAACCTATAACAGTCAAGGGCCTCAAATGGCTGAGATAGAAAGATAAATAGCCCAATGTCAAATTTACAGCAATATCTGAAAAAAAAAACTATCCTAGAAATTGGATGAGTTGAATTAATTTGTTGGATACAATAGAAGAATGGTTTCAGATGGGCATACCATATTGAAAGTTGTTGGTGATGTGTTTCACCATTGTTGCAGTGCCCTTACTTAATAGGTTTCCATGACAACAGCATATCAGTCAGGCACTAGCGCAGTGTGAGCGTGTGTGCACGCTAGAGAATACAATTCCCTCTGGCTGTGCCCTGTAAATAGCAGTGTTATTACAATAACCACTGGACAAATTCATTATGGTAACATAGCCATGAATTCCTTTGAATAAAGTGTAAACTCTCCCAATAATCCCTTTATTACTGTTGGGGTACCGCAACCATCTCATTAAAGTTCCTTTGTGGTTAGTAATTTTACTATTAGTGTTCTTGATTCTATAACCAAGTAATAATATAGAGGTTCAAATAGGATTCTTATTTTATTTCCAATAATCATGCTGTTTATTCAAAGCTTAAAATTGAATACACCACCAGAGTTTTAGCCCAATTACTGCCAGATAAACAATCAGGGAGATGGTGATATTCTTGCTCTTGGTCGATCCTAATGTTAACCAAATATTCATTGCTATTGCAACAGGTTCTGAAATGTACATTTATTAAACGTGGTAAGCCGAATCAGAGCTGCCTTAATGAAACCAAATGTATTTGATATCCAGATATGAATTGTATGATGATGGATGCAGTTATTTTATGTATGTGCTTCAGAGAAGGGATTTTAAAAGCAACTAAATAGATGATCCCATGATACAGTGTGTATTGTTGTTGAACTACAGAACATAGTTTTACTTTATTGTCTGTATAATTCTCTGAGACCATGCCTATTTTCTGAGTTTCCACCTTCTTTAAAAACACTGAAAAATACAGCTACGATTTCTCTTTCCTTAAAGAACTACCTTTCTAACTGATTGAGATGGAAGGAGACTAAATGCGTCTGCTTGGGGATTGACAACAGCTTTGTGTATGTTTGATATCTGGACAAAACTGAGTTGTGTTGAAAATAACTGATGCCAAGAAATCTCCAGTTCCGGCTTAACAAATCTGAGCATTCTTACTAGGGCTGAAACGATTCCTCAAGTTATTCGAAAACTAGATTGCAACATTGCCTTTACCTCAAAGTCTCTAATAATTACTTTTACTCTGTGGTCTGTCTGAATACTGAATTATCATTGGCTGACTGGTTAACTATAGTTTGCATTTGTATCCTTGCGTGACATTATTCACAGACATTAGCCATTCTCGGCCAACTCGATGCGAAGGCTAGAGGCACGGTGTGATAATCGTTCATGGATTTGCTCAACTTGCATTCTTTTAGGGACTGTGTTTGCTCCGCTGGACTGAAACTGAGAATCATTCAATCCTGAGGAGAAATGACGGGGCTCCTTCATTGAGGACATGTGTCGTCAAAGCAAGATGTAGACTGACGTGAAAAATCTTCCACTGTACTGTTTCACTCATTTATCGAGATTTTATTTATAGCTTAATTAGAGTTGACAAAAAAAAAACAGGAAGAAAAATGACGTTTATTAGGTGGAAACTGCTGTTCGTAAACGAAAGTTAAAGATAAAACAAAGTTTCTCATGGAAGTTTCTACTATAACTTGTGCTTCAAAACAGCATATTGAACTTTAAAAACAGATTTTTTTTAGGACACCAAGGTTTACCAAGTTTTGTTGTTACACATTAAATTGCCATCAGATATGTTGCTTGGTTGTATGATGCATGCTTTCCATAGCACGATAATCATCTAAAATTACTGTTACACACATTGATTTTTAAATAATGTATTGCAAGGACGTCTGGGTTTCTAAAGGAGACAAAGCTTAAAGATTTTGCTTATATGAACAATGCAAACAATTTTCCTAATCCTTGAATTGTATTCTATTTTCATCACCAAATAAAATTTTTACACTTTTATAATATGTATAAAAACTTGATTTGGATTTGTTTTTAGAGTAAGAATCATTACTCTTGACCCTATTTAAAAATATACCATATTGGTGTAAGTAATGACTGTGAAAGATATGTTTATCTTTATCAAAATTCAAGCTGTCATCTGTATTGGAATTTTGTAATAATAAAAAAAAGTTTGTTTTATAATATTGATTTTTATTCATTGAATGTCATCATTCACGCTGTACTCTAAATGGAAGTGAAATAGCTGAAGATGACCTGCTGGCTGCAAAAATACAGTCATGCAGCCTCTTTATAATTTCAAAAGGGATTCATAATTATTTCATTAAGAGAAGACATATTTTTAAACAACTAGTAAAACACCTCTGCACCCTTATTAAAAGTAATTGCTTCATGTCTTTAACAGCAAAACCTTTCATTGTGACTGACACTATTGTTCAATACATATTGACAACATCATTTTTTTTTACTTTGATGCCTGTAGTGTTTTTGATGATCTGATTTTAAGGGAATTAGTTGTTCCCCCCAGAATAATCAAGGAAAGCATGCGAAGAATGTCCATACTTGGATATAGAAGTCTAGCCAGCCCAACAGGTGTCAGGCGTGACGTGTCGGGTCAGGTGATCATCTGTCAGGTCGTCTGTCTCTGATAATCCTGGTGGACTGACAATCTGTCATCATTTGTCTAATGACCGTGCAAACAATCTCATCTGTTCGCTGTGTCAAAGCGTGCAAGCCATCCTTAATTGTGAAATTAATTGAAAAACATTTTAATTAAAGCCCAACCTGCGCTTCTCCATCCCGAAATTTATAACCTGCATTTCTCACATTATTTTAGCTCCTTCTTCCTTTGCCACAATCCTATACATGTGAAAATTGATTTGTTGAATGAGAAGGAACTCAGGATTTCTAAACAAGGTATTGAAATCAGACTTGATGCTATTTCACTATATATATATATATATATAGTGATGGATGGTAAATGCTTGGTGGCAGTGTTCCAAAATAGTTTACAGTAAATTCCAAAATAATATACTATAGCATTTTAACTCTCTATACATTTAATTACATGTTGTTTAAAAAATGTAGACCTGTTGTACAGGTAAGTAGTAATAAAATGAAGAATAAAAGTGTCAAAAGATTGAGAGAATCAGATAAATGGTGCCTGTCGTGGCGGTAATCCCAGAACCCGGTGGTGGACACCGGAAGTAAGGGATGCCGTCAAGCTGAAAAAGGAGTCCTATCAGGCCTGGTTGGCTTGTGGGACTTCGGACACAGCCGACCGGTACCGGCAGGCCAAGCGCGCAGCAGCCAATGCTGTGTTAGAGGCAAAAACTCGGACCTGGGAGGAGTTCGGGGAGGCCATGGAGGAAGACTATCGGTCGTCCTCAAAGAAATTCTGGCAAACTGTCCGGCGCCTCAGGAGGGGAAAGCAGTGCCCCACCAACACTGTTTACAGTAGAGGTGGAGAGCTGTTGACCTCGACCAGGGATGTGGTCGGGCGGTGGAAGGGATACTTTGAGGGTCTTCTCAATCCCACTGTCACGTCCTCTGTCGAGGAGGCAGAGGCTGGGGTAGTTGAGGTGGATTCGTCTATCACCCAAGCCGAAGTTACTGAGGTGGTTGGTAAGCTCCTCAGTGGCAAGGCACCGGGGGTGGATGAGATCCGCCCTGAGTACCTCAGGTGCCTAGATGCTGTGGGACTGTCCTGGCTGACACGTCTCTGCAGCATCGCGTGGCGGTCAGGGACAGTGCCTCTGGAATGGCAGACCGGAGTGGTGGTCCCTCTTTACAAGAAGGGGGACCGGAGGATGTGTTCCAACTACCGGGGGATCACACTCCTCAGCCTCCCGGGGAAAGTCTATGCCAGGGTACTGGAGAGGAGAGTTCGGCCGCTAGTCGAACCTTGGATGCAGGAGGAACAATGCGGGTTTCGACCTGGTCGTGGAACACTGGACCAGCTCTATACCCTCTGCAGGGTCCTCGAGGGGTCATGGGAGTTCGCCCAACCGGTCCACATGTGCTTTGTGGATTTGGAGAAGGCGTTCGACCGTGTCCCTCGTGGTGTCCTGTGGGAGGTGCTCTGGGAGTATGGAGTCCGGGGCACTCTGCTAAGGGCTGTCCGGTCCCTGTACAACCAGAGCAGGAGCTTGGTCCGCATTGCCGGCACAAAGTCAGACCTGTTCCCAGTGCGCGTTGGCCTCCGGCAGGGCTGCCCTTTATCACCAGTTCTGTTCATAGTTTTTATGGACAGAATCTCAAGGCGCAGCCGGGGGCCGGAGGGGGTCCGGTTCGGGGACCTCAGGATTTCATCGCTGCTGTTTGCGGATGATGTTGTCCTGTTGGCTTCTTCGGGCCTGGACCTGCAGCGTGCGTTGGGGCGGTTTGCAGCCGAGTGTGAAGCGGCTGGGATGAGGATCAGCACCTCCAAGTCTGAGGCCATGGTTCTCGACCGGAAAAAGGTGGCCTGCCCTCTCCAGGTCAGTGGAGTGCTCCTGCCTCAGGTGGAGGAGTTCAAGTATCTCGGGGTCCTGTTCACGAGTGAGGGGAGGATGGAGCGCGAGATCGACAGGCGGATCGGTGCAGCATCTGCAGTGATGCGGTTGCTGTATCGGTCTGTTGTGGTGAAAAGGGAGCTGAGCCGAAAGGCGAAGCTCTCGATTTACCGGTCGATCTACGTCCCTACTCTCACCTATGGTCATGAGCTCTGGGTCATGACCGAAAGGACAAGATCCCGGATACAAGCGGCCGAAATGAGCTTCCTCCGCCGGGTGGCTGGGCGCTCCCTTAGAGATAGGGTGAGAAGCTCCGTCACCCGGGGGGAGCTCGGAGTAGAGCCTCTGCTCCTCCACATCGAGAGGAGTCAGCTGAGGTGGCTTGGGCATCTGTTCCGGATGCCTCCTGGACGCCTCCCAGGGGAGGTGTTCCGGGCATGTCCCACTGGGAGGAGGCCCCGGGGAAGACCCAGGACGCGCTGGAGGGACTATGTCTCCCAGCTGGCCTGGGAACGCCTCGGGATCCCTCCCGGGGAGTTGGAAGAAGTGTCTGTGGAGAGGGAAGTCTGGGCATCCCTGCTTAGACTGCTGCCCCCGCGACCCGGCCCCGGATAAGCGGGAGAAGATGGATGGATGGAGATAAATGGAAATCAAAATAAGCTTAATCCAAATAGAGACCAGCGACCAAAATCAAAGACTTTGAGGCAACTGTTAGTTTTTTTTGTTTTTTGCTGAACCTTTCACTCTAACAGAACATCCAGATTTCTCTCTCCCTTCCAAATCCCAACCTTCCTCTTGGCTCAATCACAGTTTCCAATAGTTTCTTTTCCTCTGTGTGAGTTCTGCTTCTCACAGCGCTGGCACTCCAGGATTCTGACCATCCCTGACTCTTCTGAGCACTGGGCCTTTGTAAAGCTGTCTCCTCAAAGCCAGAGTGAACGTCCTGCCTCAGGGAGTAGAGCTCATCTGACTGGCCTCCCTCAATCTCTCATCTCAGTGTGCAACCCTCACACTCACATACACACACCACCACATGCAGCGGGTACGATCCCTCTTCACAAAATCTGATTTCTTTTGTGTGTGTTTATCTGGCTGGTGCTTGCTACTTAAAAGCCTAGCATGTTCTTTTTGTGATTTGTTAGCCTCTGGTCATGTGTTCTCAAAATGATTAACTTCAGTCTCAGTCGAGATCTGAGCATGGGTGATTAATTGATTCGTCTTTGAGCAATCAAGACCCTCTTTTATTGATTAACAGCTAGTCCATCATTTAAGAAGTCGCCTCGGCTGGATGTGTGTCTCCCTCGAGAGACATACGCGTCGGTGATTTTTGTTATTCGCCTCCCTGTGGGATAACGTGCTCTGACAAACAAAGCAGCCACTGATAGATGTGTCTATTGTGCATAATTAGCCAAACCCATCCTTAGTCAGTGAGAGGATGGATTAATGAATTAAATCCGCATTGATGCATTACAAGGTGGAAAAGGAAATATCGAGCACTGCTTGTTCTGCCCTACATTTGAAACATTATGTCATAGTGAACAATACCAAGCATTTCCACAGACAGAACGTTCTAGACATGGGCTCCGGAAGGCTGTAACCTTCATCTGTCTGGAGTACTTTCTGAATGGCTTAGCCTTGATTGAACATCAAGTGTCTGTCTCTTTGCGCTCGAAAATTGCAAAGATCTGACAGGATGTTAGAGCCACATTTTAAGCGCCACTTTTTTTTTATACAAGAGCCATTGGGATGAGCCCAGTGGCGTTGCTATGGAAACATGGCGTCATAGGTGCGGAGCAGATTGTAGCGATTGTGCGGCTGGTTGCCATGGTGATGGGGATGCTGGGAGGAGCAGGTGCTGAGAAATGACCGATCCATCTGAGGCCGTGCTGGTGGGAGAGCAAGCGTCTGTCTGGTCATCTTTCATCCCTTTTTCTAATCAAAGACTCCATGGAAGAGCAGTTTTTAGTCCGGGCCCTCTGTTTTTATCAATATGCATTTAATATGCTTGGTATTATGCTGTTTATATCTTCCTAAGCAAACAGAAGGCAAAGCTGGAACACCTAACATATTTTAGTGAGGCCATATCAAAATGCACAGTCTGTTGAAGTAAAAAAAAAATAACATGAAATATTTCAGTGCACACAAACTTAAAATACATCTAGTTAGAAGTCTATAATACAGCAAACAATTTGATGTTATCCTGCTTTTGTAGTGCTGTGAATTGGTATAAAAAATTGTGTGAATCTTGATCTTATTGTGAACAATTTGCAAAAAAAAAAAAAACTTTTTTCTTAAATCAAAGTAGACAATGTGTTACAAAACCCACAAGGATTACCTTTAATTATGTTATCCATTGATTGATTTTGCAGTTTTGTTCAGTTTGTGCCCATACATATTTATACCTGCTCTTTTCCGCTAACAACACATTCTTTCACTCTATCAAATAGCCACCCTAACCTTTTTATCCATTGGTATAAAAAGTCACACTAAAATCCTAGTAGCAGCTTGCTTCCTAAACCTGCCACCTGTTAACCACCACCAGCTTTCTGCTGCTTCTACCTCTACTTGTACATTTATTTTACATTTACATTTATGCATTTGGCAGACGCTTTTGTCCAAAGCGACTTACATTAGGGAGAGACAATATGCAATTTGTTACACCGTCAAAGTCTATCTCAACTTCTCACAATAGAAATACTTGTACCTCTATAGTTCCTTTTGTCACTACCCACTGATACTTACTTGTGCAAAATGCTAACTTCCTCTTAATTGCAACTCTTCATATTACCTGCTATCTCTAACAGCTAACTACTAATGGGAAGCTGGGCAACTTTTTTTACCTACTCTTGCTACCAGCTACAGACAACTTTAACTAGCTTCCTTCTACTTGCACCAATACTCTATGTATTTTTCCCATAGACTGTGTATTACATGGACGTAGTATACAACTTTTAGTATGTGCATTTAGTAACATGCACAACATTTTGTATGTTTAGTTAGCGAAACATGCTAAAAATGGGCTTAGCCAACCATCGCCACCCGGTAACCAAATATTGGTCTAGAGAGGCAGGACGTAAGAATAGCACAGATGTCTGATTGTTTAAGATATATAAAATGTAAGCATTCAGCCAAACACATTTAAAAATAATTCATCCCCCTCAGAGTGTTCATGCAAAACTATCGATCTAAATAAAAAGACATTAGAGCACCAGCAAATATGTTTTTTCCAGATCCAAAGTTGGGCAGCTTTAACATTGGAGTGAATGAGAATTTGCTCACTTCTGGCTCCACTCCTATTGTGGCCAGTTGAGGAATTACAGTTGGTTGGGTTATTTTTGTTTCATACTAACCATCAGAATCTACCTGAATAACTTATTTTTACATACATGTACTACCAGTTGAAATATAACCATCTCCTTTCTTCTTGCACCATGACCTTATGCCTTTTCTGGTACCCATTGCTTGGACTATTACTGTTTGGACATGAAGCTTTAATATTATTGCTTCAAGTACAACCAGGTAGTATTCAATAATTTCTCAACACTATTATGAGGGCAGGAATAGCATTTGCTTTTCTTGTAGGCAGTCTGCTTTGCAAGCGTGTCTTTGAGTGATGTCTCAGTCGCATTTTGTGGAGACAAGCGAAAAGTCTCACATCTTCTGTGTTTAGCTGTTTCAAAACTATTTATTGTTGTCCTAATGAAAGCCCAGTAGATAAATATGTTTTTTTACAGTGACAGTAGCCAGCTTAAATTTCCTTTCACGTTGCAAAACTGAACAATAAACTGTATTTTGCGGCATCAGTCATACTTTCTGATTTCTACACCTCATGAGTGTCTCTGTTAGCTCTTTGTGAACAGTCTGGGTAGCACTAGTCTGCACATTATAAACCATTTAACTACAGTAACTATTAGACAATGAAGTTAACACCTAGTTATGCATTTAAAATATAGTCAAATACATGATACATTTATACATTTAAAAAATACTTTTTGGTCATACCGCTAAGCTCTACAAACTAGCACATAATATTTCGATCATTGCTTAATTTATTGTGTATTATACTTTAAAACATCAAGGTTTCTATATAATAGGACAGTTATATTTTTGTAAATTCTATGTAAGCACTCAGCATTTTAATTGCTTTCGTTATAAATTCTAATAAAATCTTTAAATATGCTTTTTTTGTAACATGGCTATTGGTTTTTATGTGGCTATCTCCCTCTGCAGCCAACATCTAAACCAGTGCCAGGCAAAGGACACATTGACCAATAACAAGTTTCCAGGCCAAGCACTCCAAAAAGCTCTCCTCTCTTCCCACTTTACCTAGAGGGCTTTATTCTGGCCCTGCTAAATAGCTATCTAGTCAGAGGTGCACAGGTGCACAGGGAGTGTGCATCCTGCCAAATTCTGTCTACTGGCTTGTTCACATCAGAGGCTGAGTCAGATTTCCAGCGGACGAGAGGCGAGAGGGAGCAAGAGGCTGCAGTTTCTATTGCACAAACGAAAAAAGAAAAAACAGCTTGCCTGTCTGTTTTTCTCTCATTGCATAATGGCTTCAGAGGTTAACGTGGTACATGTTTTAAGCTACGTTTTAAATCTTTGTTTTTCCCAAAGCAAGACGTGTTGGGCTGTGCAGAAGCTTAAAAGAAGATTACCAGACAGACAGAGGCATGACAGTGTAGCATGAGGGTGAAATAATCTGGTCTGCACTCTGTTAATATTATTAAGGCCCGTAGTTCTTGAAGAATTTACATGAAACTTTGTATCATGTGGACACTGACAGACACAGTAAGACTGGTTTCAAAGAAAATATCACTTTCATTATTGATGTTTGTTGTGCCATCAAAACTGACCTGAAACTGTTCTACAATGAAGCAGACAAAAACAATATATTTCCGTGTGTGTTTGAAAGGAGATTTGTGCTGGTAATTTCTGATAATTGTTTGTATATTGCATGGCATGTGGAGAACATTGAATGGGTGGTTTGACCTTGATGCTTTGGTTTTGTGAAGAACTATTGATTCAAATGCTATTTTTTGTACCTTGGCTGGTGGACATGAAAATACTTCATCTTTGTCCAGTGTGCAGTGACTGCTCTCAAAAGAAAAGTAACAAGGATGATTCTGATGATAATGTTTGTATAATATGCCACTTTCCCTAAAAATCTGAATTTTGATAAGATTATCAAAGAGGAAGTTGTGGCTTGGGAGATGAGGAGATTACTGGGAAGAAAGTCGCTGATTCAATTGACTGTTTTAGAAGAGATGAAAGGTGACCTCTCGCAACTCTGACAACAAGAAATTTGTGCCGACTAAATTATCATTATTATTTTTTTGCTCAAGTACCACAATAATTATTGCTACATGACTGGACCAAGACAAGGGCCACAACTGTTCGCTCACGCCTCTGCTAAATGAATTATTATTGTTATGTTTTATTAATTGTGCTCCATGCCTTCTTTGATTAATTAAAAATGATGGCACTTCTGCTAGAGGCGTATCATGTGTTGGTCCAGATAACATTTGCACATAAAAAAAGATATGTACATTTATATACATTAGTAGTTTTCTTCAATAAATATTATCTAAACAAGAGAGCATATATGAGCCATGAATTACATTTATATTGCTGGAATTAATATGAATTAAACATTTGTAAAAAAAAAAAAAAAAGAAAGAAAAAATCACAAAAAATGTTTTGAATTTATTGAGATAACAACCCTAAAGCTTTGTTCACACTGAGAATTACAAAGTGCAAAGAATGTTCATCAATTGACACAAGAAATGGGGACTAACTCTTTTTCCCGCAGACAAACTCCATCCTCTGCCATTGCTGGTTTCCGGGTTTATTTCCTGGACTTTTGCTACTTTCTCTCCACCACTACACATTCTTCTTCACACATCAGTACCAGCTAAACCCACTCTCCATCTCTGTATGAATTAATTCTTGACTTTATGCCCATTGACTTAAATTTCACTCAAAATCCACACAACTTCCATTATTGGTATGAAAGTGCAGTAAAATGCTGAAGGACAAATAGACACAAGAATGCTAAATAAATAAATAAATAAAAAACACTTCACAAGTAGATATGCTGTGCTTAGCGATTCACAGTAAAAAAAAAAAAAAGTTCTTTATTGAATTGTTTTGAATGAATCTCTGCTGCCAGTTAAAGTTTACTCAAACATGTTTTGGGAGATTGTCAGCTTCTGTCAAAAAACTTAAGGAAGTTCTTGCTTTCAGGATTTTGAAGTGTATGGAATATTTTATTTTCTACTATATAAGAAAATGTTGCATTTGAGAGAAAGAGACAGTCCAAACAGCCTGAAGGCCTATGCTGCATTCTCTGGAAGGAGCTTTACGATTCAGGAAGCTGTAGCAAGAATGTTTTTGAGAGAACATTTTGAGTTTGTAATGCAAAGACGGATTCAAACTTTCCATACTTTCAGTTGGTCATTTTTCCTGCTGAAAAAAGGCACAGCAGATAGCTTTGTTGAAAGAACCTAGATACTGTAGAAAGAGATGGGAAGCTCATGCTTCGTTTTTCTCAGGAAAAAAAGGAAAGTGCCTCTTCAGGTTCAAGTGTGGGCAAAACTCCATTTGTGGTTCAGTTAAAAAGGATGTAGGCTCTTAAAAGCTGCTTATTGGCTCCTACACTATAACAAAAGTAAAAACGGCTCATAAGTGACAATTGATACAGAACTGAATAACACACAATCCTTTAGGCAGCCTGAAGAGCCCTCTTGCTCCCTCTTGGTCTTTGGTTTCCCTCTTTTCCCCCTCTCCAGCCTGGCCTTGGCATCTCAACCAGCCAGCTAAGCCTCTCCTGGCTGCAGTACAGGAAGACTGCAGCGTTTAGACTGATCACAGAGGGAAAAGACACCTAACGGAGCTTAGCATGGAGCTGCTAAGCTAGACCGGAGAAGATTAAGCCTCTGAGAAAATCTGCTTTGGAATCAATAACATGCTTTTGGGCCAAAAGTCTGTTTTGTGTCAAAACTAATATCTTCAATACATGCAGACACAGTATGGCCATTTTATTAGGGAAGACCAGTTAGGACCTGTAAAGCTCATTTGTTGGTGTAATGTATTATTGTTTAACTTTCCAAATTCTGCCATTTTAAGGGTCAATTTGATGCAGAATCCAGCTGCGAGATTGCTTACTGGGGCTAAAAGGTTTCCAATATTTCTCTGCTTCTGAAAATACTGCATTGACTATATTTAGGTGGGTTCTTCTATAGTGGTTAAATCTTTGAGTGGCCAAGCTCATTAATATTTGGTGGAGCTTCTTGACAAACAAAAAATGTGCTAAGATGCTGAACTCATTGGATTGAATGGCTCTCAGAATCTAAATAAATAGCAAAGGAAGCCAAACTTTTTCCGTTATTGTACCTCATTAGTGGAATGCTCAGCTCATGGACAAGCTTTTTTTTTTTTATTTGGAAAAGTGTAGTTGAAGATGATTTTTTTTGGCAATGATAACGATGATCAGAAAATGTGATGTGAAGTCTTGATTCAATATACGTTAAGCTGGCATGCATTGTTTCTGTGGTACTGTGTTTAAAGTTCTCTATACTTTGTGTGTAGTTTTATGTTGTAAATTAGGTATAAATACTTATTTAGCTTTACTTAAAAACTCGTTGTGTACTTTGAACAAGTTTGAGATGATAATCTTTTTATCTGATGTGTTGGGGATTCTGTTACACAATTTTTTTGTAAAACAAACAAATAAATAAATAAAACGGTGGCTGCTTTTAACATGCTAGATTAAAAATCATTTTTATCTGAGCAAGACAATAATCCACCTCCTGTCAGATGATCTTATGTGTGTCTCAGACAAATCCTCATTTCATTCTTGAAAACCTTTGATAATTATTTGAAATTATGTAGTCAGTTATAAGAAGGGGTTGTAAAAAAGCATCAGGTGAATGTTGGTTTCTCTTAGTCCAGATCAAATAAACTAGAGTAGTATAGGGAGATCACCCAAGGATTTCTTTTTATTATTTATAACTTGCATTTTTCTTGTCTTGCTAGGACCTCCTTATTTAAGTTTAACATTTCAACAAATTTAAACTGTCCCTGATCACTGCCTAACCACCTCTACTGACTCAATTTAAGCTTTCTAAGTGAGTGTAGTATACACACCCCAAACCATGGGTTTATCATGTTCTAACAGTTTCTGGCAGACATGCCCAAGATGAACAAATTTTTTACCCAAATATACTTTACTGGAACTGTTGCAGCTGTATTAATATGAATATCTGTACTATCAGTACTGAACTTTACAAAAAAACAACAACAACAACAACTTATTTTTGTCAAAAATGATAGCCGTGCTTTTATTGGTTGTTAACGGAACACTTTAGAACAAAAAAAAAGAGTTCCTTTTAGGATATTTGTGATACAAAACATGTTAGGATCCATACTCCATACTCATATTACAACTGAGGTCAAGTTAGTGATATCATGTAACTTACATTGAACTTTTTTATGAGGTAATGCTGCTTCAACAATCCCAGATTTTGTGTAAGGGATTGCATGTTTGGTTAAAGCAGAGGTCTGATGTGTTTGGATCCAGATTCAGCATGTCGGTGACACTGATTCACCATCAGTGTCTGGGACAGGCTCCAATCGGAACAGCCATCTGGTGACCAATCAGAGCCCTTACTGTGATGTCAGTGTGGTCAGTGGATCCTTGGGCAAAGGATGCTGGGCAGGGCCAAATGTTCCGACTTAAATAGACCTTATAAAGGCTGAAAATGCTCTTCCAATCCTGAATGCCAATGTTACAACAAAATTTGTCAGATTAAGATCGAGTTTTTTTCCCAACATTTTACAGGCATGCACAGTGCTGAATCACCAGAAACTATTTAAAATAATTTTTGAGAAAGACAATATTTTCTTCTAAATACATAAAATATAAATACTTTAGAAGTAGTTCATTTTAAGGTTCAAACAGTATAGTCGGCAGTGGTTTACATTTTCTGACAACAACAAAAAAATACAGTTTTGAGCTAAACATAGGGTGCTTAAGTGATCTAACCTTTATCCTTCAACACATGCAAAATACAAAGATAAGCAAAACAAAAAACTATCGTAGAATTCAGATTCAGGGCATGTACGTGATTGACAGCTCTGTTAACTCTGACCTGATTAATATTTCAGTGAGTTCCCTGAAGCAAATGCCAGAGCAATCTAAAACAGTCTTCAGTGGAGTCTCCAAACTGCTGCCCCATAACCCCCGTGATCTGGCTGAGTCACAGCACTCTGGCTTGCTGGGATGCCAGACACTGATGAAAATCCTCCAAACTCACTCACCACCTGTGGTTTGTGGGCCCTGCCGATTTAACACAGTAGGCTGGCTCAGCTTTAAGTATTGAGGATGAAAAAGAAGAAGAGGGAAGTTTGAATCCCAATCCTTGGCCAACATTAAAAAAAAGTAGTGAATGTTGTGGCAGATGGATGAGTGTGAGATTGAAGACGAGAACCTGCTAGTTTAGAGAAGACTTCTTCTCAATCTCCATTTATTTGTAAGAATCTAAGAGTAAACTCTGAGAAATCTTTAATTTAACGCTGATATCTACTTATTTTTCGGTAAAGATGATCAGTATCTGACCTTGTTTGTTTTTGTGATGGGTTGTAATAAAACCATCATTTGTTAGGCTAATTGTTTCAAAACAGGAACAAAAAAATGCATTTGTTTCAAAACCTCTAGAAAACAACAATAATAATTAAAATATAATAAACTTTATTTAATAAAGTGCCTTTATAGTTATGCTTCACAAAGCGCTGAACAGAAGTTGTACAAAGTCAGAAAAAATGCAGATAAAATATTAAAACAATACAGGATTAATATCACATGTTTAAAGTTAAAAGCAAAAAAAAAAACTAAATAAATAAATCATAACAAATTAAAAAAGTAAGTTTTTGTCAGCATTATTGTTATTGTTTGTATTAATTATTGTTATTAACGTTATTATTAAACACAGATGCTCAAACAAAAAAAAAATCCACTTAAGCTAGGATAACCTCCTGAGAACTAAGGAAAAACAATATCTTCCAATGTATTTTTTCTGTCTATTTAGAGCAGTTTTGTCCCAACAATGAAATAGCATTGTAAAGGCCAGTATGTCCACTATTGAGCACATCAGGACTTAAACTATATAGACCAAAAACAAATGTCGACTACAGAGGACATTCATGAATAGGCTGGGTCTCAGAAGAAAATAAATCCATGTGATCGGACATTAAAATACAAAAATTACAAATACCAGTCTAAAAAAACTCAGATAGTCTCTATAGGGGGATAAAAGCTCCAAATGCAGAAGGGACAGCCAGCAACACTGTTACATCCAGGAACATCCAAACACCCTGAAGAGGTGGTGAGATAACATAGATACATTTCCACAGAACAGAACGAGGCAAATTGGGATGATAACCAGAATAAATGCAAGCTGTTGCTGAACGTATGACAGCAACTGACTAGTGATAACATAGAGGAACTAATCAGAGTGAACATAGCAGATGGGGAGCTAATCGAGACTAATGACTGAAGGAGAAACAAGTGGACATGCCAGAAAAAAAGAAGTGCAAAGCAGATAACCTAAAGATCCCTGACAAAGATGGTGTTTTGTTTAACATTAGCTCAAACAAGAACACTCATGGTGTTTTCAGTAACACAGCAAAGCTTTAATCAACCTAGGACCTGTACTATGAACGTGGCTTAACAAACTCAGAATGACCGGATTGGATTTGACTTGACAAAACCTAACCGTTTTAATCAGGCTTAATCGGTACCATGAAGCAGCTGATCAACTTTCTTTGTCGAGTCAGGCTTTGATCCTGAAGCTCTGATTATTTCACATGAAAGACTGACATAGACACCAAATAACCAATTACAATGAACATGATAGAGAGAGATTTTATATTTGTCAACGGTGGAGCATGTGAGTATAGTTTGAAAGTACAATGAGTTTGAATATATATGTTGTGTCGTAATAATTCTGTGGCTGCTGCCAAAGCCAGGCAAGATTGTTGGCAGAAATTAGCTGATTTTGTGAATTTGATGTCAAAAAAGCACATTTTGTATTAATGTAAAATTTAGTATCATGTTGGATATGCGTTTGGTAATGAAAGCATATTTTTGGCACTTTAATTACACACCGTTTACCTTTTTATGTCATGTTAACGTGTTTATAGTAGTGTTACAAAACAAAATAAATACTTAAATATCTGAATGTATGTTTATATTTAAAAGGTCTAAATACTTGTCTTCCTTTTTTTGGAAGATGTAACCCCAATGCAAAACGATTATGGAAAAAAACAAGTTCTGGAGCAGGTTAGCCGTGTAGCATTAAATTGATTAAATACTAGATCTTTTCATAGTACCCAAAACCCAGGATTGGTGCAAGCTAACCCCAAACGTAGCTGTCCAACCAGTTAATCCGACTTCATGGTACAGGCCCCTGATCTAGCAACTACAATACTAGAAATGATACACACCAGAGGTTGTGTATCAGTGTATTTGGAGTTTTTTTTACCAGAGTAGTTAGAGTACTTCACAAGTGAAATGAAAAGAGTAACATTTCTATGGTGGACAAATTATATCTGGGAAAAAGTATAACAATGAATATCTGCCATATTTCAGAGCACAACAGTTCTGTATACTTTAGTCTTAAAGTAGCAGAGTAGTTGAAGAAATCATAGGGTCAAAGGTTTTTTATGTTCTGAAAAGCCCTGGATGTGATGGATATTCTGCCCACAGCCCTGCACCCTGACCCTGTGTTTGTGAGCGTACATTCATCCTCATCACTTTATCCGTACGTGCTACATTGCTAATAAAGGCAGTTTAAAGATATCAGTGTGCTACCATGTGTTTGTGTATGTGTGAGCGAGTCCCTGAAGAGCTCCAGTGGCCCTCCAAGAGCAGC
Organism: Danionella dracula; assembly: GCA_900490495.1. Classification (NCBI taxonomy): domain Eukaryota; kingdom Metazoa; phylum Chordata; class Actinopteri; order Cypriniformes; family Danionidae; genus Danionella; species Danionella dracula. Next base: position 1,910,110 of record UELW01000131.1, on the reverse strand, counting down.
GAGACTCTTGTTGAACAAACCAAATGTGCAGCACAACAGTATGTATGAATAAGACACACTGGCGAAATAAAAGGTCAAGGCCTGCTCGCTGCAGAGAAGGCTGTGATTCTTCCACCGCTCCCTTGCTGTTTTCTGCAGAAGCCATTGTTCACTTCACACCCACCATTTTACCACCCATCTGTTCATTAGTCTAATTTATTCTTTATTCAACCCTGAATGCAATCCATATTGTGATAAATTGGATTGTTGAGAGATGGAAGTGTGAGGATCAGTTCATGCACCGATCTAAATATGATGCTTGGCTGTCATATTTCAATTAAGACTATACATACAGCATAGGAATATATTAGAACATGATAAAACATAATATATTATATTCTATAGTTTATTTTTTATTGATTACAATGTTTTAGTTTCTTTCCTTGTACATTTTTTTTGGAAAATATTATAATTGTACAAACTTTTGTGTCAAACTAACAGAAAATCTAACAAAGAGTCAAAATCAATGAATAATGTATTAATCAACAAATAATTGTGACAGTATGATTATCCTCATTTATCTATTCATTATCCTCATCCTCTTCTTTTTTCACTCCACACACAAAGGAATTATTTGCTAATACTTCTATTTTAGTTGACTTGCTGCACATACTTTAATGACATAGTTGACAACAATTCATATTTTTGTCTTTTAGAACTGTTTTTGTTCATTTTTATTTGCTTTATTGACTATTTTATTTTCAGTTATACATGTAAAATAGGGTTGAAAGCATAAAACAACATATATAAAAAATGTATAAATCAAGTTGTAACTATTAAATCATAAACTGAAGAAGCCCTCTTTCCCATGGTTTTAGTTTGCAGAAGGGATCTCTGACTAAGTGGAGCTCGGCGAATGGTTCTGGGTGCAGTTAAAAGCGATGACAAATACTCTAGAGCAAAACCATGAAGTACTTTATACATAAGGTTTAAAGTCTTGAATATAACATGGAAATAAACAGGGAGTCAAAGGAAACATTTCAGAACAGGTGTGAAGTGTTCTTGCGGCGGAAAGAAGGCGCAGTGGTGTATTTGGTCGTCCTGTAGCCAGGAGGTTAGTGATTTGATCCCCGCTAGGGTCATTCTGCTGTTGTGGCCTTGAGCAAGCCAGTTCACCAGCAATGCCCTGTATTGATGAATGTGATTGGTGGGATTTGGTGATGGTTAGGAGGTCGTAGGCTTGGATTGGCAGCCACATCCTATCACACTGTCCTAGGGTAGCTGAGTGCTACAAAGGTACCACCATAGTGTGAATGTGGAATGAAAGAATAATGCACTAAACATTGTAAAGTGCCTTTGCGCTCTGGAAAAGCGCTATATATACCCCACCAATATACAAGCAGCTAATTTCTGAACATACTATGACTTGTGTTTCAACTGCTCCTCTCCTTGGATTACTTCTTTTTTGCCACTATTCAAACAGGAGGTTCACTTTCATCCATGCCTGAATAGCCAAAACACACTCTAAGATGTAAATAAAATTTACACGTAATTACAAGTATTTTCAATCCTTCTGCCCGCCCCCAGATATAAAACCGTAACCACACCACTTCCAATTGGACGATGAAACACAAAACTCCCCCCGCCACCACTGTCTCCACATCTCAAAGGGGCGGGGTTCTCGGGCCCGGATCGCTTCTTGACCCGAGGCCCACCCACGGACAGATCGCCCAGTACGCTTATCTTAGTCTCGCCACATACGCTTGCATTTTCTAGGCATAATACTATGTAAGCGAACTTGTGAAATTATATTTAAATCAAAGAAATACAAAATCGCCCCACATTAAATTGTGTATTGATCATGTAGGTTTATGTTTTTACTCGTGATGTACACTTTTGGCAAGATATTTACTGTTAAGCATAATTTGAATACCCAAAACTGATAACTGTTTTAAACAATTCACAAATGTCACAAAAAAGAAAAAAAACAACCTAATAGTTACTCTTAAATAAACTTTCAAACATTAAGTCCTGACAATCTGCATTTTAGAGAAACTATGAATGAAACTAATAGCGCCTGTGTTGGAATGTGAGGTATGTTGTTGTTTTTTCAGTATGATTGCAAATGATGATGGCAGCAAAAAAGCTGAGAATTTCCAGATAGTGACACACTGACTGTGAGTGAAAAATGCTGCTAGTTTAAAACCAGGTGGAAGGAAGAGCCACGTAGAGCGTGTCAGGCTTGACACAGGGATGTGTGGATTGTTTGTGTCTTACCTGCTGATCAGTGTGTGTTTATGTACGCGGCTCTGGGTCCCCGGGGTCGATGAGCAGAGATGTGTGTACTTCATTCATCACTACTACATGTCAACACAAAGACGCCTAGGTCTTTCAGGGAATCAGCTAACATAGCACATGTTCTGCGACCTTGAATACATTGCGTTGCATTATCCACTGTGTTTAATCTTTCATGCTTTGATATTAAAAAGCTCTATGTTCTGTTGATGCATATTCCACAGCAAGACATTCTACTGAATTTCAAATAACAATATATTTGTGGCTTGAAAATCGTGCTTGGATCAGAGTGTGCTTTACAAAGGTCTGTTTGAATACTTTTTTATTGAGAGATTACGAGATTACGAGAGACTTTTTTTGAGTCGAACAAAAGGAAAATGAAATCGTTTCAAAATATCAGTCTAGGGACGAATAAAAGGCATCGTGTTTGGGATTTGCTGTATTGTGTAGGATATTGTTGTGCTCTCTTGTAGTTTAATGGTCTGGGATTTGCGACGTCTCGACTCCAACAGTCGTGCCTCACGTGCCGGTGCCTGGAGAGAAGAAAGGGGATCTCATTTGAGCTCTTTTGCCTGGAGTGGAAGGGGTTTAACTTTACAAACCGGCAGTCTGTCTGAGAGAGGCCACCAAATCCTTCTGATTAATGTCACAGCATCATATTTATCCCTCAGGTGGCAAAAGCCTGTTTTCTGTGACCGGCTAATGCAGATAAGCTACAGTCGGAGAAAACTCTATATGGAGGTAGAGGTGCTATTGAATCACTTTCAAAAGAATACAGCTTTTATTTGTTTTTATGGATTGTGCACCTTCAATAATGGAAGTCTTATCACTTTAGTGGCACGCAGAGGACCGGTGATTGTTTGGGTGATCTTTAGCAAAGATCTGAAGAAGCTTCGGTTTTAAAGGCCATGTTTACCCTGGTGAATCTGCACCTCTGTCAATTGTGCATTGACCGGTTTGACCCCAGTACTGGTCTGACTGGTGCAATACATTTAACGGTGGTTATGATGGGGGATTTTTTCCTTTATGAAGAAAATGCACTTAATGTTGTTCAGAAGTAATGCATTCAAAGTCAAATGCAGCCAATGCTGTAACTTTTCGTTTTACTTTTGGTTCTACACCATGATTTTATATAAGCTTTAATTTAATTTAGTAAATAAATAAAACACTGTTTGCAGTTAGAAGTAACATCCATCTAGTTTTGCTGATTGTTCACCCTTGAGTAGCATGTTGATAAAAATGGGCGACGTCAGATATTTTATTTTTTCATATTTTATTTTAGAAACAAGCTGCATTTCCTTTCAAAACAGTAAGAGCAAAAATGACCTGCATAAAAAAAAAAAAAAAACTTTTCTTGCTGAAAATAAATGTAATGGTTCAGCAGAGAGACTCCCATTTATACATGTATTCTGGCACATTTGGAACTATGAATGCCTTTCAATATGTTTCATCTATTATTTTACTCTAAATGTAATTGTTTTTATATATTTTTTTTATTTTACACATATCTTCAGGATTTTATCTTGTGGTAGACGGAAACTGAACTTAGAAACATGTGAAATGTAATGTTGAGGATTGGGAATGAAGGCCTAGATAAAATGTTCAAATGACCGACAGGGGGTTTAACTAAATATTGTTACATTGATAACATCTGGTTCAAAACCATTATGTGAGCGCAGTGTTCATTTGCTGACACAAGATTTTACCTTGTGAAAAAAGGTGTTAGTGCTGTGCTTCCATGCTCCGCTGGGTCCTGTGTGAAGGCATCTAAATTCACACATTTGAATAATTTCTGAAACATCCTGGATTTTATCAATTGTCTGTCAATACAGTTATTATTTGATGGTCTTTCAGTCTCTTCTATCAGTGTATAATGAGTCAACAGATCATGTGGGATCCATGCGCAGGGCTATTGACAAAAGACAGATATGCATAAGAGTCATAACATGCAGAGGGGACAGTACGTCTGGAAAACAGTTGCATCAAAGGAGAGATGAAGGGAGTAGTGGTATAACAGATCAAGGCAGGGGGCTAGGGTGTCCTGAGAGTGGGTCAAGGGTCAAAGGGGCAATAAAGAACAAGATTGATTAAAGAGCTTGACATGATGGCAACTAGATATGAAATGCTTCACACCGGCCATTGAAAGAATGGGGTTTATAAATATAAAATGAGGAATTACATCACCTGAGTGTGATAAAGTGAAGGGTGTGCTTAAGTATTCCGATAAATGTTCTCTTGCTTTTTGAGGAGGACGTTTTTTTTTGAAACCGTATCACAATTATGATATCTACGAAAACGGAAAAGTAATTGCATTTTTTTTGTTTAATCATTTGTTTTATCATTTGTTTGCTCAGCTGACATTGAGCATTAACCTTCACAACTCCTAACCAGATAAATATGCTTTTATGAGACTTCCTTGTTTTCTTCACCCACAGTTTTGGAGGGAGTTGTAATGACTGTGTGTTGGCCTGTCAAGGCTCCTCCTGGCATTACCTCATATATCAGGTATCGGTTGTCTTCCATCTTCAGATACCTTTTAAAATATATGGGCTCTAAAGATATTACATCTTTATATAAAAATCTGATAAAACTACATACATTTTTCATTTATTAGAATTTCGTGTCCTTCTCTAAAGTTTCCAAAATTACAACAATCTAACGCTGATTTTCAATTATTTAAATTTTCAATTAGAATCCTTTCAAATCCTATTAATTTCCCTTAGTTTTCAAGTTACCAACAGTCTTCCTAACTGCTGAATGAAAGTAATTCTTGTCTAGAGATTATGTAGACAAACCCAGGCATTATGTCTTCAATAAGATTAATATAACCTGTTGCTGGTAGAAATCTGAAGTCAAAGAGGCTTGTGGGTTTCTGGAGAATGTTCGTAAATGAGTGCTTGTAGATAATTGTTTGTGCGTGGGAGGAGAGAAATCAATCTGTTTTCTCACTGCTGTGGCTCCTGGGTACAGAGGTGATAGACTCAAGTTGGCTGACTCCAAGTCTTCAGGATTCTGCCAAAACTCACCTGTTACCCTCTCTGAAGTAAAAACTTTGATGAACTCAGATACTCATGGAAAAGTAGTTTTATTCTAGCATGAAAGCATTACAAATAGTGTCAATTTTTCATTTTCATATAATTTTAGATGTATTATTTTCATAGAAACCTTGAATTGCTTTGGTTGTTTGCTATTTCGAAAGTGTAGTTTTGTCTCAAAGCCATTTGCACTTCAAAGCAACTTATAATAAAGTATAAAGCAATTTTAGAGATTGCATTTGTTGAATGTTTTGACTCTAAACTAAGATATTTGAGAAAAGTTAAACAAGCACACCAACAATTCTCACTTTCACACGTTTAATGTGACTACAACCAAAGAAGGAATCCCTGAGAGAGTTTTGGTCAGAGTCTAGCTGCTGTGTTTGAAGCAGATTTCTAAAACACAGCAGAATACTACATTAGTCTCTCAAATCCAATCCTGCAGAGATAAGTTGCAGCTTTACACAGTTGTGTACACTGATCCCCTTTATAAAATGGTTTACCTTTCGAGCCTTGCTGTTTCACATATTTTCTGTGCAATAATGCATGCTCATTTTTTTTATAGTGAACTGTGTTCAATATGAAATTCTATTCAGAGCCAATTGGGAAGAGCCTGGCGCTCTCAATTGGAGCTCTCACGTAGAGTTCTGGCATGGAGCTTTCGCATGAAAATTGATTTATTTGGTTGTCATGGAAAGGTTGAGTTAGTTTGGGTTTTGGCAGCTATTTTTGGTCATGGCCCGCACGTGAGGCCATTTGACTGACACGACAAAGAACCAATCCCATGTTGTTTCAGAGCATGGAAAAGGCGAGAGATTAGGTTATGTTACAAGAATAGATTAACAATCTTCTATAATCAAATGTCGGGGACACCCAGCTAGTAAAATCATCTTTTCTCGATCGTACATCTTGTCTCGACCATTCCGAGCGGGAAAAGAAACATACGTGTCACTCATTTCTCCTGGGAAGTGGCCAGAAAAATTCAACCATTCAGATCTGCCATAAAAAAGCACCAAACTCATTGTACCTTTAGCCAACATTATATATGCTTGAGGCCTGAGGCTGAGACTTGGGTTATGGTAAGTTTATAGCAACTAATTTTCATAATTAGCTCAAATCAAACTCAAAGAAGAGCTAGTGCGAGAACTCTCTTTCTCTCTCACTCTTTCTCTCTCTCTCTGTGATCGACATCTTAATTGTAAATAAATTCCTATAAACTCCTCCGTGCCGCATCTCCAGTGCCCTATAGAATATGTTCTTGCCAAATTTACATAAATCTTCAATCACTAGAAGTTTCACTCTGTGTGCTGCACTGCATGTTCGTTGGCGAAATGTTCTGCACTGTCAAGATGCTAGAATTAGGAAAATGATGACCATTGCACCAAAACATGTATTTCTGAACAAACTAATCCAGAGGTTTGAACTTTAAGAGTCTTTAAACAAGAGAGAAACGTGTGAAAATGTGAATGCCTGTATGGAAAAGTGAGGGGTATTACAGCCTTAAAACATTTTTTTTTTGTTTTGTTGCAATTGTAAACTGCATTTAAGCAAACCACATCGAATTTTCATAATAACAATAATCATAAATTGTCTAAACAAGCTGGAAAACACTGCACAAACATATCCTTTAAAAGACTGCACAAACATTTGTTTTGTGCTAATAAAACACACTCATATAAAAGAAAATAACACTCAGTTTTACTAAAACATGACAAGTTTTTTCTTACAACTATTTATTTTAACTACCATAGAAATTATATGTGTTTATAGTATGCTTTACTAAAGATTTTTTTTTTAAATAAGTTAGCTTTTATGACAACATTTTACCATGTATGTATGAATTATTTTTATAGCGTTGATTGTGATGTTAAATCCTAAATTAGACAAACAACATGTAGCTTTAAACTATATTTAAATGCGTTAACAAATACATTATTTTTCAACTCAGAGGCAATTTAGGCTCTCTCATATATTTAAGTTTTTGAAACCCATGCATTAAAACGTCTTTGAGTTCTGTTACCCCACCCGTGATCTTTAAAGGGATTTAAATCTCATTCCATTAGATACCTTACACATGAATTTGTTAGTAAAAGGAAATAATTTGCTTGTGTTTACTCATACAGCTAATGATTTCTAATTGGATCTCGTTGTCTGGATCCCATCTCAAGCTGTTCAGATCCCCTTCCATGAGGAAGAGCATGTTCTCCGAGTGCAATTGCAAAGTCAAAGCATGTCTTCTCAATTATTTATTTGCTTTTTAACAGAGAAGAGTGCAGGAAGGCCTTTTGATCATGCTTGTTGTGCTCTCCTCAACCCTGGTTGGCTGAGCAGTGGGCTGCACTCATGTTGGCTGGCCACAGATTCCCCTCCAGCTTCATTATTTATATGAAGCCAGCAGTGAAAAGGCTGAGTGAGGAAGAGTGTGGAGGAGGAAGGGTTAGATGAAGCTGTCAAGATGCAGAAACGTGGGCGTCATGACCAGAATCCTTTAGCAGTGAATGAATTAACAACAAGTATGCTTGTTTTGTCTAGCGTTCTTTGTTCATACTAGTGCTTCTAGTTGATTAATGTGTTAAATCAAAATGTAGAAAAAATTCATAGCAATACAGACAACACAACCTTGCTGTTTGGTGTAAAATTTAACAAATAAGTGCGTACAAGTATGTGAAGTACACCTCTGAAACACACAATTCATTGTTGGCAGCGTTGCTCAAACAGGATAAAGATGATATGCACAGATAATTTAAAGAAGATCTTGGCTACCTGAAATATTTTGAGATTCAATTTGTGGCTAAAAATGTTTCTTGCTTCCAGCAAGTGTGGTTATTCAGTTCTATTCAATGTCTGTGTTAGCGAACTATGTGATATACAGTTTAGCATCTGTAAATTATACTTATTTTTCAAAATGTTTATCATGTTTTACTAAAAAATCCTTAAAATTCTTAAAATAAAGTGTGGATTTTAAGCAAATCTACTGATATTTTTTTTGTTTGAAATAGCAAAACTGAAAATGAACACATAATATTATAAATGGGTATTTTGTATTAATTATATAAGGGAATTTTTATATTTATATAAGTACTAACATTCAATAAATGCTTCTAAAGTGCCAACTCCCATCTGTACGCTTAAATAGAGAGCCACATGAAAAAAAAAAAAGAGTCTGCGCCACACATAATGTCTAGCGACAGACCCTGGAGAGGAACAAGCCCAAGTTCGGTCTCTATCTTCTACCATCTTTTCTCTGATCTTCACTTACATGGTGGAAAAAGCTACAAAGACATCTTTCCATCCACAATAGCTCAGAGCAGGACCAAAAGGTCAGCTGAAACAGGAAGTCCATCGGCCAAAACAGAGCAAAAGCACTCATTCCCTCAGGGTAATGGCAGAGGATTGAAAGAAAATGAGAAATAGAGCGAGTGGAGTGTATCAGTGTGTGTTTTCTTGGTGTAAGTAGCCTAACAGACCCTCTGGATTCGGTGTACGCTCTAATGAGCAGTCACAAGTCTTCTTCAAGCGCACTCGACTTTTCTCTTCCTAATTAACAGATGCAGCCAGTGGAAAGAAAGCAGCACCTGCTAGAGGTACGAGCACAGGGTTTAGCCAGGCCCTTCTCCACACGATCAACACAAACACTGTAAAGACTTCATTGTTTTGATATCCTCCTCCGGGAGTGTGTGTTGGTGCTGAACGCAGTTTGTGGTATGCAGTTTACTTGAAACAGTAACTGTACGTTCAGTCGAAACTCACATTGGTGAACAGCTTTGCAGGACTGAAATTTTAAAGTAAAATGTTTTAAGAAAATGTTTTTGTTGTTTCTTTTTAGCGATTCAAAAGGTAACAGGGAGAGCAATGTGTGTTTTGTCACTGTTTTTTAACCTGTATCATGTTAAAGGGGACCTAATATGAAGTAATTAAGTAGTTTTTTTGTTTAATTAGTAACATCTTAATTAAATAAAAATTCCAAGCTTTTGCAGGCAGTCGAGATATCAGAGGTCTGTGGTGTGTTGTGGCCCACCAATACCATGTAATGTGTGATATAACATTCCCCTCTACACCTATAAAGTTTTAGCCATTTGATTACTCAGGGTATACTCTCCGCAAAAAGCATTTCTGCTGCTCTTTTTCAGGATGCATTTCCCACCACAAGTTCCTTCATTGTGAAATAACAACTAAAGAAAAGAGCTTAATTTGAACAAAGATGCTGTCAAGTCAAGTGTGTTTATTGTCAATTCTGCCACATGTACAGTGCATACATACAGAGAATTGAAATTGCGTTACCCTCAGGCCCTTGGTGCATACATAAAGTACACAGAACATAATAATTACACAGAACATAAGAGTAAGTAGTAATTAAGTAAAAATAAGAATAAGAATTACAGATACATCTGTATCTGTACTTAACTTAGTGCTGGCTACTTTTTAAAGTGAGATTTTTCTTTAATTAGATTTACTAAAAGACTTTGTTAAATAAGTTTTCTTGACTATTCTCATTCACTTGAAGAAGTAAATTGTACCATTTCTAGCCATATACATACATATACTAGTTGAATAGGAATTGAAGATCTGTCTGTATAACTGGTTAAATATAGTTATTGCTTTTTAGAAAAAAATTATTCCTATAAATAAATATTTTTGTCAAGTTACAGGTTTAAATCTACAAATGGGTTGCCATACTTGACACTGTATCTGTCACTTGTGCCTTTTTCTGAAAATGAAGATTGAGTCAAATTTCATTCTTTTTTATTATTTTTATTATTATTTTTATAAATTTTCACTCTGACAATTTTTGTTATTGGATCTAAGCTGAAAATTGTATCCACATTCAAAAACCTGAACCAAATGTTTCAATTTCTGAAAATGTTGATATTTCTGAAAGTGATCATTGATCTTATCATTGATTTTATTTGATTGTGATATCTGTTTTTGTCACAGCTTTATTTTAGCTACGTTTGAATGATATTTAAGGCGCTGGTTTGACAAGTTAAACCAGACAGCAGACTGAATAATAACAAATAAAAAACTTGGCTACACTTGATAGATTTAGATGAAGGACGTTCACCATGTGTACAATTCTATATTTATTTCACTCCCGGCTGATTGTAGCATGACGTGTTCAAGAAGATCCCTAATCTATACCCAGGGCTCGGTTAGTCACCAGTGCCTTCCACTGAAAGCTGTTTCCAGCACTCGTCTTATCAAAAGTCAATTGTTCCTTTGACCTCATGACAGCAAGATGTTTTTAAAAAGATCCCCTTGGATGAGAAATGATGAGTCATTTAAAATATTTCTTTGAATGAATCATGTAAGATGCAATCATAACTCTCATGGTTCCTACTCAGCAAGAGATGTATTTGGTTTGAGTTTCAGTGTCTGTTACTATTGTAATCAGGTGTTTTTTTCTTTAGTTTTGGGTTGCTGTTAGTTTTGAAAGTTGTCCCAACAGTGCAAAAAAAGAAAGACTTTAGTCATTTTATATTAGTGTTCTGTTGTTTTCTCTTTTTCTTCAACTGTACCTTTGTGTTTGCCTTTTCCAGTTAGGAGCACAAGGCTTCTGTTTATTTTCTTTGTGCCACGTGTAATTATTCAGGTCGTTTAACGGGCGAGAGTCTTTGTTCTGTGCGTTTGCTTTGTTTTGTCTGTCTCTCATACTTCACTCTTGTTCTCATGTTAAATATTTTTATTTTCTCACAACTGGTTTTTCCCTTGATTAGGTTAATTGGCTCTCCAAACATTTCTGTACCTCACAGATTCAATATGAATTCAATTGTGTATCCTGTTTTTTTTTAAGCTTGTCTTATTTTAGTGACCTTGTAAGCTTTTTTAGTTCTCATTCTTTAATTTTGTTATTGCTATGCTATTGCCTGATTTTTCCCTCTCGTCACCTGTCTGTGTGACACTTCTAAAGCTGTTTCTCCTAACTCTTACTTTTGTTTCTTTTGTGCGAGACTGGTGAGTCTCTGGACTGATTTCCCTTATTCCAGTGACTTTTACAGTGACAGTTTTCCTGATAGTAGTGTTTGGTTTTGTCTGTAACAAAAGTTTTCTCTTGAGAGACTGCACATTCACATTTTGTTAGTTTAGTGTTAGTTTTATGATCCACAGCATTGTTTTCAAAAAGATAAACCTCAGATGCACACCTCAACCCCTGGCAAAAAGAACACTCGGAAGAAGTTAGTTTAAATGTTTAATTCTTTAGAAAAAGCACAGGGATGTCACAAAAAAATTCTCTCAACAAACAAACCTTATGGCTGTATGTAGGTTTTAAAATTAAGAAACTAAGTGTAAACAAAAGAAACAATTTTTACTGTTTTTACATGTCAAACAGAGGGCAAAAAGTATGGAATGATCTTAATGATGGCATAAATGACATACAAGTACATACCATTTTTTTCAACAATAAAAACATTGCTCTTTATTTACTTAGCTTGTGTACTTCGCTGATTGTTTGTGTGTTGTTGGATTTTTCAGCACTTTTGACTTTAGCTAATCGTGGTAGATGTTATGAGTGAAGTTCTTTTTATGGGTATTGTGAGAGCAATAGACAAGAAAGCCTGGAGATTTGGAGACCCTTGGAGACTCATCCCATCTCGTTGCTCAATAAACGCAGACGGCAGAATGGGGTCACTGCCATCACACTAGATACATCACCCGTGTGCATACATGCTCTTTGCTAAAGATTACATCTGAATGCTGTAGTATATCGTTGGTTTTGCAGCTATTGGTTTCCAAATCAGCCATTGTCACAGCCTGTCAGAACAGTTTAGGTTAGAATCACATGAGATCTTGAGATATAAAGTGTTGAGGAGTATTTTATCACTCTGGAACTTTAGTGGGATGAAGTGGAATGAAAGCATAGGATGTGATTGTTTAAAGATTGTTTTCACAGATTTCTACTTTCAAAACTTTGACAATTTTTCACCTAGCACACAACTCCTCACTGGGTTGTTTTGTGCTGTTTTAATCTTATGTTCACAGTTTGCTGATTCAGTGGTCTTGAAATGCAGGATGCAGAGGATGAAATGTAGGGAACATTCTTGATAGGTTGGCAGTTGGTCCAAGGAGCACATTAACTGATCCTTATTAATCCTAGACATTTGTTCTAAAAACATAAACCAATGCTCATCAATGGTATTTTGTATGTGAAACAACTCAGATGCAGATCAGTGTTGTAGGCAAGGTTAATAAAAAGGAATGCACTTGGTTATGAAATAGTAATAATACTAATAAGTTAACATGTCCAGCATTACAAGTCTAGCAGTTAGTGAACCGGTTATTTGTGGTCCTGTTAGAGCTAATACAAATTTCTTCATTGTCTCCTTCTTGATTTGATTCGGTTGAATTTGGATCCAATTGGAAAATAATTTGTATAAAGCAAAAAATCGCCTCAAATCACATTGTATCCATTTTGAAGAATGCCATTTACTGCATACATGTGTCTCACACCGAGCAGGATTTTGTTCATACACAGGATGGATACATGCTACATGTTGTTTGTAGTGTGAACAAGCACCAAAAAATATATCTATATATAAAAAAAAATCCTAATCAACCAATTAGATCAGTATTCTGAACCTAGCCTAGGTGCGTGATGGCCTTTGCACATACAACATAAAAAAGAAGTAAGAGAACACATTGAATCATAAATATAAAATTTGAACAGAGCATTCTATTATCAGTGTTAATTCCTAATTTAAAAAAAAGAACTTGTGTATTAATTGTGTACACGAAGTTAAAGCAATAGTTGAAAAGTGGAGAAAAGGAGTTGTTTGTGTGAAGAAGACCATTGTTAATTTTGTACTGTAGAAATGGCATCAGTGAGTATAAAGTGGGTTAAATTAGTATTGGATACCTCTGTAAGTACAGTACGCCATCAATGCAGTGGAGTGAAACGCGCTCCTCTGGGGCAACTGTACACAAGCAAACAAGCGTTTGTTTGTGTAATCTATATTAGTGTGTCCAGGTCAGGCTCAATCGGGTATGTGGTGTGGCTTTCTGCCAGTACTACATGCCCCGTGTCTGACTTTAAAGTGCATATGGCACACAAACAGAGACCCGGGCATTCATTTCATTATTATTAAGTCTTCACCATCCATTGTTGCTGGCACACCAGATTAATGCCACGTGAGGACTGCAGCACTCACTTATACAAGCTAGATTAAGATGCCGGCGCCAAGCGCTCTGCAATAGCTGCTTACAAACATCTCTAATTTGAATTAAGTGAGTGCCAAGCCAAAGAAGGGAGACGGAGAGGGAATGACATTGATAAAGCATGCATGCGAAAGAGAGACAGTTTACTGATTCAGTGAGCAGTAAATGTAGTTGCAGGCCTCCAGTATGAAAAACATGGAGACTTAGATGAAACCTTTCAAAAGCAGGCTTTTCCCCATCTACCAGTGAGAGAGAGGGGGAAGAACAGTGGAGCTTAATGAGCTGGAGCCCACTAAAAATACATTAGCAAGGATGAAGCTCAAAGAGATATTTCTCCTCAAAATAAGATTTTTCCTTCAAATAGTTGTGAAGTCGTCAGGTTTTTTTATTTTATGGTGGATATAGAGAACAAAATAAAACAAAAACAAATTAAAACAAGATTTTGGGGAAATAGATTTCGTTAACTAGCAAAGTTGGAAAATGAATGGAATATATCTTTTCAGCCGAGAAATTAAAGTGGTAAATGAGTTAAGGTTGTTGAACAGCCTCAATAATGCTACTGCTGTTGCTAATATCACTACTTGTAATAGTAATGCTAGCAAATGAATACTCTTTATTTATTTAATGATCAGAAATACACATATTGTGCATTTTAAATTTAATTGACATAGGTATGTTACTGTTTTTGGGTGTCCCTGAGTACTTACACTTTTTGGAGGGTTACAAGTATAGCAGATATTTTGTTTTGATTTCTTATGCAGCTTTTCAAAACTGCATACAATTTTTTATTTTATGCCACATTTTTAATGTGGGGGGCATATGTCTTGCATTTGCACCTACCTTAACAAACAGGCACAAAAATCTATCCTAAAAGCATTATTGATTAATATAATAATAAACATTTCGATCAGGAGATCGTTCAAATGGTCCTAAATATAAGTGTACATTTGAAGACACCTAAAGATATCCCTATCATTTATTTATTTTTTGATAGGGGCATATTTTCTTTGAACATATAGTAAGTATACTTAATGTATACTTACTCTCACTATACCAGCATCAACAGTGCAGAAACAGTTTATCTTAACTTAAAAAAACAGCATTGGGTGAACTCAAATAGTAAAAACTGATTTAAAATCCCAGTCAGTTAAATTTCTCTGACTAACTTTAATCATCTGAATGAATTAAATGATATGGATCAAGTACAAAAAGGTTGAAGGTTTGCACAAAAAGAGCTGAATGGATGTCAATTAGTGACAAAAAAATCACTAAAAGAGTAATTGGGACTGTTGCTGAAGTGACTAAGAGGTCACAGTGTCATGATCTGTCAGTATTCAATTATATATTTTCCTGTCTTGTGACAGATCATTGATAGTTCTTCCCTCTGTTTTGGTTTTACCTTGTATCCTTTTCCAAAGTAATTTATTGTCCGTAGTGTTTTCAGTTTTACTTTTTTTGCCTTCTCCATTCATGTGGTCCAGATCACATGACTGGCAGTAGCCTTCTTTGTTTTGTTACTGTCTGTAGCACATGGTCCCCTGCACTACTCATTTCCTAGTTCTCAGTTAGTTAGCCCCCCTTTATTCTTTGCTCTTATTTTTTTTATAATAAAAATTAATAATTAATAAAAGTTTATTTTGTTAAGACATCTAATTTGGTTCCTGATATTGAGACATCAAGTTTTGTAGCATTTTAGCTTGATAATCAATTCAGCTTGATATAAAAATAAACAAGTTAAAAGGAGTGAAATAATGAAAGCCTTCGTCTCACTTCACACATGACATTAGCTCTTTGCTGCCTCAGAGAAACAGTTAAAAACTAAATTTTCTTAAGGTACGTGATTGCTCATAACCATTTCCACTCTTTTGTCTCTTCTTAAGAGATGAAACGAGGCCTTTCTACTCCTCTGCAGGTATAATTCTTCTCTTTATTTATTCTCCTGGTTGATTTCTCTTTGTTCCGTCATTTTGTTTCACACGTGTATTGGCTAATGACTGTCATCATGCTGTATTTTCTTAGCTGTTGTTAGCTGTGTAATTTTAATCTCATTTTAATGTGTTCATAACCTTTTCAGAGAAAGTGTTCTCAGATTTACCTCTGAGAGACGTGTTAAGATAATATCTGGCTGTGAGTGTATGCCGTTGTATTGTAATAAAGCAGAGCTAATTTCAGAAAGATGGATGCACACTTAGAGAACACTTCTCTACATCAACTAAATTACAGTTCATCTTCTGTGGTCTTAATTTTCGTTTAAATAGAAAATTGTTTGTTAAACATTTTTTCCTTGTGCTAGGCTGATAATGAATATTGTCCTCACACACAATTGGAAATTAGTATTTGTAAATGCATGGTTTTAAAGAAATTATATGTAAATATCTCATATTATTACCAACAAAATAATGAGTACAATTATTCAAGGGTAAGGATTTGCTCCAAAAACACAAATAAGGTTGATGCACATAACACAGTGTTTGTTTTTGGAAGTCATCTATGTTTTAGTTACAGTCTCAGTCTTTTTGGCAAAATTATTTTAGCTTAAGTCACATATTAGTCATTTCAAAATGTAATAGTTTTAGTCACTTTTTAGTTTACAAAAACCACACTGTTTTAGTCACAAAAAATAAAAAGTGTTAAGGCCACTTCACATCTATCCAAACTGAGAATTGCACAAATATTTGGATGCCTTCTCTGCGGGGTTCATTTCAAGCTGCTGTTAAAAATGGATGCAGTGATGTTCCTTGCATTGGTTGGCGCTCATGAGTATTTAGAAGTCGCTCTTAAAAAAGAATGAATCTGACTCTTTAGTAATAATTCTTTTCATAAAGTGAATGTTTTTTTTTTGTGAGAGCGGATAACACTTATAATAATTGATACATTGATAAGTATGTTTATTAGTGTATTTTGCTCTATTTTAGTGTTCTTGTCGTAAAGGTTTGCAATTGGATACGATTTTTTCCCAGTATGAACGAAACAAATTTATTGTTCAAGCGAATCGTTCAAATTAATCATTATTTTCCTGGAACAAGAGTGAAAAGAACAAAATTGAACGAAACTTCCCATCACGGGACAACAGCCACACGCCTGCAGTTTCATAGTCTTTGAGGGCTTTATTGAACAACTCTTGATGGTCGGACAACAGCAATACAAGCTCGTGAATGTTTATAATTTCATATTTCCATGAATGTCCCATTCATGTCATTAAAACAGTCAGCTCTCATTGGTTGTTCTTTTGCAAAAACCCGATCCATTATGACAGAGATGAACTCTTCGTTCGCACCAGTCGCTCGGACAGATGTTGGATGTGCCGTCGGCGCCCGTGCTTTTCCTATCGAGGTATGTTTACACACGTACCTTCGCACTGAATAATCTTATAGATGTACTTTAACCTTTAGTCTAATTTTAGTCAACGTAGATTAATGTTTATTTGACTAAAACATTTTCTTTTAATAATTTTAAACTTTGATTATTCAGTGATTTTCATCAAAACTAGGACTTATTTAGCTCGTCAATGTCTTGTTATCATCACTAGAGAAAGGTTTGTCAACAAAGTTATTTCGTTATCATCATCATTGACGAAAACAACACAAGTGAAAATTTGTGTTGGTTGCAGCTTAGCTAATTATACAGATTTGGTGTGTTTTTACATAAAATAAACACTGCATTTATTTATTTATTTATCACATTTCTCTTGGCAAAACTCTCTTATCTTGTACAAAATCTGCCACTCACTTCTCTCTAAGCGAGTGAAACAAAACACAAGATGATTCTCAAGTAAACACAGCAGCTTAAATTAATATATGCCACTCTTAATATGATCAGAATCTCAGAATCAAACAAAACAAGTCACAAATCACTGAAGCGAAATCCAGCGAGGTCAGGGTCTAAGTAAGAGTAGATGACTAAAACATTCTGACTATACATACAACAGCTGCTTATTTAGCAGGTGAAGGAGAAGGTTTTCTGAGAACAGTGCAGAAAATGATCTAATGAGATTATACATGAGGAACAATTAAATTAGTAGTGAGAGACCCATGTTGAACAAACCCAATGCAATTACATTTTTGGTCTATATGGCTGTATAAAGGTTTAAAGTTGTTATTTCAGTTATATATTTTACATAAAGAGCAAGTAATAGAATGCTTACCCAGACAAAACACTACAAACTTGCAGCCCAGATGGTTGTTGGGCCATGTCAACACTGCCAACCATGTCAACACTGGCTCTGAAAAAAATCACATATTGAATCTTTAAGCACTTATTATGTTTCTTGTGTTTCTAATGTTGCTTGATATCATTCTACTAACTTTTTGTTCAATTCTCTTTGAAATAAGGTTGCTTTCACACATCCCTATAGCTCCCACCTCTTTCAGAGGCAGTAATCAAAGGCATTGGGCCTGATACATGGCCTATTACAGTCACTCTCATGTTCCATTTACCCAGCGCTAGCACAATGGTGTCATTATAAGACTGAAAAAAGCTGTAAAAACGACACACAGCGCTTAAAACAGTCAGCACATTCAGAGATGAGACTGAATCACTGATACTGACATAAAGAGACTATTTTAGATCATTGGTTTTGAGCTTTAGAAATATTAGTTTATTAAATAACTAATTTAGTTAGTAGCTCAATTAGCAGCATGTGATAACAGAATAGTTTTAACAGAATTAACATTTTACATACAAAACAGTATAATGTATCTGACCAATATTTAACCCATCGGCTTTAAGCAGAAGTGCAAGTTTATCTTTAGATGTGCGAGGTACTCACTCACTCCTCTGATTGGCTAACAGTTTATCGTATTATCTGCTTGCACTCCTGTCACAATTATTTATGGTAAGAGCAAGTATGGAAATGTAATACCAACTCTACAGTAACAACTTGGATGAAAAACTTTGATCAAGAATGCAATACAAAATGCTGTAACTGATTTGTTATTATTATTACTTTACTTTTTTTTGTAAATTGTAATGACCCAACTCTGAGGTTACTTACAAAGAAAAAAAAAAAAAGATATTTACATAAGCCTGCGCTCTTTGAATTTTTTTTACCTACACCTCAGGGATAACGGGAAAGGGTAGAATGTCACATAACATACACAGAGTTAGTGCAGGAATAAGTTGTGAGTGCCTCTCACTTTGAATCTATCTAAATAGTGTATTTAATTAAGTTTATCGAGAATTAATTGTTTGGGTAGATAGCAGGTTTGAAGGAGAGCAGTGAAGCCACTTGTTTATTTTATTCTTGTTTTTTTCCCTTGTAAATATTTCTTGTTGCACTGTAAATAAACCCCACTTCTTGATAAAAATGTGATTCATTTATTTCATTGCCACCTGTATCTTTAACCCTTATATGGTGTTCGGGTCTGTGGGCCCCGTTTCCAGTTTTCATCAAAAGAAAAATGATTCAAGTAATTATTATTTTGAAACTGAGATTCACTGGCTTTTGCTCATTTTCTGTGAAAAACATACATCAGAACACATTATTTATGACCCCACACTGTATACCCTCCAACACATTTATATTACACACAAGGTGTTCGAGTCTACTGGACCCGGGGCATGTAAAAGTGTGAAAATGGTTGATTCTTTATCTTTATTCTGTCTTCTCACACAAACATAAACATAACATTTTAGATTTTAGAATAACATTCTATGATTGTGTAATTTTAAAGGCCTAAAATGTAATGTGTTTCGCAATCCCTGCCAAAGAAACAATGATTCTAATTCTAAATTTAAAAAAATAACATTAAAAAACAACAAATAAAGTATATTTGCTGTTTAAATCACTTGTTTCCTGGCTAAAATAAATATCTTTTAAGTGTTAACATAAAATGTCTTCATTGGGATTCAAAATCAATGGATCCACCAGACCCACAAACACTGCCTGAATAACAATATTATGAACACCACACAAGAGTTAAAAAAATGCCACTTTTTTTAAATGTTACCCTTTTACTTCCTAACTACTAAAAGCTAAAGGTCGTAACAACTGTTTTTCAAGACTTTTTCCACTCTTTCGGCATCTTTCATCATGCCCCGGCGCTGAGAATCTCCTGCTTTCCCTCAGGCCAGACTTATGTGTGTCATCTGCATTAGCTTTAACAAGAAGTTGTGGTTCAGGCACTTTTGGAAGGCAAAGCTGGCAATCGTTCCTGGGGAGATTTCAATTTCTGAATTTCTTTCATTGCTACACTGAAAATAAAACTGGCTGATTAAAAGAATATATACATATATATTATTAATTATATATTAAGAAGAATAATTATGAATTAAATAAGGGAATTCCTGACTGATTGTTTGACCAGCCATCAATAGATCAAAACTTTCAGGGTTTTTAAATTATAATTTTGTTCAATATGTTTGAACAATATATATTGAAAGATAATGCATCTAGTGGTTTGTTCATTTATAAATCACTTTTTTACTAAACATGCATTCCCAAACCCCAATTCATGATTTACGAAAACCAATAAAGAAACATGATAAAAAAAACCTGCAAATTAAAAAACCTGCAAATAAACATTGCTAATTTGATGACAAAATAAAAACAATCCCTAAACAAATATATGCACACTCAAAATATTGGAGTTTATTGTTAGTGCATCCATTATTAGAAGCATCCAGACTAAAGCTTTAGAGATTCTGGAATAGTCTTGACAGATTCAACCGACTCACTCAATGAAATTAACAAGAGCATGTAATATCAAGCTGGCTGTCTCTCTTTGCATGAATGATTATTTTTCGGCCACTTTTATCCTCCATTGGCACATGCATGTGAGGTCACCGACCTCTGCTTTAAACCTTTGCTGTCCTCTTGGGAAGGGTCCGAGGCTTTCATGAGTGCAATTTATTTTGGATTATGCAAAGGAGTTATTGAGCTCCACTCTATAAAGGGAAAGCTTAGCAGCAAATGAGACACTATTGGCTGGAGTGCCAGTGGAAATTGCACCTCCGAAAAAAGTGAGGGGTAGTACAGTGTTTGTTTAATGGAGAATTAGAGTAATACATCTTCACTAGCTTTCTGTCAAGCACTGTGCACAATATGAGGTGTTACTTAAAGGGATAGTTCACCCTAAAATGTAACATTTCTCAAAATAGCTTCACTTAATGTTGGATGCTTAGGAAGTGCTGAATCAAAATGCTTTTGATGTGTTGGGGTACAATAAAAAAATTAGAAAGATATCTGACCTTGGGTTATGTTTTTCTTAATGTATTAAATAACAAAATTATTTCAGGCACCATCAAAATAAAAAAAAACATGCACAATGGAACATGCAAAGAAAGAAATTCATTTTTTTCTAGAACTAGACTAGAGTTTAAAGTAGTACTAATGATGTACCCCATTTTTTAGGGGTCTCCTTCCACAGTCTGCCAATGTAGAATAAAAAATGTAGAATTGAATTAGATTAATTGTAATAATTATTTACAATTGCATGGTATTCGTTCTTTCAGTCCAATCAAGTAAGAATTCTACCACGTCTTTAGTACATGCATGGAATCTTTACATTCAAATGCACATTTGAATTCTAACCTTTAACTTTACAATTTATCTAAAAAATACCAGTATCTTCGGGTTTTTTTCTCATTAAATGCACCAACTGTATTATTTTTGTATGTAATTTTAAGTAAGCAATGTTGATTTAATCAGACTCCATAATACACATTTTATCCTATTAAAACTTACCAAAATTAGCCTGAAAAATATTCTAAGACCAACAATGTTTACTATAATTTTACATATTTTAGTTTTAAAAATGGAAATTTGTGTGTTTTTTTGGCCCCAAAACACCCACACCTGCAACTTTTCTCTGTTTCTAACATAGCCACTAATTAAAAACATTTCCAATCTAATGATACCAAAACAATACATTTTGGGTTGCATGAAATGTTGAGTGCACATTTATGAGGATATATTCTCTTCAATGGTGGCATATAACATGTTGTTTAGCTGCTAGCAATGATGTTTTCTGGTATTATAGGAGTGTGTTCATAGTTTAGGTTTAAATTGTATTTTATTCAGTCCTCAGTCTGTAACTAAACAGAAAGGGCTTAGTGAGAGAAATTCATTGTATGCTTTGGATACACAAGGGAAACTACCCATTGTGAAAATAAAGGTTTATGAAGGTCAAAGATATTCACAGTACTGTATATTAAGACATGTTGTGTTTATTTATTCTTTAGTCATGCAGAAAAAGTACAGAGCAAGTAAGTGTGTTGATAGAATGCAAAAGTGTCATTGTATGCATTTTCAATGGTTATTTCCTGTTACATAGAGACAGAAGAAACAGCGATTCTCTTTTGTTTTATATTCCTTTAATTGAGTGTAGCGTATATACATCTATGAGACCACCCTCATAATAAGTCATTGCATGCTGTTTTATAGTTGATGTAAATGGGAGTACGTAGAGACACCGTGTCAGAGTAGATTTATAGATCAATTATGGAGATTAAGAGCTAATTCGGGTTAGCACACCAGTCCAGGACACCAGTCTGCTGAGCTTTAACAGAGTCACCTCATTCGCATTACTCAGGATGAATACATTGGACACAGATAAAGCCCTCTGTCAAATTCACTGCAGAGATTGAGGCTAACACACCCTCATTATACAGTAATCCGATTCATAGGCGTCTGCTAATGAGAGATTTTTTGACATGCGAAACAACATCAACCTGAGCGGCCCAAATTGTTCTTTTTACCAAATTTGCATCTCATTAAATTGAATTTACCGGTGACTGTCATCATTTTACGAGGTAAAACATGAGTTTGATAGTAAAGGGCAAACAATGATATGAAGACAGATGATAATTATAATGGTATTTCATGCTATTGCTTTAGATTTTCGAAGGGAAGATTGTGGTGATTAACTCCATTTGAGAAGCTATTATTTAAAGGGGTCAAGAGGCTAACTAATGAATTAGATCTCTGTTCAATTCTCTCGGATGGCTAACTGTAAGAATTGAATCTAGCATTTCTAACTGATTCGAGTGAGCAGTCCGGGTTTCTCTCCTCTCTTAGAGATGAAACTGTTATCATTGTGCCTGTCTGAAGGCCGAATAACCACAAAATGCCTGACCACCTCTTACGAGCAGCGCATTAGCTAAGTTTACGTAATGCTAATGCAGCCGCTGATAACCACAAACAGGGAACCACAACATCACTCAGAGGATAAGAGAGGTAGAGACAGGGAAAAAGAGAAAATGATTAAATATTAGCTTGTCTATTATCCTGCTGTTTGCATTAACAGCTATTTTACTGTGCTAATACTTGTGCTACAATTCTAACTGTCCCTTTTCAGAGCTGTGATGAGATGGTTGGGTTAAAACTGTTTAAATTAATGCCAGTTATTCTGCTAGGCCACCTTAGCTGTGATTTTGTTGGTGTTGTTGTTGACTTCTCAAAAAAAGACTCTTTTTGAGATATAAGCTCCTTTTTTATAGTTGTAATTAAATTTTACCACAGTTCAAGGATCTTTTATTTTTGAAAATTAACATTAACATAGAGCAATTCATAAATATGATAGAGACCATATTTGATCTCTCTCTCTCTCTCTCTCTGTCTCTCTCTCTCTCTCTCTCTCTCTCTCTCTATATATATATATATATATATATATATATATATATATATATATAGAGAGAGAGAGAGAGAGAGAGAGAGAGAGAGAGAGAGATCAAATATGGTCTCTATCATCCCTGTCTGTTTATGCTAGATACATATGCTCATGAAAAAATATTGATTAAATCAAATAAGTTAGATCAAACCTATTAATGTTAACTGATCAATTAACTGATAAATTTACGAGTTTGGTTTGGCTTGTCTTTCCATCTTGATCAGGTGCTCTTAGCTCATTTTAGACCTCAGTACATAAGCACAAACTAGCCGGCCATTTGCACCTTATACCCCTTTATCACACTGGACTGTTTACTCAAAGAGCTCATGCAGTCAACTTTTTTATGCTTGCAATCTCTTGTGATAAAGGATAATGTCAAATAAGAGCGAATTAGTAGTCAGTTTTTTTTCACAAGCTACATTTTTAAAGTAGGTTATACAGTGAGTTGTTTTGACTTGTGCTTGTGTATAGAAATAAATCATTCTCATAACAGCAATAAAGTACTTGAGTCTGCTGTTATCTTGCAAATCACAGATTTATAAACTCATGGATAACATAGCTTTTTCTTTACTACGTATTTACATTATATATTTAACATGATAACAACAGTAATTGCATTTGGAAAGCAAATACTTTAGGTTTTGTTGATTATAACGAGACCCAAGAGAGATTAGGTCTCTCAACTTAGCCTGGGAAGGCCTTGCTATTGTCTAGGAAGAGTTGGAGGAAGCGTTCTGGGAAGTTTGGATGTGCTTGATAAGATCCCTGTCTGACAGGCCTGAACAAGCATTGAAACAATGCATTTATTTATACATCCATATAAACAACGATGAAGCAGTTTAGCAATGGGAAATAAATTAAGTGGCTGCCGTTTGAATCAGAATAAATGAACAGACACGATCAAAGATGACATGGAGTGCTTCTGAACAACCTGCAGCATGTGTTAAAAACTCTAGATGTATGGCACGTCATGCAGAATGAGTCTGTCTGCTAAGCAAATAGATAATAACGAGCATGGTGATTATAGTAATGATCTAATGTAAATGGATAATTAGGTTATTTGCCTTGGATCAAGGCTGCATGCAGATGAATAGATGTTCAAATGCTAATCATTCGTGGTTTTCTTTTTCTCTCTCAGTATTGTTTTTGACCTCATGTCTTTCAAAGTTTAAAATGCTGAAAAGTGAATGCTAAGAGTCTATTTCCATATATTTTGTAGTGATACATGTATACTTATATTAAAAGTAAGCTTTATCCATCCGCCATTTGACTGACATGCCACTTTTGGCACATTCCTCTCTTTTTTATTCCACTAACATTTAATTAAGTTGGCTTTGCTTGTATGTGTGTTTTCTTCAGGGGAGCTTGATCTGCAAAAAAAGCAATTCATATTGAAATCACAGGTCCCTACTGCAATGGTAAAAATGTGACTGAAATAAGTTTGAGAATGATCCAATTCATACAAAATAATTATGGGTAGTTATTATTTAAATATACAAAGTAAATATACAAAATAATAAAAGTCTGGACGCACACACACACACACATACACGCATGCTAACACACCTACACATGTACCAACATGATGAAATAAAGTTTATCTATATCATTTCTGAACTGAGGTTATGAGTGAATGTAATGGGCATTTTCTCAGTCAGCCATAAATTTGACGTAGCACACAAGTTCAATTGGTTCATTTTAAAACATAAAAAGTATTTTCTTCACTTTTAATAAAGCTTCACATACATCATTGAATCAACCAATTAATAAACAATTTAAATAGTTTTAAATAGTGCTTTTTACCATCTGCTATAGGAATTCTTACTGGATAATTTTATTTGGTAGAAAAATAACTACCATATACTGCTATCTGTAGGGCTATCTTGTACAGTTTATTAGTATGAGGAAAGTGTAGATCTAACTTAACCAGTAATGTGCTATTTATTTAAAAAGCCTTGTTAGATCCGATTATTTTGTCATGAAATAAGGCAACCAAAACATCTTCTGTTTTATTGTATGAGAACATTAAGAACCCGGAGTAAAAAAAAAAAGATGCAGAGAACATAACTTCCCCAGGAAAGAACAAGTCCATAAGGTTACAGGGAGCCTTACCGACCAGGGCTAGTGCTAATCACCTTCCCAGCATAAAGATTTTTTGAACTTAGGATCCCTCTTAGGATCCCTCAGCAAACTGCTTACAGCACCTGGAAAAAATAAACAAACAACAAACAGTGGTTAGAACAGTGGAACACACAGCAAACAGGTGATCAACATTGGCTGCGGGATGTGTGATAAGTGATGGGGTTAGGTTAGATAAGTGCATTAAACAGCATTTTTTTTTCTGCAGTTTGTAAGTTTATAGCACAGAGACCACATAGGGTTTGGTCATATACAAGGAGCCAGTTATTCCAATGCTAGATTAAACAGATATGTTTTTAATCTAGTTTTAAACTCTTTGAGCGTAGTTGAGCTCCGTACACCATTCGGGAGTTTGTTTGTTTGTTCCAGAGCTTTGGGGCTCTATATATTGATTTTGTTACCAGTATCAATTATGTAATCATCAAATAGTTGTCATGTATTTTTTTTATTCACTCAAATATTTTCCTATCTTATTTAAAACATGGCTCTTCCACAGTAAATCTTATAACAATATTTTAGCAAAAAACTATCACAATTGTCAGGTTATATGTATTATTTTTTCTTATGTATATGTCCAGTTAATTACAGTGACTTCATACTTTAACTCATATATGAAATCTTTAGATATTTTCTTGATTTAGAATGGGTTTTTTTAGCTTTATTTAATTCAAATTGATATATGGGTGTGAGCATAGAGACTTTTACATAGAGTTTCTTTTTTAAAATAGATCATTATTTTTAATGCAATGAATGTTTTTTGCTTTATTTCTATTTAATTGTAGCATATGATGACAATGAAATGAAACAAGATCTTCTTTCTGTTTTCCTTCCAACATAATTTTGTGGGGATAAGTGAAAGAGACTAAAAGGATTACGTAAGTGATTTTTCTGTCCTATGGGGTCCTGGGGATAAAGAGCCTATCCCTCTATCTTTCTCATCCCAGGCAAAATATTACCATCCTCTTGACTGGAGTAGCAACACTGATGATAACGGCACATCAGATCAGAGCAAAAGGTCAGGCACTGGCCTAAGGCAAGCTCATAGTGAATACCCACGATGCACTGCTTCTCTACCAACCAACATGGACTCGCCTGCTGGACCTCTTTCTTGTCCTCTCTCTTTCTCTCTTGCTCTTTCTCATTCGTCCTCTATCAGCTGGGACCACGGGAGACCCATTGTGCCGAGTGCAGACAGAAGCAAGATCAAAAGAGAGAGGTTGAAAGACAATTTTTTTCTTATTAACAGCTACAAAAGCGAGGGGAAAAAATAGAGACTGTGGCGCCTAGTGGGAGGGGAGCATTTTTTGACCATTAGTAGCAAGCAGACAGCAGGAAGAAGGGCTCAGTGCATATTCATCTTTGTTTGTTTTCTCTCTTTTTATGCGAAGAAGACTTTGATGCTTTTGCAGGTCGATTTTCTGGCACGGCTGACTTTATTGGTCAGTTGCTTTGCTTATGCCAGTGGCGGTGGGGTTTTTGGTTGCCACAGGAGAGGAGGGTAAATATCAGAGAAGGTCATGGGGAGGAGAGAGGGAGGATAGAGTGATGGCTGGAATGATGAAGGAATGTAGGACTAGACAACCAAATGCTTTTGAGCTTTGGAGAATCAGCAGATGTGTGAATGGATGCCAGATTGGTTGTTCTGGTCTTGTTTTTTTTCTCTACAATGGCTCAAAAATGCCAATTCAGTCTTGTAGAAGAAAGGGAAAAAAAACCTTAGTTATTATTGGCTCTGTTTTTTTCTCATATTATCAACCTATTTTTTTCCTTGAACTAAGACATACGATATTTCTCATTTGAGCCTTTAAGAAGTATGCTTTGTTTAGCATTTGTAGTCAAAAGATATAGAATAACTTAAAATAATAATACACTTGATTGATTCCACCATTTGAAATATAGCCAGTTAATCACATATGTAGAGTATGTAACAGTATGTCTCTGTCTGTCCATGTTTATACTCGTCTGTGTGGGAAGAAAAAGACGTGGAAGTCTTTTTTTTTTTTAATTCCAACAGATGGTCAACACAGAGACATTGCCATCTAATTAGCTATAACTCTTCTGAAAATGACCTCAACACAAAATATTTTTTTCTTCATTTAGACTCAAACATCAAGTCTTTAGATTTGTAAGAGAATTAAGCATTAAATGTGTTTACAGAGCTAAATGGTCAATTAACTCAGGCTTCCATTGACAGTCTTGACATTCAGATGTGTTTTTTTATGTTTTTGGTTTTGATGAAAATCAATGGGAATGCATTTTGCACTACTTATTGATATTGCTTCTATGTACAATGAAAAAACAGCAACAATAATGACAACGACATCATGTATGTATGTGTGTATGTTTGGTACAATGGTCGTTTTAGGTAGTATGTTTATTTGTTTTTCTTGGAACATATTATTTTGGATCATATTATTTTCTTATATGTTGGTGTGCAATTCAATAACTTATTACTGAACGGTTTTCTTTAACGTAATGCTTATATTGCGTTGTAATATTCATTAAACAGTATTTCATTTCTTTATTTTTAATGTTTTTTCTTTCTTTACTGGGTTTTCTGTTTTAAATGGAGACATACTATTTTATAAAAACGCCTTCAGATTAAATTTCCAAAAAAATTTGTTATTACATTTTTTTAAAACAGCCTTGTGAGTCTTTCAATTCAGTAACAGAAGCATTTTGTTTTATTTGCACACTTTTTATCCCAAACTTCTCAAATGAATGCTTAATGAATTAAGTTAATTTCAACACAGCAAATTTCTGCACGTATGAATCACATTATTTCAACTAATCTTGTTGCGTTGGATCACTTTCAACATTAGTGAATATGTTGCATATAACTCAAACACATGGAAATGTGTTTCATTATGAAATCAATTAAATCCAATCTCATTTCTGAGTGTATTTTCCCCTCAGTGACTGTGAAAGATCAATGAAAAGAGTGGGAAGATGGTAATGAGGATCAAAGTAAACCCCTTCAACAGAGACACACAGGCCAAAACACACACACTCAGGTTTCCTGCCCAACAAACACACGTTGCCTTCTGTCTGTTCTTTGTGATCACACAGCAGGGGCAGCATTAGCTCTAATAATTCAGTGAATTTGTGCCGTTTTTCCCCTTTCAGCCCTGAAGGAAGAGCAGCCTCCAAGAACAAATGAAAGAAAGTTCCAGACTGTGATTTATTTCATTAGGCAAATGAGATGTGTGAGCCCTGTGGCAGTGTACAGACTGGGGAGTGGGAACTGTCCTCTCTTTCAAATCTTAGCCTCTTTATGCTTTTGCATCAGCATATACCTCTCGTCTATGAGAGCACAAAGCATCCGCTCATGGTGTTTGGTATTCGGCTGTCCTGCGGTGTGCTCCCTGTTGACATCCATGCATATGTAGCGCGTCACGTCTAATCAAGATCAGGAATGACTGGAACTGAAGAGTTTGCCAAGGAACAGCTGTTGCTGTGTTAGCACGGAACAAAATGGCTGCATTTAACTGTACCTGACCAGCGTCAAGGATTCGCCTAGAGCGCCTCTCCATTATTTTAGTAGGCATGATGTGAAATGGACTATGGTGCTAGATAATATGCATTAGGTCAGGGTGGTGATGAGCGGATGGTTTTGACTCATTTTATGGACCTCAGTGTTTTTAGCATTTGGTAATATATCCATACAATACTTATATACGGTTGTAATATTGCGAGGGTGTAAGTGTCAAAAAGTCTGTTTTATTTATTCAGCTGTACAAACATTTCTTATACATATTTATGTTTATTTTTGTGTTGGTCACTTACATTATGTTATATAAAACTACTTTAAACAGGCAGGGCCAGTTTGATGATAAACTTTTTTCTTTTTATAATTGGGCTGTAACATGAGTCCATCTGATACAAAATGGTGAAACTGGTCAACCAAAAAACAGATCTCTCTCATTGATCTCTCACAGATCTTTCTTTTGAGATTGAAACCTATAAAAATGTTTTCCTATGATTAGAACCAGATTTATGCATGGATGTTTATTCGTTCATTCATCTTCATGTCGGCTTTTTTCCCTTTCGGGGTCACCACAGCGGAATGAACCGACAACTCTCTGGCATATGTTTTACGCAGCGGATGCCCTTCCAGCCGCAACCCATCGCTGGGAAACATTCACACAAACATTCACTCTATGGGCAATTGTTCTTACTCAATTCACTTATACCGCATGTCTTTGGACTTGTGGGGAAACCGGAGCACCCGGAGAAAACCCATGCGATCACGGGGAGAACAATAGAACTCCACACAGAAATGCCACCTGCCCCAGCCGAGCCTAGAACCAGCGACCTTCTTGCTGTGAGACTGGGATATTCTAGGACCACAAATGAATTGGCCACCACCAGGCCTTATTTAAATGGGTCACACAATCCAAAAAATAGAATCTGGTCACATCAGTGTAATTTTTCAAAGCATACTTACAGCTTCTCTGTGGTATTCTCAGATTCCCTTCAGATGGTGTAATATCCACAGCAAAAACTCAAATATAAAAAATTTTTAAATCTAAAATCACCCAATACTAATTTGTTTATAGATGTTTTTCAATATTTTTTTTTAGTTCTTGAGGGTTTTTTTTTGGCTACCAAATAAAGAAAGATGAATACATTGCCTGGAAAGAGAGCATGTCTAAACATAGACTAGCATTAAAAACTGCACGAACTAACTACTATCACAAATTAATAGAAACAAATCAAAATAACCCACACCTTCTATTTGAAACAGTGTCTAATCTGCTAAACAGTCAAACATCGACAGATTCAAATACAGCTACAAAATTTAGCAGCAATGGTTTTACAAATTATTTCTCAAATAAAATGACTATCTCTATCGCTAGGTTACGTTCCTAAAAAGCTAAAAAATGCAGTAATTAAACCACTAATCAAGAAAACGCACCTGGATCCTACTGAGTTATCCAACTATAGGTCAATCTCTAACCTTCCGTTCTTGTCAAAACCATTAGAGAAATTTGTAATAGCACAGCTCAGCTCCTTAAAGAAGAGCAACTGTTTTGAAGATCTTCAAACTTGATTCAAAGCTCATCACAGCACAGAGACTGCGCTGGTTAAAATTTCAAATGATTTCTTACTTGATTGGGATCGAGGGAATATCTCTCTTCTAGTTCTGCTAGATCTCAGTGCAGCCTTCGATACAAAAGATCACAGGATTCTCCTCAAGAGACTAGAGAACGATCTCAGCAAAACCTAATGACCCTTTAAAGCTAAATAAGATCTCAGAATGTGTCGCTGATATCAATGATTGGATGAATGAACATTTCCTAATGCTAACTCCTGATAAAACAGAAATATGACTATTGCTCTAAAAAGCAATTACAGAATCTCTCAGTTTTAAATATGGAACTGGGGGACAGGCTGTTCATTTTTCCACTACAGTTAAAAATCTTGGCGTTATTATAGATAGTGAACTGACGTTTAAGAATCATATCTCTTATGTTACTAAGACTGCTTTCTTTCACCTCAGGAATATTGCTAAAGTGCGGAACATGCTGTCTATCGTAGATGCAGAAAAATTAGTGCATGCTTTCATGACCTCCAGAATGGATTATTGTAACGCTCTGTTAGCCGGCTGTTAAGCCGCCACGCTGCAAAAATTAAAGTTAGTCCAGAACGCAGCAGCTAGAGTTCTCACAAGAACAAAGAAATATGACCACATTACTCTCTTCATTGGTTTCCTGTAAAATATAAAAAACTGCTCCTTGCCTTTAAGGTGCCGAATAGCTTTGCTCCGGCCTACCTGAGCAGTCTCATAGCACAGTATATTACTGCTCGCTCTCTTCGATCCCAAGAAGCAGGACTATTGATTATTCCGCAGATTAGTAAATCCACCAGTTGGGGAAGAGCGTTCTCATATAGAGCCCTGAAGCTCTGAAGCAAACTCCCGGATGTTGTCTGGAGCTCAGCTACGCTCATAGAGTTCAAAACTAAATTAAAAACATATCTGTTTAATCTAGCATTTGTCAAAACGGATATGGTGTCCTGAGTGCTATAAACATACAGACTGTTGAAAAAACTATGTGGTTCAATGTGCTTATCTAACCATCCCCATCATTTATCACTAAGCTAAGGCTAATCACCTTTTTGTTGTCTGTTGCATTTTTCAAAACATTGTTTTTCGTTTGTTAGTATCTGTTTTGTTTTTGTTTGTTTTGGCTTTGTTTTTACTGGTGCTGAACAGAAAACTTAAATCTTAAGTTTGTATATTCTTTATGCTGGGGAGATGACTAGCACCTGCCTCAGTCAGCGAGGCTCCCAGGGACCTCACAGAGGGAACTCCTATTTACTCTACCTGATCCACACTAGGACTTTGTGAAGCTCCTTTAGCAACTACTAAAATTAAATTATTAATTGATGAATAAGTTGTTCCAAACATATGTTTGAATAGAAGCAGAGGAATTGAGCCTTCACCATTTTATAGAAGAAAACAAAACCTGCTTGATAGTATGCATATTTTTAAACTGGTTTGAGCTTTTTTTATTTATCTTCTGCTCTGCTACTTTTTATCTAATTGTCGATAACAACTTAAATACAACATAGAACATATTTCAAACGTCCTCAAAAGCAGAGGGCAGGCAGTACACACATTTTGCTATTTTTGTAGTGTGGGTTATAATTGCAAAAAAGCTTTGTGCTGACTCTAAAGAGGATAACACATGTCAATGCCAATCCTTCACGAGTCGTCATATTGTTCTTTATGAAAATATTTCTGTAATACCTACTCCCATCAAGCATAAGCATTTTTTCAGGAGAGTAGATGGTGGAATAAATTTTTTTATTATTACCCCAAATCACCACACAACACAATCGACTTAACAGACATAATACATCTAATTGTGCTACTCTGTATGAGAAACTACATTGTTCTAAAGTTTGTGATGTCACAAACAAAGCAAAATCTGACAAAAAAAATAATTCTAGGAGATCATTTTAAAGTTTTGGTGGTTATTAATAATTTAAATTCCATTTGATCCACATTGATCTTTACATTTTAAAACGTAAAAGAGCTGAAATCCTCTGCTAGTTTATTGGTTCATACATACTTGATGTGTTTTTCACAATTTCATAAGTGATTTTGACACCAATAAGTGGTTTTGAAACGGAATATCACCATAGATTGAAAGGAAGGGCATCAGCCACTGTTAAATGCATTCTCTTTAAAGAGTATGAAGGGAAATGTTTATACAGCACCCATCTGACAGTGTAAATGAGTTGTCAAGAAGCTCATAGATAGAATATGGAAATATCAAGTCTGTTTAGTCCTGATATTGTCAGGAAAGGAATGCAATAGTCTCCTACTACTTTAAGGAGCATTGAAACAGTCTCAAGTAAATTAGGATGCTAAGATTTATCCTCTGCTTGTGATCATTTAGTTATACATAAAAAATGCTAATTTACTCTGAGAAAAACATTTTGCCGTTAATTAGTCTTGTACTCATCAACATGGAAGAGATACGGGTTCATTGTTTAAGAAACCCTGCATGTTGTAGCTTTCACTCTCCAATGGAAACCACTATAATAGCTCTAAACAGTCAACATGCTCTGATTATTTTTTGCTTAAGCAGTTTGAATCCTTTCATTGGCCACCACTGCATTGTGTGAAAAAAAGAAAATAAAGGGTATAAAACATATTTATTCAAAATTCATCACGGTGGTCTCTACCACTTGCCGACTTCAAACAGCCTAGAATTGTTGTATTGTATTCTGCTCTACTGTAGCTTTACTCCACAGTTTTTTCGAATGGCTATTCAAACCGTGTGTTTTCATTAAAGTTCTACATGATCCCTTCCCTCTTGCTGGGAAAACAACAACATCGACTAGTTGTGTTAGACAAAGAACAGCTGTTGCAGAGAACAAAATGGATGCCCTTCAGCAATAGTCATCTAACTCCACCTGACTGCCACCAAGTGTGCGCCTACAGCTCCTCTAAATTATGTTGAGTAAGTGTGACGTGAAATGGCCCATGCAGACCCCCCAAAGCACAGATCTGGCTCGAGCTGTTGCGGGCACCTCGCTTTGACAGTAGAAAGAGAATTACTGGGCTCTACAGCTTTTTTATTGAGCCACAGAAGCAGTAGGCAGACAGTAAGAATTTAGGCTGCACTATTAGTATTGATCTGTCTTACTAATCTGTCTTTCTTGTTCTGTGCCTGCCAGGTTCAAGAGGGCGTGAGGGAAGGAGTTCCTCATATTTAAGCACCCACTGATTTACCCAGCCCCACCACCCCTCAGTATGGCTCTTGCTCTCTGGATAATCTTCACCTGCACCCTCATCCTCAGCAACACCAGCCCCTCGTCACAGGGTTTGTACCTTTTTTGAAAATATGTTGTTTTTGAAAGATTTTTTTGAGAATTGGGCATTAAGTCGTTAAAACAAATATACCATTTGTAATGGTTGGTCTATGTTGAGGTTTCTTGGAAGATGCTGAAAGAAAATGCTGTGTTTGAAGGATTGGTTTTGAGTGGATGAAGTGTGTCTTTTGTTAGTTTCAATCTTAACTGGTCTATAAATGTCACAAGCTATAACTTTTTCACTTGCAGCTGTTAGCTTGTGTAAAGCTGAAAAAAAAGAAAATAGCAAATATATCCACCAGTAGAACAAAAGACTTGGAAAAACCCAATCATCCACAAAGAACACGGTAGTCCTCTTAAACAAAGCCAAATAACCGGAAGAAAGGAGCCAGAACTCTCCTGTGTTTTGGAATTATTTAGTGATTTGGTAGTAGCTGGAGTACACAATTGAAAGTCCCTTAGAGATCTACTCAATTACTCAGATTTTTCAATTACACCCTTCTAAATTCGCATTTGGTGAAGGTATTGTGGTCTTGGAAACATTTGATACTAAATAATCTTTTGTGGTGGACCTTTTTTACACAGTATGTGACATTTTGTTAATTATTTTTGTAAAAAATGATTGACATTTATAAGTTAAATTAAAAAAGATGTGTACTGGTAGCACTTTATAATAACTACACACTACTTATCATTTATTACACATTAAAAAAATAGCTACACAATAATTTGTAAAGCATTGTTTCTTTGTTAATACACATATATAGGCAGTTTATAAATATAAATTTAAAGGCTTTATTCCTGGTTTATACACATCTATATACAATGCTTGTTAACGTTAATTTCTTGAAACTAAATAAAATGCATTATTTAGGGTCATTTAATCATGTTTAACTTAAACTTTTCACTTACTTATTATTTGTTAGTAATTCATGAGATCATTTAGAGCATGTTATTAAATTATTATTAAATTAGCAATAGGTTTTAGTTACTGTTTAGTTACTATATTGAGTATTTCAATTAGTATCTTATTAGGGTGTAGCAGCCATTGCTTTCATTTAGTGTACTTAATATTTTCTAATTAATCATGAAGATTTCATATGCCCTGTGGAACGTGTACCTAATATTGTACTAGATTCCTTGGCTTTTCTATAAATACAAATTCAAAGTTCAATTCAATTAAATAACTTAACAAAATGTTTAAATTAATGTATCAATAATGCTTTTTTTCATTATAGAGCTTTACCTAACTCGGTCTGTAACAATATTTTTATTCAATGTTTGTGAAATAAGGTTATTTAGACTTAGCAAATGAAAAGCAAACAAAACATCAGTAATACTTAGTCATCAAATATGTGGCTAAAATGATTGAAAACAAGTAAGTGACTTAAATCTCTGAGAAGCTGAGCAAACTGATGAAGCTGATGTCATCAGAGAAGCCGAAGTTATGTAAAAGGATTATAAGATACCGTATTTAAACTAACTTGTGCTTCTGACTAAATTTTAAGTTAGATCTGTCCTGAATTAAATGCTGTTCCAATTCTAAACGCTCAGTAAATCAGAAACTTAACCGAAAGTCTAGTCAGTGAAAGGTTAAATTGCAAAATAAAAGACCAACACCTTTTCTCACCCTGCATGCACGTCACAGACATTTTATCTAACACAAATTCCAAAGTGACTCAAAAAGGAGGATAGTTTAAGTTGTTACTGTTAAAAAAGAGTAAGAAAACATGTTTAGTACTGTTTTCATATTTCATTTTTTTTTTGCACAGATCTCTCTCATTTTCTCACCTGTTGTTGTATCATTTTTGCCCACAAACATGCTTATTCAAAAGTCTCTCAATTAATGAAATGATAAGAGCAAAACAAGGCGAGCCGATTTTATTTGTATAGCACCAAAACTAGTAACAAGAGAAAAAAAAAACAAGGATTAAAAACCCTGTTATAGGATAAATAACCCTGTCTAGGATAAAAAATGCCCAATGGTTAAAGTTCATAGAATAAAAGAAAACCATATTCTTTATTCAACTCCTCTAACACTCCCTCAGTGTTAGCATTGGCTTTCAAACAACATGGATTCTTTAACCACTACTGACGAGTGTATGTCTTGTGGAGGAGGGAGAGAGCCAAGTGTCAGTGAAGCTGGTTTGATGGGGGTGTAGAGGGGTCTCTGTCCAGCAAGTGCCCTTCCAGCTTGCCATCTGCTGCTCCACAGGGCCAGTGCCAGACTCGGCGTGCAGAAGAGCATGCAGGGTTTGCTTGTCCAGGTGTGTTTGTGCCCGCTGTACTTCCTATGTTTAATTTGCCTGCTTCTGCTGCTGTGAATTGATGTGATGTACTCAGTGTTCCATTGGACACGTTTGCCCACGGGCACAGAGCCGCTTCATCAATGTGCTGTATGTGTGCTTGCACGAGTGCCTCCAGCTGTCTCTGTGACCTGCCTCTGGATTAATAATGCATTAATAATCAATTGAGTGTTATCAAGGTACTGCTGCAGCTAGAGGAAAGCAGTTTGGAGAAGCCTTCCTTCCGCTAAGGGCTCATTGATCGGCTTGTGTTGCCATTACTGCGTGCCGCAAATAACACACACTCCTACTGAGCATATAATTTTGAGACTCATGTATGCGGATCTTTTGGTCTGTGAGTATGTAGCTTTATATAGAGGGTAGTTGAGTAAGAGATTGTTTATCCACCACCCTAAAGCGTTTGGAAACCTTTGAGTGTATGTCTTTCATTCAACTAAACATTGAAGGTTGCTGGAAACTGGAAGCCATTGGCCTTCATGCCCAATTTAATTTCTTCCACAATCTGGCATTCACAATGGACTGTTTCAATTCTTTTTTTTCTTCTTCTTCTTCTTTTGGATTAATTCAAAAAGGGGTTAAGGTATAGCGCATTGTTTCTCAAAATGTTTTCATCAAGTACCACCTCAGAAAAAAATTGCCACTCCAAGTACCACCATAATGAATAACATTAAAATACAGACGTTTTTTTAATAGCAACAGCGTATAGGGCCTCCTTTTCTGCTACAGTTCAAATAAGAGACAATGTTATAGCTAATAAAATATTTATTCATTTTAGCAACTAGTAAATACTATACAGCCTGAACATTAAGAATATACTGTTTTAAATAAAAAAATGTAGCAAGTCAAAAAGCAAAATAACTAGCTATTTAATGCACTTTTAAAACTGTTTGAGTTATATTTTGTCAGATTTATATAGTTAATGTCATCTTTTTCGTTTTTGGAGTAATATTTATAAATCTCCCTGGCTTGTCATTGTTGATTGGTTAAAGACTAAAATATTTTTTTAAGTAGTTATGTTTGTTCGAAGAGATTTAGGTTTTGGAGTTAAAGCTACTGAAACTAACTGACAGACAGGCGTCCAATCCCAGGCATCGAAATTCCTTCGAACACACAGTGCAAGAATGAACAGAGCGAGTTAGGCGAGAAGATTGAGAGAGAAAGACAATCACGAGAGCCCCACCCCCCCCCACTCACGATAGTGGTTTTTATTTTTGTGCACGCAGTTCAGTTTTATGTTCGTCCAAATCTTCTTAAATATGCGGATGATTATCAGAACTACACACTTTGTTAATAGCAAAGATTTACTGCTACACAGCATTGCTCCATGATCAAAAAATTATCGCAACAGCGAGTTGAACAGTAGATTTAGGCCAAAGGAAACCTTCTGCTTTTCCTCTTGATAGGAAGTGTAAACTGTTATTCCTTGCGGGCTGCTGGAACTGACTCCAAAAGGGAGCAGGTTCTCATTCACTCCAATGGTAAAACTGACCAACTATGTAGCTGAAAAAAAAAGCATGTTTCTACCCCTGACTCCATTAGATTTGTTGATTCAGATTGATAGTTTTGATCTTTGCAAACACTCTGAGGGGTGACTTATTTTTACATTTTTTGTTCATGATATAAAAAAAATGAAACCTTCAGCCAATAAGACGCCTTCACTATGTCATGTCCCGCCTCTGTTAACACGTTTTGAAGTACTGGCTATGCTCATTTTGAGCTTCATTTGACCGGATCCCATGGGTGACGTCACAAAAACTCTGTCAATGTTATATACAGTGAATGATTTAGCTAGCGGCTGGAGGGAGGGGCCTGTGATTTCATTGGACTAATTTGGTGTCCTTCAAAAAAATCAACCCACGACTAATGTCTCGGATACCCATGACCAATAATGTTTTGTTTGACACCCACACACACACAGTAATGACTGCCACTGGTGCCACGTAACACCAACAGGTGTCCCAAGTACCGATAGGGGTACGCGTACTACAGTTTGAGAACCACTCATCTATGCTAAGCAAGCTAAGGGTGCTATTCCAATGTCTAGAGAACGACACTTCCTGATACAAAAAAAAAAACAATAAAAATAAAACTTTCAGTTAAATATTTATTGGTTTTGTACCATTCTTTAACTGAACCAAGTTAGAGATACTATAGTGAATAGTTGAGCCACTTGGAGTTGTGATTGGACGAGAGGGCTTCCTAGGGCAATCACGTGATGGAAAACAGAAAACTAACAATGTCGAATTTTTTTCTGTGATATCTTCTTGCATTTATTTAGTGTTGTTCAACATGTTTATCCATTATTGGTTTAAACATGGCATAACAATAGTGGGTCCATCTCTTGCTTTTTTTAGAGAGCAGGTTCTTGTTTCTCAACTCTATATTGTCTTTATATTAGAATTTTCTTCCCCAGTTTTCCTTTCCCCCTCAAAAAAAAAGAGAGTCCTTCTACAGTCTACTTTGAGTGAATGAGTTCAGTGTGTGGCCTTCTGATGAACTGGTAGTCTGTCAAGGGTATTTCTCTGCCTATCATTCTACTTGAGCTGAAATTG
The DNA here is from genome assembly GCA_900490495.1 of Danionella dracula. Taxonomy (NCBI): domain Eukaryota; kingdom Metazoa; phylum Chordata; class Actinopteri; order Cypriniformes; family Danionidae; genus Danionella; species Danionella dracula. The sequence goes on along the minus strand of UELW01000131.1, from coordinate 1,871,717 downwards.
GAACCAGCAGCCCATTGTATAACCGGTGATACCCCCCGGTACTCTAACATCTCACTCAGAAACTTTGGAGTGTGTCTCATATTTTTATTCAGTCTAATATTTGATTCCTTCATGCACTGTAACACTCTCACATCTGGCATAAATTCACTGCTCAGCCTGACACTCGTTCACCCTTGATCTCCGTCTCCTGAATATTTCCCCTCTGCAGCCCAGTGCTGTCACTCTTCCCTCTAATGCGCACTCGTTTGTCAAATATTCTCCCTCCAAAACTTAATTTATGGCCTTTTTATTGAGTGAGACCTTGAGAGGCTGAGTGACATAAATGAATGTCGAACATGGCTCAGCGGTGGTGCTGGCACCGGGGATGTTTCATGCCACTCTGAAAAGTCCGAGGACTAGAACGATGATTGTAGAGTCTGATTGGTTTTCAGAGAAGACAGATTGGACGTTTGTTGTTTGAAGTCAATATGAGATGTTGTTTGCAGAATTTGTCTGCGGAATCTGAGGGTGTTTTTGCATAATGGAGGATGTTTAATTACACAGAAAATGTGGCTAAGAAACTTGAATAATTATGTGTGTTACATGATCTTAAATCGTAAAACTTCTTGTAAAAAAGCTGCAAAGCATTAAAAATGCTGTATAAATGACAAACCACTGTGCTGTTTTCTTTTTGCATGGATGTACAATATTTAATCTGTTTATACGCCTTGTAATTAGTTTTATTTAACCTAAAAATAAAAAAGTCATTATCTTAAATGAAAGAATTTAACTGTACTTTTTGGATCTGATTTCTAATAATTTATTTATTTCTAATAATTTTTAATTAGGTCCAGTTTTCTGTCATTTACAAAACAGATGGTTTAAATTGTGGTATATATATATATATATATATATATATATATATATATATATATATATATATATATATATATATATATATATATATATATATATATATATATTATGTATAACATGGAGTAAAAATGGTTCATGTTGGTTTTCATATGGTTAATTTATTTAAAAGTTAATTAATAATGTCGTGTTTTTAAAGTTACGCATGTTTGAACAATAGGTGTGCAATTTTGTATGGATGTTCAGTAGTTTACATTTAAACTGTTTGTAAGCCTTGCAACCTTGTAATTTTAATTTAATTTTATTTAACTGAAAAAGAAAAAAAAGTCAGCGTTAATTACATAATTTATATTTACTTTTTGGATCTGAGCTCTAATTATTTATTCATGATAATTTATAATCCTGTTCAATAATAGATTAGATCTGCTATTTACAAAACATGATTTAAATGGTGGGTTATAGGTATTTTGTCAAAAAGAGCAAGAAAAAAATATAACTGTTTAAAACAGTTTAAGCCTTTTAAATTATGAATTTATTTAAAAATAAAGTAGTGTAGAGTTTTTACCGTTTATGCAAGGTTGAATAATGAGTGTATACTAATTTATGGCTATGCAATATTATAAACCTTGTGCATTTGTTATTTAAATTAAAAGGCAAAAATAAATGGCATACTGTTGACTCAAATTATTCAACTTACTCACTGCATCTTAGCACAAATGATTTAAAATAAATTTTAATATTGTGGATTTATTTTAAAAAGCCGGATACTGTTGTGCTGTTACAGTTGACACAAAGATGAACAATGGTTGAACTTGGGGAAAAATCTATGATTTATGTTGTTTTAATGTAGAATTATATCATTTAGCATCACACGTAGAATGTTTAACCAAGATAATATAAGTCGCTTTTAAGGTAAAGCATGGTTTGATAATAACAAAACTACATTAAATACATATATAATATGATGATGAAGTGCATGAATTAAATGTCCACAAAGAAAATGTCTTTTTGAGAAGTATGTATTCTCAAGGAATCTGTTTATCAGGATTCAAACCTGTTTTGTCTGCATAAGCAAATCAGCTCAGTGAAAGAGTCTGAAACTGGCACGCATTGCTCAACATCTCCCGACAGAATCATTTGCCTGCTATCTTTGCCTGGCTGCCCATAAAAGATGTCAGAATAGATTTATTGATTTTGGCAGTTCTGTTCCCGTATCATTCTCTGTGACTCGTCTACCATCCACTCAAGAAACATAAATCGACCTCTACATTCTACCACCATCACTGTCCGAATGAATTATTCCCTAGGAACGCAGCTAGATTTGTTTGGTAATTCTTAAATGTTCAAAACGATTAACATCATTTAATGGTTAAATGCACCTATTATCAGCAGCATATTGCTTCCAGAAATTTGAAATTGTGTGACCGTTTGTTGTTATTATCGGAGTTAAACGATTTGTAGAATACAAATCGTTCTCAACAGAGCATTTATACTAGAATAAAACCTAATCTTATCTTGAATCTTTATCTCAAAACTTTATTTAAAGCATATTTATCTTTCGGATAGTATGTTTAAATGTAATGGCATAAATTTAACTTACTTTCACGCTAACACTTTTAACAAATTGCACTGCCTATATTAAAGTCTGCCTATATTAATATATTAAACTAAAAGATACTTTAAGTGAAATATATGTGTACGTTCTAAAGTTTATTTATTTTATATTAGGGTTTTTATTTTTTCAGATTTGTATTTATATTTTTTAATTGTATGCTTAAAATTGTCCCTATAACATACATATTATTTTTTTTTCACTTGGGATCTCTTATGAACTCAACTCCCTAAAAGACCGGGATACAAGAACAATTATCTTTATTTAATAACACAAAATAAATCTGAACCTAAATGATTCAAGAGTGGGAAAACAAATAACACCTTCACAAAACATTAATTCCTGTCAGGAATATTAACGCAGGAGCCAAGGAGAACATTTATTATAATCCAAAAACAAGGAAATACACAGGAGCTAATACATCTGTAAACACCACTAAAAAACAATGACAAACAATAAGAGCAACAAAAAAGCTTTTTATTATTTTATACTGAATGGTTAACAACATGACGAGGGGGTTACTAACAGCCAGTGAGGAAGTTTTGATTTTAGACGTGGGGGCACAACTAACTAATTTGTGGGGTAAGACTAAAGCTTTAAATAATTATGAAATAATTATGACCTGATTTTCAAAACAATTATATTCAAATTGTTGCACAAACATACACTTATTGTTTTTTATAAACAAGCAGCAATTTCGTCTTTTTCAGTCTCCACATCAGATGTTGTTTGGGCAGTAAAAACTGGAGGGAACATATACTGCCTTTCCAAAAAAAAAGCATCTGTGTGCTAACAGGTGAGGAGTGAAAACAAACGGGATAGAAAACAATGAAACATTAGGAGAACACATCGGAGCAGAACCAAAAAAACAAACAAAAGACAGAGTAAATGGAAAACACGGACAGGACTAAGTGAATATAACATGACACTGAATTGGAATCATACATAGCTAAACTGATACTGACAAAAATTCAGGAGAGGGAAATGATTGACTCATGCAAACTCTGAGGACTAACTGAAGAAGTTATAACAGGATCAATAAGGCAGGAGAAGGAATAAAGAACATGGCATTGAGGCAGAGATAAGCACAGTCTACCACATGGGGCTGCACGATAAAGAACAGTAAAAAATATAGACCTGAAAGTGTCAAGTGTGAGGTTTCTTTTTTGTTTTTACCTCTAAAAGTCCCCAGCAGACTGACACTGACACCTCAGCTAGAAAGGATAGGTGGTGATTAGTAATAGCTTACTTTGCCATTTTAATTTTATCTAATAAATGCAAAAGTGGGTCAGCGGCAGTAAAGTTTTTTTTTTTTTTTATTATTTTTACTTGAACACATTCATCCGCTAAATACGATAATCATGATTGCATCAACAAAATAATTTAGGTTAGCTCAGTAATGTGTTTTTGCTTATATAAACTACAAAACATTTGTTGTAACAATGCAAAACTCTTTATATACGAGTTCTCCCAACCTTGCTTACTTCTATAAATAAAGTAATAAATACAACTAAAGGATGTGTTAGCCGTCATGGTGGCGCAGTGGGTAGAACAGTTGTTTCACAGCAAGAAGGTTGCTGGTTCGAGCCTCGGCTGGGTTGATTGGCATTTATGTGTGGAGTTTGCATGTTGTGATCATGTGCGTTTACTCTGTGTGTTCCAGTTTCCCCCACAAGTACAAATGAATTGTGTAAAAACAATTGTCCATAGTGTATAATTGTGAATGATTGTGTATGGATGTTTCCGGTGGAAGGATATCCGCTGTGTAAAACATATGCCAGATGTATTGGCAGTTCATTCCGCTGTGGCTGAAAAATAAAAGGGACTAAGCTAACAAGAAGATGGATGAATGGAAATGATGAGTTTTTAAATGCATTAAAAATTGACATTAAACAACATGCATAGACAACATTTGTATTTTTATTTAACAAAGAATGAGGCCTCATTTAAAGATTCCAAATTTGGTGAAAGAGGGATGCATTTTCAAGAGCAGAAATGAGTTCATTATTTTCATTTACTTCTCTAGTGCTGTCCAACTCTATTCATCACACGGCTTCAGAACAGCCACTTCCTTTCAGTACTTAGTCAAGAGATGCATTAACGTCTAGTCTCAAGTAGGATTTTCAAAGCTCGGGCACGGACAAACACTCCTTGTAAATAAACAACCAAAGTAGTCGCTTCATTCTGTGAGAATAAATACAGCTTCGAAATAGTATTGCTGTTCTTCAATGAGAGGTGTGTGGACCCCTCAGGATGCATGATGAAGTCTTGACACGAAGGTTTATTTGGCATCCTACGTGTATGTGATTTAAGCAGCGGGCCCACTGACTGCTCCAATCTGTCCTCATCTTACACACACTTACGTTCTCACTTCATGGCTGCTCTTGTGGAAAGACCTGCAATCCTGAGTTTCTTTCCTTCTCTTTCTTCTACTCTTGGCGGATTTTCATTACGCTCTGGAGGACCAGCTGTTGGCTGTGTTTTTCTCTGAGCTCTTTTCAGGCTGAATGTTTAATGTGGGGAAGAATTTGTTTGGTCTCTTGGATGCCGCATTCACGAGCTTCTAAAGCTCTGAGGTTGGGATTCATGCACATATTGGCTGATTTGAATGCATAAATAAAGAGTCAGATCCGCTGCCTAATCAGTACGCTGATGCATTTTGAAAAGGAGTCATGCTGGTTGCTCAATGTGTGATTTTGCTTTTATTTATCTATTTCAGACTGTGATTTTCTTTTGTCACTTCCACAATACACTCCTCTCCTTTTCATCTTTTTATTCCACTTAACATTGTTCTGTTTGTGGAATTGCTTATAATTTGGTCTCGTATTAATTTTTAATAGGTGTCCACTCTTTCAAATCTTCGCTGTCATCACTTTCCTCTTCAAAATCACTCTTTGTCAATCTTCTCTCATAGTATCTCGTCCTCTGCTCTCAATTTCTGTCTTCTTCTTTTCGCTCCATCCCCACCGTTTCCTCTTCCCACTCCTCTAAGCACTCACCGTTCACAATATTCTCATTTGTCCTCCTTTGTTGTTATTATAATCCCTCCCTCTTTTTATAACGTTGTAGCGGCCTTCTCACCGGTCTTCCCAAAAAGACCATTAAACATCTCCAGCTCGTTCAGAATGCAGCGGCTCGAAATCAAACCAAAACTAGAAAGTCAGAACACATTTCTCCAGTTGTTAAGCCTCTACACTGGCTGCCGGTCTCCTTCAGAATAGATTTTAAAGTTCTGCTGCTCGTATATAAGTCCAAGCATAACCTAACACCTAAATACCTAACAGACATGCTGAGTGAATACACACCAAATAGAGAACTGAGATCCTCGGTTCAAATAAATTAGATGTACCCCAAGTAAATTCCAAACAGGGAAAATACTCCTTTAGTTACCATGCAGCCCACAGATGGAACCAACTTACCAAGGAGATCAAGGGTGCCAACACTTTAGTCACGTTTAAATCCAGACTAAAGAGTCACCTGTTATGACAACTATTTTACCTCTGCACTTCACATCTTAATCTTTGTTTTAATCAATGTTTTTAATTTTCAGCTTTAAATCAATTTGATTTGATATGACTTTTTTATACTTGATTTTATTAAATGTACTTTCTTTTTACTCTTTATTTCCAATGTAAAGCACTTTGAATTACCCTGTGTATGAAATGTGCTATACAAATAAACTTGCCTTGTCTTTCTTGCCATTCTTCTCCTCCAATCACATACTTGCTGTTCATGCCTACTATTCTTTTTCTTCTCTTTTCTTTTTTCTACCCTTTTTTGCTTTCCTCCATTTCTTTTATTCCTGTTGTCTTCCTCATCTCATTTCCTCTCCTCCCATAACCTCCTTTGTTGTTATAATACTATCAAAATTCACATTTGGTATAAGTTCTTCACATTTTGTATAAGTTTTTCCACCCTAAACTTCTTTTTCTTCTCTTTCTTTTTATGGCCTCCTTATTTTTTTATTTCCTTAATCCCTCTAACTTTTTGATCTGTTTTCATTTGTTTGTTTTATTCCTATTGTCTTCCTCCTCTCATTTCCTTTTCCTCATCACCTCCTCATCCACCTCTTCTCCATCAATCACTTCTCTTTTTTCTAATTATGTGTTCTCCTTTTCGCTTTTTAAACTCTCCCCTTAATATTCAGCTCTTCATTTTTCTTCTCACTCTTCCCCATCTCTTATGTTTTACTCTATCTCCTCTTCTCTTTAATCACCTCCCATCTTCATCCCTATGATCACTTCCTCTCATTGCCTTTTCACGTCTCTATCTAATTCCTTTTCTTCAGTATCCACCATCATTTCTTCTCTTCCACCACATCTGATTGCTCCGTTTTCCCTCTCCTCATCTTCCAATCCTTTGCCTTATCTCATCTCCCTTTTTGTTCAAACTTCTCGCATGTGTCTTGCATCCCTCCCTCTCCTCTTATATCCTGTCATATAACACTCTTCTCTTTATCTCTCTTTCCCCTTAATTTCTCCCTCTCTTCTCATTGTCTTCTACTCTTCACTTTTCCCCAAGATATCGTTGGCTTTCTTTTCTCTCCACTGATTCCTCTAATTTTTCATCGTCTACCTTTTAAATCCTCCCACATCCATGTTCCCATCCTTTCATTGCATCTGTTTTTTGTGGGTATTTTGGCAATTGAGTGATTTAATTCAACATTTGTATAAATCATAAGCTCTCTATCTAAAGAGGGTTTTGTACTTGGCCTTCAAGAGTGGCAGCTTATCACTTGCGTCACTTACTGCACGACAATCTTGCAAACATGGTCTAGCTCTGTATGTTTTGTGTATCCCACGTCATGCACACTGACATCACTTCTGTATAACTGCTCTCGGTTGCAACAAGCTGGACGGTTGTTTTTTCTCCTCAAAATCAACGAGTAAAGGAAGCTAGATTGAAAGTTTTTGTCTGGTCGTTCTTTCTGAGTGTCTTCTGAGCAGACGGGTTTAAAACACCGACATATTCTCTTTTTCGTTACCCACTCATTCTCCTCCTTCTTTCCCATCTGCTCTTCTGCTTCCACATACTCTCATTGCCTTCTTTTCTACCACGTCTCATTCCCTCACTGTTTCATCTTGTCTATCTGTTTCTCTACCACTTTTTTTCTCTTCCTCTCCTTTTCCAGATCTCCTCTCCTCTCTTCTTCTATCATCTCTCCTCCTCCCTTATGGAAGAGCAGAGTGTTGTTCAAAGGCTGATCTGAGACCAGCAGATCACACACAGGACAGTGCCAGTGAAAGGTTAATGGATGGCCTTTGAATATATATTTGGAGTGTGGGAGAAGGTGAGGGAGGGGGGAGGGGTGTTCTTTCAAATGTGCTTTTGAAGATGGTTCTCATCCCAGCATGCATGTGTGCCTGAAACCCTGTGTTATCTGCTGGCTGGTTTACACCCTTTGCTTTATTCGTTTTGCATATTTGTGTGACAGTAGATACTATTTATCTCCAATGTGCGATAGTGTCTCTTTGTTCTGGTATGCTCTGGTGATGCTTGAGATACAGAGAAGATGCTTTTGTGTTCTTTTCTACAACTAAAACCAAAAAAAATCACTCGTTACTTATTCTGCAACATTTTATTTTGCAGTCAATTCATTTTTTACTCCAATGACTTGATTTATGAATGGGAGATTAACCGCCTAGTTCATGTGACCAATTTGCTGAAGAAAAGTAGCATTGCTGTTAAGGTAAAGTTTGTATTCCTTCAAATTGACATAACAAATAATGAGTTACAAGTTAACTCTGATCAAATGTGTTTCAGATGATGTGATAACGAACTTAGCAGAGGTCAATGATATTGCTGGATTTTTAAAAAGATATGAAAATATTATTTTAGTGTCTTCTGTTAATTACAAACCTAGCTAGATTTACTTTGTCCACTCGGAAAAGATCTGAAGGTTTTGTTTATATGGGTCATATCATATTTTACTTATTGGAAAATATAACTGTCACTCTTTTTGATGTCCTTTTCTAGAAGGAACAGCCTACACACTATTGAGCGTCTGTATTTTTGCACCCTGAATGAGAACTTCTCTTGGTCATATGTCTTAAGTACATATGAGTGTTGCTCCCTTATTGGGTAGATCTTTTCGTTCAGCTTCCAAATTGTATCTGTAGAAAAAACTAAATCAACAAACTAAAATAAATAAAGTTACATAAGTTTATGAAAATAAAAGTTCTGCTTCTTAACCATGCATCTGAGTAGTGATATTATGGTATTGTTGTGTTTTCAATCAAATACATTTTTCTGTAATAAATATATTTATTCAATTAAGAAACTCGATTAAAATACCTTGTTGGTGCTATGGCTAGAGCATTCAGCATGTTGGATGGTACAATACTGGCACTTTTCTGCTCTAAACAGTGATTTCACAAACCATGGACGGACATGCTATGCCTGTTGATTCAACATGAATGAAACTAAATTGATTTGCGGAGAGAAAAGAATTCGACCTGAAACATTATTCGTCATGATCATTCATGCAGAGAAAATGTTTGTTTATGTGTTTTGTCTGCAAACCCCAACACAAAGCTGTTCTGAACCTTGAAGGCATCAATCACGTTCAAAGATGCAAATTCATCTGAATCCCAAATTAACTTGTAAAGCTAGCATTTCTCATGATTTGCAATTTTCATTTTAAGCCAACTCACAATGCAGTTTGTTCGTTTCGGAGTGAATACATGAAATAAAAAATCACAATGTGTTATATAGTGGATAATGTGCAGTCGTCACAACAGATGGGGATCTCAGATTGGCGGACTTGTGGTGACATCAGGCATGACAGCGTGGACTGGCAAGATCCACAGCGAATGGGAGCTTGAGGGTGGGACTCAAGCATTCATTGATAAAAGAACAACAGTCAGGGAAAACTGGAGAGACAAATATAAACATTGACAGGAAAAATGCACATTGGCACTTATTTTGTACATTAATAAATTGTTATCGTTGTTATGATTAAAATGAAGAAATATTTCACTATAAGAAAAACAAGTTAAACATGTTTTACAGATTACAGTCAACATGCTCACTAATTTTGAAGTAGTTTCTAAAACATATTTTAATGGTTGTGGTTATTTTATGCTATTTAAAGGGTTTCACCATTTAGACCATAAATTCTGTTCTCATCGCTGTAATTCCATGACCAAGATCAAGGAGTGAAGAAACCAACCAAATTAACTCAAGGATCTGCCTAATTTAACGAAACTGTCTTACTTTGTTTCTCCTTGACATCCACACTCCTTCCCCTCTTGGCCTACTTGCTCCCTCCTTCTCATCTCGATTAGCGAATGAAGTATTGAGTTTCCATTTATATCCGTTTATAATGTGGCTGCCATTAGTTGATGGCAAGTTGAACAAACCGAAGTCTCCAGTTGGCATTAGTCTGCTGCACTTATCCTTTGTCCTATGAAGTCTTTTTATTACCTTAATAAAAATTAAATCAAAGAACCCAGGCCACTGTGTGTTACTCTCTCCCTCTCTCCCACACTTGCTTTCCTTCCCTCCCTTCCTTTTTTTCTTATATATATATATATATATATATATATATATATATATATATATATATATATATATACCGAATTTATATACATAAAATGAACAGAAACTTGAGTTCATGCATATTATGCAATGCCTATAGAGTGTGTTTTGGATAACATTCACTCAGCTAAGTGTGCTGATTCAGTCACTTTGTGTGTGTATTCAATGGCAAGTGTGCTGTTCACTTTCTTTCTCTCAGTGTGGCCATGAGGCTGATGGAGGGTGCAGGGATTTCGGGCAGGGGGTGTGATGTGTGGCACTGGGAGAGGCGTGTGCTGTGATGTGGACACATGGGTGTGTGTGAGCGTGAGGGTGAGATGTGGGACACAGTGCTGGGTTGTAATTGGCTTCTGCGTGGGTGGTTGCAATGCAGCTCTAGAGATGGAGGCAGACTAAAGAGAGAGAGAAATTACCCCAAGAAGAGTGACCTTCAGGCTATTTGACTGAATTAAATTTTAATATAATATAGTTTAAAATTTAATTTCATACAGTTATTTTATCTTAAAGTGTGTTTTTTTCATCCTCTGTCCATTTAAGGTACCATTTAAGAGTTTCTTCACACCCAAAATATAAAAATGCTTTCATTATTAGTGTACATACATGCCTTTCAACCTCCCAAAGGCTTCATTCCTCAAATGCACACAATTTCAGATATTTTGAATAAATTTAGGAGGCCAGAGAGTGATTAAGCCATTGCTCCAGATGGATTTGTTGTCCTGTCTTTTTTGTGGGTCCATGTATAAAGGCACAAAGACTGTTATTTTGCATAATCTGCTTATACACTGTGTGGAGAAGCTGATGATTATTTAAGTCTGCATTTAGTTTTTTTTTTGTTGTTGACTATTAAGAAGTATTACAAGGACAGGATATTTTTATTGTTTATTTATTTATTTTTTGGGACAGCCTCAACTGTATTTATTACTATCATCTTGTGATGGGATTTTTTTTAATAACGCTATTATATGACTGGAAGCAATGAATAAAATACCTTGTAGCATTTGGGATTGTGTAAGGTTATTGGTCAATCATATTTGAAATGCAGGAAATTATTTGCAAACAATGCATCAGATTGAAAATAAATGGTCAGAAATTAAAGATATGGTCCTTGTGCTTTGTGAAATATGACAGGTTATCACACAGACAGAACTTCATTCCATGAAATGAATAGAGGTTTGAGTGTTCAATCAGAAGTATAATGTCACTTTCGGTTGGTCATTGGGCGAGCTAACCAATCACACTCCAACTAATTGAAAGGGTCAATAAAAGCACTGTAATTTTTTGCATTGTGAATTTCCATGACATCATAACAGCATACAAGGAGTCATTAAGTCTTCCATTCCCTTCTTTAACACAAAAAATGTTACACCTAGAGTTGTTGCAAACAACCAATTTTCTTAAGGGAAAATCCAGCTTTGGATGAAAGTGGCTAGAACTTGTTTAAAATGTTTGACATTCATGTATTCAGGTTCAGATTACATGCCGATTGAAGTTAATTTGTATTAAATTGACTTCATTGATTATACTGGGTCAACGTTTATAACACTAAACAACTCTTAACAACACAAGCAAAATGGCCTAATCCGAGAAATAAGTGTAATAACTAAATAAACCTGTATTCCCACACTGCACCACATCTAATCAATGTTATGTTTCCTTCACTAATTGTTATGCTCCTAAAAATCCAAAATGTATATTACTATTATAAATATAGTTCATTATTTTCCGGGCTTTAACAAGTTAACTGGTGGCTCAGTGGGTAAGACAATGGTCTGCAAACCTCCAGGTTATAGGTTTCAATTTCAGCAAAGGTGAAATGTAGATGCTGTGTTGTTCTTTCTTTTTTGTTTAATATTGACTTTTGAGTAATTTTCTTTGACTCCCTAATATGAACTTGACTGCTTGAACCCCTCTAGTAGCTGCTTGCTGCTATATTTGTTTATTACATTTATATGCTTCTGTAAAAAAGAAAAGAAAAGTCATAAAATGGCTAATATATATGGCATAATATATATATATATATATATATATATATATATATATATATATATATATATATATATATATATTGCTTTTTTCATTGATAACTAATGACAAAAATATTAAATTAACACATTTTTTATTCATTCATTAATGTATTATGTTATTTATTTTACACTGTGCTATGCCAACCAACTTGTAACAATCCCTATAAATTCTCTAAAATGAAAAGTCTCTGGCTACATCAGTCTTCTTAAAACATAACTGGGCAAGATTCTCTTTCTTTATTACTGGGTCACACTAGGTTAATGGACACCATCAGACTGGTGCCATTCTAAGGTTTCAAGAGTCACTGAGTCATCTGATGAATTCAGACTTACTGTGGCTCTTCAGGCTCTTCAGGCACTCAGCTTGTACCTCGTTTAGTGTGTCTTAACCTTCTAATTGATTTATTGGTATTCTCTTACAAATATGGCAGAATATTCACATTTGTTATTTAAATTAGTCATTATTTATTGTTGCATCAAATTGTTTGAGAGTAGATATGCCCTCAAATTATATATTGGTAAATATTTTATTTAAATAATGCAGACAAGTATGGATTGTTAGATTGTTTTTATCAATTGTTTGGTTCATTTGCTTTATCTGGTTCTTTAAAGTTTATAATTTTTTTTTTGTTTAGATGTTTAGGTGTTTATTTATTTGTTTGTTTATTATTTTATTATTTGTTTATTTGTATGTTGCAACCGTGAAGCTGTCACGCTTTAAGTGCTGCTGCTGTAAATGTTGGCACAGTTGCTGCTGTTGATTTTGTTGATCCATAATTTGCCATTAAAATGAACTTGCTATTAGCTTGATTTTAAGTAAGATAATTTAGACAGCACTAATTAACCGAGTGTGTTTACTGAACTGCTACAACTAGACCAAATGGAATCAGTAAAATAGCTTATTTGAACAATTTCTCTGAAGTTGGCAGCTATTCTGAGTATAACTCCAGTTTGTAAAGTCTAAACACTGTGTGAGCGAGCAGCTGAGCCGATTAAGTGAAGCCTGGAGACACACTGAGAGAAGAAGTGTGCTCATGGCATGCACAGAGTCAGCCGGTTCAACCCTTTAGTATCTTCATCCCTTAACGAACATTTTCTCTAATTGCTTAATCAGTCAATGTTTCGTTAATTGATAAGCAGCTCTGATCTTCTGGTATTTTAGGCTTGATACAGTTGATTGAACTGAATATTTTTCCAGTTTCATGATTCTCTGGCAGATTAAATATTTAATAATGATCATTCTATGTCATAGATCACAGCATGAGGACTTGTGTGACTTGACAAATGACTGATCTGTGCTGGTGTGTAGTAATGGATCACACATCATTAGAAGACAGTCGTGTAATCTGTTTCTATTCTGTCTCCACTGAAATGGTATTAAAGTGTCAAACACACACCGCACTGCTTTGTCTATATTCATATTCACTTATTTCTTACACCGATTCTTGCTTTAAGGTCCTACCTATGAAAACCCATAGCGTGGTCATGAAACTATTCACGAAGAAACTTGATCGTATATTCACTTATACTGCAGTTAGAGTTAAAAAGGCTACTACTGTTCCCATGTTTATTACAAATATATTCGATCAATATTTCAAATATTCTATCAAGTTACGTTTTAATGTGTAGGATAGTGTTTTTTTACATTTAACTCCACATCATTAAAACACATGTTTAAGTATGTATTATTGTTTTTCAACATGTCCATTAATTTGTCACATTTGATAGTTTCTCTTCCTCTGCCTTTAGAGGCTGTCATACAGGCATACGCTGCTTTAGTTCTTCTTCATGGTTCTTTGTTTGTGTATTGTTTGTCACCTCTGTCCCATTTTACTCCTGAAAATGTAAGTGCTTCATTGTTCCTCAGCTCAGTTTTTGAGTCTGGACACTGTTATTCTTCTCTTTGTATTCTTGTTCTCTCAATACTCTGCAAATAACAAACGTTTGGTTACCTTTTACTGTTGCTCTGTGCTTTTGTTTTCTCCCTTTGTGGAGTTCTTTATTTTTGTTGCATTTACCTGTAAAAAAAAGTTTATTTCTTAAATAATCTCCTCTGGGAGTGCTTCTTTGGGTCCAACTCCAGTGACTCAGCGATACCCCTCCCCAACAATCACACCAGAGACCTAAGTTTTAATCATTCCATGACCGTAATAGTCCATTCATTTGAATGTTAAATCACACTGTAGATATCAAATTAAAATGGTGAAACCATTTTTATTGACACATTAGTTTATACAAAGCAATGTGCTTTTCCTCTTGCATATTCTAGACTCTCCATTTCAGTTTGCAAGCATAAATCTGATGCAAAGCAATGATGTTTCTCACTTTCTATCAGCTCTTGAGTAACTGTGAAGCTATTAGACTATTGTTTACACCCTGTGGACCTTTAATGAGCAATACTATACAATACTACAATACTAGATACGAATGTCTTCATTTACCCTGCTGAGCTCATTGCACCCTTATTGGTTCACCTCATTTGAGTCTGCCTGTCTTGTCTACCTCTCTTCATGCCCTTGTCTGCCTGTGTCGGTCAGTGTGTATTTGTGTGAGAGAGAGAGCATGGCCTCTCTGGTCTCCTCTCTAAACCTCCCTCAGGCTTTAATTACTGCGTTTGGATAATGAGTCAAATCCAATCATTCTTCTCCCCTGTTCGGAATTAGTGCATTATTACAGAAACACCAGCCCTAGTTTCTTCACACCCGCTGCCTGCGAGTCACATGTCTTCTTTTCTCCTCCCTCATGCTTCTTTAGTGCATCTAAATGAAGAAGTGTGAAATGATACACTTAAAATATTTGAGCGTTAAGCAGAGGAGGCTTTAGGCTCATTTATAAAAGAGGTATTCCCCCCATGCTTTTAAAATCATTTCTGAAGATTCTTGTGGCTGCCACTTTATCTTCTTTTTTGCTTGTTGATAAGCAGATTGCATTGTCAAAATATGCTTATTGACATTAGACTTATTGAAACCACATGAATTAATATACTTCCTTTTAAGCAGTAAATATATTTCTTTTAGTTTTTTTTTTAAAGACGTACACTTTCACAATTTAGAGAGCAGCATACTTTAGAGAGGTCCATAATAATGTTATGGTGTCACCGATATACAGTATGTGTAAGATGGTGTTTTAAAAACAGATGAGGCAGGTTTTAAAGGCATAGATGAATGGATGTAAGCGTGATTAAAGATGGATGAATTGATGGAAATGCAAGCATGATTGGAATAGGATGGGTGTCTGGGTGTAAATGATGATTTGGGGAGCGATGGAGGATGGATCGATGGATTGGCAGCAGGATGGATGGATGGGTGATGGATGGAAATGTAACCATGATTGGTTTTGAATGGTTTTGGATAGATGTATAGATAGATGGATGTAAGCATGATAAACGATGGATGAAGTAATGGAAATGCAAGTGTTATTAGAAATAAATGGGTGTCTGGGTGTAAATGTAAGCATTATTTGGGGATGGATGGATGAGTGGAAAGATGGAAGGGTGGATGGATTGATTGGTAGCAGGGCAAACAGTTTGTTGGATGGAAGGGTGATGGATGGAAATACAACCATGATTGGTTTTGGTTAGATGTATAAGATGGATGGATATTTGGGTGGGTGGAAATGTAAGCGTGATTGATGATGGATGGATGAATGGATTGGCAAAATTGCAGACAGTTTGATGGATGAATGGAAATGCAACCATGAATGATATGGGTGGATGGACGGACGGATGGACGGATGGATGGATGGATGGATGGAAAGACAGTTTAATGGTTGGGTGGATGGATGAATGTATAAATTGATGGAAATGCAAGCATGATTTGTAGATGACACATGGTGGAATGAATGAAAAAAATTAACAACAAATTAATTAAAAACTGGCTATAGGTATATATGAATTGATATAGATTGATGGATTGAAAAATGGAAAATGAAAGCTTGCTAGTAATTTAATGAGACACAACTGTTTGTTTTTGCATGTTTAATTAGCT
The DNA here is from genome assembly GCA_900490495.1 of Danionella dracula. Classification (NCBI taxonomy): domain Eukaryota; kingdom Metazoa; phylum Chordata; class Actinopteri; order Cypriniformes; family Danionidae; genus Danionella; species Danionella dracula. Next base: position 1,855,704 of record UELW01000131.1, on the reverse strand, counting down.
CAGTTTGCTATCAGTAAAATGTAATTTGACTTTAAAGCCCTAAGATTTAAGGTTATAGCACTACATGCCATTAATCTGAAAGTAGCTTGTTAATGTTGCTTGCAAAAATGACAGATTTCTGGATGCCGTTATAGTGCTGCCACACCACTAAAAATTAAGGAATACGATTAAATCCTTTTTCTATTTGCAGTTGCACTCCTCATTTTTGATGAGACATGGATAAATGCCAGTTTGATTCTGCCAAGCTATTCCCTTGCCACCAATTTCTTCTCCACACTCAGAGATAATTAAAAAGTGGTTTGCAAAAATTTTAAGTTGTTAGAAAGGAGAAAAGAAGAGGACAACATGTCCCTGACAGTTCAGCTTTGCAACTCTCTTTGCAGTTACAGGTCTTTGGAGTTAGAGGAGTGATTTGTGATGTTTGTCACTTAGAAACCCTTATGCTACATTTAATAGAGAGTCCACACTCTGATGTTTCCATGTATGATATTTAGATCTCAGAAATACCGACCCATTCACTTATAAACTAATAATACCTACTGCCGAACATTTACAAACACTAAAGACACCAAACCTTACAAAAATTCCTCACAAGCATGAAGGACGTCATTGATACTTGACTTACTAACAATTTGATTAGATAAAATAAAGGACATTCGGAAAATAATGAATGGTATCGCTCTCAAACAGTCCTGCTTTGGGAACCATTTTTAAATGACTTGTAACAGATTTAAACTCCAATTACAAGAAGACAAGACTATTTCTAACTCAAACAGCTTCCAATCATGAAATTCAAAAACTGACCCTGAGCAAAGATTTGCAGATAATTCTCTTTCAGATATTTACTTAGTCAAGGTCGTTCTAGAAATCATTCGAGGACCTGCTAGCATTGAGAAAAAGAGGGAAAATATTACTCTCCTATCTTATAAATTGGTTTCATTCTTTGGGTGTCCAGCATTTTAATTTGGATTACGGAGATTATTCCCCTCAGTCCAATTTCCCCAAAAGATTGAAGATAAAGCCTGTGGGAGAGGAATACCCTCATCAATGAGAGAATGAACCTATTAATCCAGTGCACATAGTGGCGTTTGCGAGGAAACAGGGAGGTTGCTGTTGGGCAACTGGGGCATGGAAACTAGATTGATGGATTTTGTAGGAGTTTGGATGGCAGTGTGCAATTAGAAGCACCTTTCTGTTGATGCAATTGGAACGTGTGTGGGGTAGGGGGTTTTGGTTGGCTGTATTATTGGCCTCCTGTGGTGAGACAGTGCTGAGCCTGGAGTAATGGTTTAATCAGTGACCAGCACTATGTGTCGGCTCCATGGGAAATGGTTGGGAAACAAGACTGCATGCTGGCACACTGTAATCCCGATTCTCCTCTTCATATGTGAGTGTGTCATATGGGCTCAAGGGACGTTGTCTGTTTGAATGAATACAAGAACAGTAGAGGGTACCTTCAGAAAAACCTTCCAGTCATGGGAAGTCTGAGTGTTCAAATCTATGCTTTTTATAGCAATATTAAACCATCCATCCACAGTTTGACACCTTGAGCTGCTTTGCTGAGTCTGTGTGATAGCTACATGGCAGTGTGATGTATGGTGCCATTACATATATCCACATCCCATGGCAGTGACTACATTTTGAGGGTTTTTTTTAAGATGACAGGATTATTATTTGCACTAAGATTAAGTTTTAGATGACAGATCGATAATAATAATTATGTAACTGGAGTTGTTTACATATTTGAGTTCTGAACGAAAGGTCATAGTGATCTATGATTTTATTCATAGTGATATTTTTGTATTTTATTCACATTCAAATCGTATTCTGTTTAGATGCTATTTTCTACTTCTATGGTTTTGTAACAGTACTGTATGCTGGAGCAGAGGCTGACCTAAAATCCAGGAGTTTGAATTGAAGGAGAGACAATGGTTGGCACATACTGCAGGGATTCAAGTGTGACGATTCCAGACTGAAGAACAAACTATATAAGACAAAGTCAAAAAGAGAGAGCTAGCAAAGGCTTTTTCAAAATATTTGCCACAGAAGTAACTGAAAAAGTTTTTTCAGTTAATTAAATGTGAAGAAATTTATGCAACACACCTGTTAAGGGTATAGAATTCAATATATCTTGTGTCATTGTCAAGTATATAACAAAACATAAAAGTGTTTTCCAGTCTGTTCTCCATTCACCTAGTCCAGTTGTCGGCAACCCGTGGCTCTGGAGCCGCATGTGGCTCTTTAGCGCTGCCCTAGTGGCTCCCTGGAGCTTTTTCAAAAATGTTTGAAAAAGGAAAAAATAAAAGGAAAAAGGTAAATATATTTTTTGTTTAATATGGTTTCTATAGGAGGACAAATTCTTAACGTTTTCCAATGCTGTAAAAGAGTGTAGAATAAATATTTAATTTCAACATTTCTGTCAGCGACGATTTGCATCATCACCCGCGACACACGTTTCTATCAGCGGGGGGCGGGATGCCAGGTAAGGTGGCTGCTGTAAACAAACCAGCAGCTGTGTGGTGGGCCCTGGATCCCAAAGAGAAAAAGAGAAACATAACGGAGGAGAACTGAGGATTCAACGGTTCTTGGACCGAATCGTTTGCATTCAGTGCCGATGCGGAAGGATTGCCTGAATGTTTGCTCTGTATTGGGAAGTTGTCTAATAACAAGAGTAATGTGGAAAGACATTTCCAGGGAAGGCATGCACGTATTTAGTAACAAAGTGGCTGTGATTTTATATACTTCTTTTCAAAAGGCTGCTGTTTTATTTTTATAAATGTATGCTGCGTTTTTTCGCATTGCTTGTTGCCCAGTTAAGGGGCACGTTGTGCACGTTCCATTTTGATGTTGTTTTTGGGAATGCTCAAAATAAAAAAAGACATCAAAAATCCGATTTCTTTATTGCATTTCTCTAATTTCATCAAAGCAATGAAACATAATTCATTAATATTGTAATCGTATAACAGAGTAGTCACATGGTGCGTCGTTCTCTACAGGATTCACTGCAGGGAAAATAAACATTTAATCATGAAGGCTCATTATGTATTCGTAGCAAACTTAGTCATTTTTATAGTAGGCTAAAATAGATACATACAGCATGTGTTGTCTTCATTATAAGGCTTATACAAGGCTTTTAATATTTTGCGGCTCCAGACCTATTTGTTTTTTGTTTTTTTGGTACAATATGGCTCTTTCAACATTTTGGGTTGCCGACCCCTGACCTAGTCTATAAAAAGTAATATGAAGTGCAGATATTTAAAACAATAAAATGTCAATATACCCTACCTTACATGTACCCAACAGCCGCACGCACGCTCGCACGCACACACACACACACGCTCGCATGCACGCACACACACACGCACGCACACACACACACAAAAATAACATTGTTGTTGTCCAGTAGTCTAGCAGCATTTTGTTTGGATTTTCCAGTGGGATAAAACACTATATTTAAGCCTGTTTGTTTATTTATTGTTCTGTACCATTTTCCTGCGAGTAAAATTTCAAACAGTTAATGGCCAGGGTGTGAAGAGTCTTTTAAAAATCTTCTGCACTGTGCGAATGAGATTAGGGTGATGGCTGATGGGAGTTGTAGTCTGAATTGAATGAATGGAATTATAATTAGATTCTCCGTATTGACTGCTCCACTTTTCCTGTCACAGTTAGAAAGCCTCTAAGAACACCAAGCCTTGCAAAAGCAAAACTTTTTTTTCTAACTCCTTTTTTCATAACTTTTTGCATAACTTATGCATAACTTTATGCATAAAATGTGCTACCCAATCTTTATAGGTTTTCTTTAGTATATGTGACTTCACAAAAAAAGTCAGCGCGTTGAATTACAACCTACATATTACAGGGCAGTTATTATTATTAATAGCAGATCTTTTCCTATAGTTACATGGTAATAATCTTCAAATTGCAGGGTAATTACATTGTACTTAATGGGTAATTATTAAATGGCTTATATCTTAATAACTAGTAAATTGTCTGTGATAATGGATTAACAATGCAATAATATAAAAAAATGTGTAATTATTATTAATAGTAGCTTACTTCCCACTGATCATGTCACTCCACTTTAGCTCCACTAAAGCTCCACTTTAGATGACAGTCCCCTCCCGGGTAGTTGTAGGGTATTTACTCTAACTATTGATAAACCAGACAAAATAAGATTTAATTACAAGTAATTATTCATAGTTACAGTTATTAATAATAATTACATAATATGTACTTTTGTTATTGCCGTATTGTTACACCATCATTACCTGTAATGTACTCATTATCATGCAATTACAAAATAATTATTAGGAAGTAAGCTGTTATTAAATATAATTATAAATTATAATAACACAATAATTCGCTTATTATTTCTGGATTGTTATGTCACCAGTAAAGTACTTGTTATTACACTATAATAAAAATATTTTTGTAATTACTCTGTTACTATGATTAAATGCTACTTTAATACCATGCAATTACCCTATGATGTGAAAGTTATTACCATGTAATTACATGCAATTAATGGGAATTACCCTGTTATTACTATTAATGGCTTCGTCCTTTAAATATTATTGTCATGTAATTACAATTAAGGAGAAGTACCATGGTAGTACTAATAATTACTCAATTATTACCTTGTAATTTATGTGGTATTAGCATTTATGTACAATTAAGGGGATGTACCACATTATTAGTAAAAATGCCAAGTAATTACTCTGTAGTTTGCTGTCTGTTATTTAAAGTGTTTTTAAAAAAGTAATTATTTGATTGCCAGAGAAGTCTTTGTAGTTTGAGGGATGCTTTTCAGGGTTACTGGGTGCTCCATTGATCAGTTTTGTTTCCTTTGCCTAGAACTCAGTGGGTGGAATTCTCCCACCTCGTTTTTCTGCACAATAGATGGCTCCACAGGTTGCTCTCTCTCTCTATTTGTCAGTACCATGGAGAGCTCCAATGCCTGATTCATTCCCTGTTTTGTGGAGGTGGCTGGCAGCCATTTCACCTGGCTGGGTCTTCAAACTCTTTTGAAAGCACTTGTTAAAGTGTGCCACTCTCAGGGCCTCTCAACCTGGTACAATGATTAACCCAGCAAAACCTAGATCCCACTTAACATGTCTCTGTCTTAAATTGAGTGTAAATGGCAGATGCCGAACACAGACTGGGTCGCTAGCAGGTCTATTGCCAGTTCGCCCCTCAGTGTACTGATTCTGAACAGGTTTTTGGGGTTATATTATTAGCAGTTATAAGTAACACTTTCTCTTCTTAAGCCATGGTTTAGGGTTGTAAATGGCAACCGACAGAGAGCTCTGTGAAGGAGTGGGAGGATGTTAACAGGATGCATGTGTAGCTTTCACAGTTTGTTGGAGCGAGAGGGTAAATAGTTTCTACTCCTGAGGTGATGGAAATAGATCATCAGACTCAGAATATTTTCAGTTTGCTTTTCTTTAGAGTAATATGCATACATATACTCATATAAACTTATAATACATACAAAAATCTATGTAAAAACCAAGATAATGCATTTTCAACATGACACCATATGACTTGCAGCATAACAACACCACAATGTATCAAACTACATTTACTAAAATCTCCTGCCCACTCAATACACATGCATGCAAAACATTTCAATGCTGTATCTATAGCTATAAACAATTGATGTAGTGTTACTGACTTTACCCATGAGTTTTTGAAGTGAGCAATGGAAGCACACACCTGGTCTGTACAGAAATAAAAAGACACATTTGTTTGTTTTGGCTCAGGAACATTTTTGTCTTTCTCTAGTGATGTTTAGAACGGTTTACATTTATAGTCCACTTTTAGCACTTTTTACTTTGTAAATAACCAATTGTTACATGTGGTTGGTTCTAAATATTACTTTTGAAGCTAGTTATATAAGATAATGAGTAAAAACTTGTCGATAAGCAGGAAACCGCTGTAAAAAGAAGTCAACTGGATAAACAGATGTAAGTAAGGGTTTGTGGAGATTGTTTGGTGGATTTCAAGAGAAATGATCCCTCTCATTTATTTGGTACAGTTTTAATGTCCAATTCAAATAATTCATGAACTGGATGTGAATGTTTTTTTTAACTGAGTTTTGTGTTCTTTTCTTCCACAGCATTAAGTCGCTCAGCAATGCCATTTGGTTTGATGCGAAGGGAGTTGGCTTGTGAAGGTTACCCCATCGAGCTCCGATGTCCTGGCAGTGATGTCATCATGATAGAAACCGCCAACTATGGTCGAACAGATGACAAGATCTGTGATGCTGATCCCTTTCAGATGGAGAATGTACAATGCTATCAGCCAGATGCCTTTAAAATCATGTCACAAAGGTATCCAAATACATTTTTCTATTGGCTATAAAAAGTATTCCAAGCTTGTTTTACATTATTGCCCAAGGGTAAATTTGGTCTTTTACATGTAGGTTCTTACTTAACATTTATTTATGTGGAGAAATATTGCATGAAGGAGATTTAATTTCAAAATATTGGAATAATACACAATTTTGTGTTTTTTTTTTATTCAATCAACATCACTGAAGCCATGTATGGTGTAAAAACATCAGCTAGTGTATACCAAGGTTAAAGAGGTACATTTTTACATTTTTTGTCAGATTCTGACATTTGGAAAAAGTAAGACTCAAATTTAAATTAAATATCTTGATATTGTATGTTATGTATGTATTTTACTATAATTATTTACATTTATACTGTAGGGTGCCATTTAGGCCAACAGTCATTCCTTTTGTTTGAAAGCAATGAATTTAGACGTCAGGATAAATGTTTTTTTTTCCCCTATTTCCTCAACTTTTTCCAAAACTTGGTTAGAAGGTCAGTGGTCTTTTGTACTGGGGAGCACAAAGGCTCTTGTCTTTTTGATCTATAAGGGAATATAAAGGTTCACCTATACCAGGAGCACATGTTTACACAGTCTGGGACACACTAAATCATCATGATGGAAGTGGTTTCGATTACGTCATTACACATGCTGTGTGTAAAAATTTAACTTCTTCTTTCCTATTCATTTATTGGAAAATAATAACAATCGATGTAACCCTTTATAAATTGTCATCCATTATTTATTGGTGTGCGTCTTCTTTAAAAATGACTCGTATTACATGTTTGAGTCCAAGAGAACTGCAACAGCAGTGGATTCTGTGCAGTTTCAGCCACTGTCTGGGTACTGTTTTATTTATACCATGATTTGTGATACACTAATTCTAATGTCGTCCCTAAAAAGTGTGTATAGTTCACTAGTTGGGACGCTCTGAAAGTTTCCCTGGTTTTCCCCAGCAACCTCATTCTGGCTGAACATGCAGAAAGGATCTCCCTAGTAAGCCGTCCAGGGGACATTTAACTATGATACCCAAGCCACTTAAACTGGTTTAGTTGCCCCCAAGTGACCCTATCTTTTAGGTCATAGCTAAAGCATAGACAGGAGAAGGTTGTTTACTTTGCCAATGCTGTTATGGAGGTAAATGCACATATATATCTGTCAATCTCATGCTCCATCCTTTCCTCACTCATGAATAAGAAAGAGACCTAAACCTCTCAACCTTCAAGTTGGCAGGAACTTTCCTTCAAGATGGTGCGAACAAACCAACCTTTTCTAGATAGGATAATTGAGTTAAAAACTCAGGAAGTAAACATAATTCTGTTTTAAACCGTTTCTTTACTAAAACTTGTATGGAGATCTGAAAAAGGAGTTCTGGGCTTTTTTTTAATTGTGGAAAGGGGTCCTTCTCTTACAGTGTTGCATATACAACCATCAAAACCATAAACACTGTAAAATTAGTTAAGATAAATTTTATCATGAATACATTATCGGTAAAATAGTTTATATCCCTTAATATTATTGTATTACATTTTAAAAGTTAATACGTCATGCAGCACTGTGCCATATTAGAAAGTATCTCTTCCTCTTAGTGGTGAGGAGCTCTAATTAAGACATTGTTTTATATTGAGTTAGCCGGTGCTTGACAACCAAGGTGTACAGTATGAGACCTGGAAAGGGACCTAACTTCCTGTGACAGCAGTAAGACTGATGATTCTGGGAGTGGATTTTACAAATACATGAAATAAAAACAATAAAAACTCTAAAACATTGTCTCATTGTTAAAAACATAAATAATGACTATATGTTGAATAGAGGCATGTATATGGTGCTAATCACTCTATGGCACAGTTCATATGACTCTATAGTTTGTACTGCTTCTGTGTGTTCCAGAGTGTATTGACATGAATGAGAGGATAAGTGACTGTGTAGTGTATGTGTATGTGTTTGCATAATGCAAGTGTGTTTGAGTGTCCCAGCTCCAGTCTCTTACTTAGCTCAGCATTTTGCTTCCTCGGAAGCAGAATCAATAATGAACTAGTCATCCATCAGCCAGAGAGAAAAAGAAGGAGAGAAGAAAAGATGAGAGAGGGAGAGAAGAAATAAGAGGAGAGAAGAAAGAGAGAGAGATGAGAGAACATATATTAAGAGAGAGAGAGAGAGAGAGAAGAGAAGATGAAAGAACAGAGAGAGAGAGAAGAAAGAGAGGAGATGACAGAAGTAAGAGGAGAGAAGAAAGAGAGAGAGAAGAGGGAGGGGTGGGATCAGAGAGGGATCTGCATCTGTTTGACTGAGAATAAATTCAACATGCTTTGGTCTGGTTTGCAATTCATGGTGATAACAGCCTTGAAGTCATCCATATCTGCTCTAGTCAGATTCAATAGCTGTGAGACAGCATAAGCTTGAGAAGTAGTCTGTGATAACATCTCACTGTCACATGATCACCATTGTGGCCAACTACAGGCCTCCTAATGTCACACTTGCAGAATGAGTGAATTTTGAGAAAGATTTCAGTAGTCAAATGAGTCAGGTGCAGGTTGTTGTTCTCTAATGTTTAGGGGAGTGTTAGAAGATAGATGCAAATGTGAAACATGTGAACAAGTTATAAAACAAATGTACATTTTAGAAAACACATTTACAAGTTACAAAACAATTTTAGAAAACACATTTAGATGTTCCAAAACACTTTTACAAACTGTGAAACACAAATACAGTTCAGAAACCGGAAAGGGTAGGAACCATTGTGACTGGATGAGACTTCTGTAAATCAAACTACTGAAGGAGTAACATTACTCCTTCAGTAGTAAATTGAGACTTCTGTAAATCAAACTACTGAAGGAGTAACATTACTCCTTCAGAGTTAGATTTCGTAAAATTTTTGGTTGTTTTTGGCTGTTTGGAATGCATTGGCAATATACATGTATTGATTTTCAATCGTACCTACTCTTATTTAGCTTCTGATTTTTATATGTGTTTCAAATTTTGCAAGTATTTTGGAATATGTATGTTTGTTTTATATCGTGCACATTTGAGTTTTTTTTTTTTTTTTGAGTATGAAATCGAAACTGGTATGAACAAACATGAAAGTATTGTGAAAAAAAACAACACTGACAGATGAATATGTTGCTCAATTTGAGCCAAGTGATGGGTATAGTCTGAGCGGTAAAGTAATATATTTAACAAGATCTTTGGTATTGGTAATGTAGACTACACTCCAGTCACTTTATAAAGAGTCATACAGACCATGAGATACCTACATTTTAACATAATTTATGGAATTTTTTAATAGCAGCATATCCTACCCTTGGTTTTTATAGCTACTCAAAATGGGGGCTGCATGAAATCAGCTTACATTATACAGTCCCTATTATGTGAAACATAAAAAAGCATTTAATATTGTTAGTTACCATTAAACCTTTAATGATAATTTTAAAAATGTGTATGAAGACATAAGTTCATTCAGTAGAGTTCATCAAGCTACATATTCTGTTGAATTTGTCATATGCTCACACTTAACAACATACTTTTTTATACCAGTCTTCAGCTAGTTTACTTTTTCATTGAAATGCTGTTTATAAAATAGGTTGATATATTTGTTTTTGCTAAATAATTATTACTTTCTGGTGGCATTAACACCAACTTGGACGTCAATTCCCCTATTGACCTAATTTGAGGCTTTCTACATTTGAACTTTTTTAGAAACTAGAAAAAATATTTGATGACTTTTTTTGCATGGCTAGGAATTGAAGTATCAGGTTTTGTACCTAACATTTTGTGCAAATCCATAGGATTCCATATAACTGAATAAGTAGTTCTGATGTTTACTTACTTAAACACAACTCTCTGCTCTCCTCAGGTGTAACAACCGGACTCAATGTGTAGTTGTCGCCGGTTCAGATGTTTTCCCTGATCCCTGTCCAGGAACCTACAAGTACCTGGAGATCCAGTACGAGTGTGTGCCCTACAGTGAGTAACTGCCCAAACACTCCATACCAACAGCCCCACCCCCTCGCCTCTCCCGCCCTTTTCACCTCCCCACCCTACCCTATCCCTAACTAAAATCCAGCCCCCTCTAGCAGCTACTGCTACAAACACAAACTCGGTCATGCACAAACACCCTCAAGAGTGAGTTCTTTCCCTCACACAAGCTTTTTCTCTCTTTCTAACACACATACACACAGATTCTCTCTCTCCTGCTCTTCTCTCTCTCTCTCTCTCTCTCTCTCTCTCTCTCTCTCTCACACACACACACACACACACACACACACACACACTATTTAAACTGTTTTTTCCATCAACAGTGTGCTGCTCCGGAGACTGAGGGAGATTTTCACATCAGGGAGGTTCTCCATACACAAACAAACACACATGCGGCAGATAAGAGTTTAATATCACCAGCACTGTGCAGACTCAGCCTTCATTGGCTATTGGAAGCACATGAACACACAGCCACACGCAGGAACAAAAAGACCCCAGAGTGCTTTATCTGGCATTAAACACCTTTACCTCCCCCTCTGACAGACAATCAAAATGAAAATTGGTAGAGCAAGGCAGCGCGCCGTGAGCGTGTGTTGCACATTGGGAATGTTAACACAAAACTCAATTTTATTTCAAGACACACAACCCAGAGTCACGACATGCTAATATTCCCTTTGCAAGGCTAGGCTAGTGACACTCTCAAATGAGAGGTATGTGTGAATATATATGCATTAATAATCTGGTTGACATTTTCCGGGAGGTGCTATACTATACTATACTATACTAAGTGGTTAGTGCTGCAGCCTTTTAGTATAGTGTCATTAATTTCAGGCTTCTTATGTGTAATTTACATGTTCTCCTCATGATTCCAAGTGTTTTCCTTTTCTAATGGGTTTTAGGTTGAACTGACTGTAAATTTCACTAAAGAGTGAATGGAAAGCGTTGGCGACCTGTCCAGCTTTTTGCCCATTGAGAACTGAAGATTGAAGTCGGTAAAGAAAATGACAGCTAACCTAAACATTGTATTAAAAAGAACAATGTTTGATAAAAATGTAGCATTCCTTACATTTAACCATGTTACCTACACTTGTGAATAAACTGCAAATCTTCATCTCATAACAGGGTTAAAAGTTTAAAATGTATTAATTAAAATTATAGAATTAACAACCAACCCAAAAATAGCAATCCATATCACTTTATTTTTATAAAACATTTTACTAACAGAAGAGTTTCCAAAGTGCTCCACAAAGCAGCATTTAAAAGAGATAATTTTAATATTATGATTTGAACTCATAAATAAGTTCTAGAAATTACTAAAACAAGTAAAAACACAATAAAACAAACCAAAACTAAAATATTAATATTAATAAAACACACAGAGGAACACACAAGCTCAGGCCAAGTTAAAAGACAATTGGTTTTAAGATGCAAACAGAAAATGCCTGTTCTATGCTATGTCTTGTCCTTGGAACCACCAGCTGGAGCTGATTCTCTGACCTGGGCATGGGTGTTCATGTCTGAATGAGATGATTTAGGCATTTAGAGGACAGTCCTTTAAAACCTTAAAAACAAACATCACAATCTTAAAATCCATCCTAAAATGTACCTACAACCAGTGAATGGATCCTAAAACTGGTGTGATATGCTCTCTTATGTATGTCCATGTCAAAAGAGCAGCATTCTGGACTAAATAAATGAAGCTTTTATTATTTATCTCTGTGTAGATAGCATTAAAGTAGTCCAGGTGAGATGTGATGCATCACTTGCTCAAAGTCTTTAAAATGTGAACACAGCTTAATTTTAGATAAAAGCTGAAAATGATAAAAAGCAGACTTCACATCTGTATTGACTTGTTTATCCATTTAAATATCAAAATCAATAGTAATGCCGAAGGCAACTGGTCTATATTGGAACTTGTGAGGATCGAACATTATAACCTCAGTTTTCTCTTCATTCAATTTCAAGAAGTTCTGAGCCAACCAAGCCTTAACATCATTAAAAGAGTTCAATAATGATGTGAGGGAGCTGCTGCCATTTTTATTGATCAGCATGTACATCTGCATAAAAAGTAATATGAATTGTCTAAGCAAAAAGAGGTAAATCTCAAATAAAAAGGGACTAAGAATAGATCTCTGTGGTACTCCACAAGAAAAGTGGTGCTTTAGCAAATGCCTAAGCTTGAAGCTTGATGGGCAGTCTACAGTAGTGAGAAATACTGCTTCAAATCCTTTATTTTGAAGTATAAACGACACAGTTTTCAGAAGCTAGCACTTGATCTGAACTCCCCAGTGCTTCCAATCAAAATTCAGAAGCGAACCTCACAGATGTTCCATTTTGATCCTGTGAGATCCGCCTTGCTTATGTGAAAATCTCCCGTCAGTTGCCCCTCTCCATTCCTCGTCATGAGAGCTGGCTTCATATGTGCAGGAGGTCAAGACGGGGCCTGGACTCAGCGAGGGGAAGGGAGGGGGATCTGTAGGGGAGTTTTGGGAAGGGGTGGGCGGTTAATGGGTTTTACTGTGAGCGAGACGGGGTTATTAACTCTAATCTATAATCCTGGGGTCAGTTTCTCTGCTCTTCCCACAGGAAATAAAGAGGATGGACTACAACCTGCCAGCCTGCTCTTCTTGCTAATCCCCATCTCTCTTTTTCTCTCTTCCTGTGTCTTGCTTTCTTTTCTTGCTTAATCACTCTTCAAATGTTTTTTTACATCACTTTTTTTCTTTCTTTTTTAATTTCTCTTTAGACTCACCAGCTGCAATTCTTTTTTTCTGTCACTTGCACAAGGCCAACATCTCCTTTCTTTCATTCTGTATCCTTTGATTCTGTATCTTTGAGAAGCACTTTTCAATATCCTCCACTTCCACTCTTTGTCTTTCTCTTTTTACTTTCTTTTACAGGTCTTGGGATGAGTCCAAAAGAATTTCAAAAAGAAGAGTCTCTCTCTCTCTCTCTCTTTCTCTCTCTCTCTCTCTCTCTCTCTCTCTGTCGCTCTCTCTCTCTCACACACACACACGCACGCACGCACGCGCACACACACACACACACACACACACACACACCCACACAGACATCTATACATACACTTTCTCTCTCTCAAATGCACATATTTTGCAATGCACTGAATGAAAGGGGATCTTCAGCACACACAACTTGACCACCTTTGCTCAGCAGCCATAGTCCACAATCCGCTTCTCCACAAACACATCAAAACACAGAGGGTGAATCCTCTTCTTGGCTTTCTGATTTCCAGAGCTTAGAGAGACTCAAATCCTTCTCAGAAGAGGAGTACTTCTATTCCTCCTCTCTCGCACTCTCTCCCTCGGTTTTTTTTCTGCTTGGGATGTTGTACTTGGACGATATTGTGGCTGTCCAACATAATTATAAATATATTCCTCTTTAATCATTGTTTTGACAGTGTCCTTTTCAGTAATGTATTGTTTCACATTTTTTATTATTTTGTACTCTAGTTGTTTGACAGTTTTTGCTTTTGGATTACATTTCTGTTCTTGTTTTGACAAGTTAATTATCTTTCCATTGTTTAATTTCATGTCTAGCTTGTTTGTGAAATGTTTTGTCATTGTCTATAGTGTTTCAGCATTTTATCATAGCTATCACACTGGTCAATCAGAATCAAATAATTGGTTGTTTTGGGAAAATTTTTGTCTAGGCTAATACTTTATTTTAGGGATCAGTTTTTATCTTGTAATTGATTACCAGTAACAGCAAGTGTTAACGACAATTGATTTGTAAACCATTAGACTCTCTGTAAAAGTAATTTATACATGTTTAATCTTTTTTTAAATAATGTTTAGCATCCATTTAGTTTTTTAATTTGAACAATTTGCCAAGCATCTGCATTTAAAGCAAATCCATAGCTTGTATTATGCAATCAACTGGACAATAAACAGCCTACAAATAATTTCAAAGAAGTACTTTAGAATTGGGAACTTTTTAAACAGGATTGTTCATTCAAAGAGAGTTCAGGGCAAGGTGTGGAAACAAACTGGGGTTGTACTCAAATCCCTTATACCAAGTGTCTGTGCAACAATGTTTTAGGTAGTAGACTATCTATCTATCTATTTATTTTTAATTTAATTATAAAAAACCTTTCTTTTTTTTTTTTACTAACATTGAAAGCCTTTTGATTGTTGTTTCATTCAGCACAGATCAGAAATGTTGTAGATAAAATAAGAAATATACATATTAGGGTTTTTTTTATACCAAGACAAGCCGGAAAAGCTCTATGTATGTTTATTTGCCACTCTGTGTGAGCCTGTGCATGTCAGAGACAAGTCTCCTTTCCATGTGAATTGGCGAGTCTCGTCTACTTGAGTGATTTAGTGTGAATGCTGTATTTCATTTATCTGTATACATCTGCCTCTTATCCAGCCGGGATAGGAATCTGTGTATTCCTCTGACATTAATAAGCTGCATTATGAAGGCTCAAAACTGAATGATAAAACTCAAACTGAATTGTCACTTTTCTAATAATTTATATTTTGAGGAATTACATTGCTTCAGCATGATTAAGAGGCTGTGTTTGTTATTTCAGAAATTGCTTTTGTTTGCTGTTTTCTATTCATTGCTTGTTTTGTTCCTCATTCTACCAATATATTATTATTTTTTCATTGCAATTTGACATCGGCTGTATTTCATTATCCACTTATATCATTCTCAAATGGCATTAAATCAGCTTGGCTTAATACAGAATTCCATTGTCTCCAGGAAATAATTCAGTGTTTCTGATTAAGCTAGTTTGCATTTGCTAAGTTGTTATGTTAGCATGACATCTGTTTCAGAGCAGCAGGTGAGTCACATCAGAAACGCTTGCATGCATCACCACTCTGTTCATCGCTTCATTGAGCCTGCCACACGTATTTTTCTTTTTATTTATTTTTTTCTTTGCTCTCCGGTTGCCTTCTCTGCAGTGCTAGTTTGAAATAGCTACGGGTGGCGAGGCGAAAGGATGAGTGATTAACTGGCTGCTGACTTGCATATTATTGCCTATTTTTAAAACCTTTTGTTTGTGCTGTTTGAGGAAGATAGGTGAGTGGAAAAGTGGGACTTGATTCCTCCATGATGAAAAGTTCTTGCTGTCTGAGGTGACAAAGAAGAGCCAATTATGGGAATCCTCCGTCAGCCTCCTTTCCCCGTGAGACTGAGGGACTATTTTTTCTTTGCTTCCTGCTCCACATGTTGTTGGCTAGCATGGCGGAATAAATAGAATCGTGCCTCAATTATATCCAGACATCACGCCCCTTCAACGCCAAAGCAATCCGACCATTTTTAATTACCGAGGGATGGTGGCATGGCGTGGGCCTCTGTGGAGATTTGTGGAGATTAATTGAATTTAGTGCATATAATTGCTCTGATAATACACCATCCCTCACAGCCTTTGGAGGACATGACATGCACAAGATATTGCTGTGTTTACTGCTGACATATGTCAGTGGGATTGTTTGTTTAATGAATGCATTGAAGCAGGGAGGACTGCTGCGCTTAAAACATACAACATGTGGTAGTCTTCTTTGGGAGTTCCTCTTGCGATCTTCTTTGTGTGTTTGTTTGTTTATTATGTGTTTTAAATTGTTATAATATCTGTTTTATTATTAGTTTGTTCATTAAAATGTTATTAATACCCATTTACTTTTTTTTGTCATACAAGCCCACCATTGTTTTGTGCCTGATTAATATATATATAAAAATCAGGCATAAAACAAAAATATACAATAAAACTGCTTTAACATGTGCCGTATTTAGTTTTTTCCATTTTGGACATCTCACTCACTGCATTATTGTAAAATACTGAGTATTTTTCTTAGTTTTCCACATAATGAAAAATGAATTGTATTTATTCAATTATTTGTTTTTATTTAAGTTAATTTAAATCAAGAGCAGTTATGTTTTTTTTTCTTTCGTATATGCACATCCATACAGACCACATATATGTTTGGCCATATGCTGTTTTTCTTACCTTTTTTGTTTATTGCATCAAGATTTCAGTGTAGACATAAAAAAACATATATTTATGAAGTCATCAAATCGGACTATTTAAGACAGCATTCTTCCACCCTTACACAAAATTAAATACGTAAACTTTAAGAAAGTGATTTAGCTGATGGTAACTTTTTCCATCCATCTCATTCCATTTTCTCTATTGGTTACTTGTTTATCGCATAGAAATCCTTTTAAACAACTCCACATGTACATTGTCCATAACTACTCTTCTTTGAGACAATTATTGCCAAATCATTTTCTATACATTTATTTAATTTTATCTTGTGTCTTCCTAAAAACACTTGCTCAAGATAGAACGCCAATGCATTATTTCAGAGTGACATACATATGACTGCAGCTGACATGTCATAATATGTTGGAGTGGCAGAAGAAGTCAAACTTTCTGAGACTTACTCTCCACAGAGCTCCCAGTCTCACAGGAAATGGCAAACAGGCAGCTCAGCTCCAAATGCTGTCCTGTGAAGACAAACACAGTCATGGGAGACGCGTTCAACCTGGACACAGCCTCAGGCGTTGCTGGCCAAGGGGTGTTAATGCACCCAAGACCTCTGCAATCCATCCTCATTTGTCCAGATGGCAGAAATCAGTATACTTTTCTTCTGTGGCCTTCTGCATTATATAACTTTACCAACATTCAATAGCTGACCTTGCTTCTCTTCTAACCTTAGTTAGGTCAAGCAATTATATGCATTTTGAGGCATCTTTTTAATGAAAGCTCACAATGAAATGGGGCTTATAAACTGTCCAGTTGTCACTTGGCAATTTTTAAATAATACAGAATAGCATTGTAATGATGATCTCTGTAAGTTGAGACAGACACCAATGATAGCAAAGAGATATCCTGGGTTAATAGTGCAGCACGCATATTTGAATTAATGAGCTGCAGCTGTCTGATTGCAGATAACAGTAAACCGGGGGTGATGAGTCAAAGTCTGGGTCAATGGGAAATGTATAGTATATTTTAGTTATATTTATAACATTTTAAATGTAGTGATACATGATGCCCTATGCATAAACAATGATTATTACATGAATCATTGGGACTGCCATAATAAAGATCAAAACAACAGTGTTGACGGACAACAAAAAAGATCTAAAAAGAAATAATTGAAATTAAATGACAACAGTTTATGAATTAGCCAACTATAATTTCCAAGCTCCCCGTTACCCCATACATTCACCGCTAACTCTCCTTAACACTTTATTTGCACTAAGGCACTGTTTTTTTCTGTTTTTCATCAGTGGATGATGAATCAGTTGGTTGTCAGTTTTACCAATTTTCATGTTTTACCAGTTTTTCCTATTTTCCTTACTTATGAATATCATCACTTCTTGCTAAATTTTTTGCAAGCCTTCATGCTGCAGGAAATTGCTGATTTTTTTTATTACCATTTCCAAGTCAGCAAAAAACTGGATTAAATCACTCTGATTGACTGATTGCTGAGACATAGATTTTTAGGTTTGTCTTTTCAATTATAGTAATGAAAGTTTTCCTTTCCAATGCTCCGTAGTCAAGGTACAGGACATAGCGAGAATGAAGGAAACTTCAAAGAATGAAATTCGTTTAAAGCATGCATATTAAAGCAAGCATGGACGCTGCATAAAGAGTGAAAAGGAAGGAGAAAGAGAAAGAAGTCGACTTCCCAGACATTCTCTCATTCTCTCTCAATTAGAAACCAGCCAATGATAAATACAAACAATCAGACAATAATATTAAACTATTGATAAGCTAAATATAATGATGTACATTTTCTTTTATTAGCAGGCGGACAGCAGCAGCTCGTTAAAACACTCATGCAAACATGTGTGCCTGCTAATGTGCTTGTGGACTAGTATTTAAGGTAAAGTATTACAAATGGGTTCAAATATCTGAAAAAGCAAGACAGATGTGGGCAAGGTGGCCAACGCTGTTGTTTAATTTAACTAAGACTTTCAAGAAACATACTTGATTTCACTAATTAAACCCCTTTTTTCTTGTTTGAGGCAACTGGTATGACTTTTAAAAACATTCTCCTGATTTTCTTGTCTGGAAACTCTACTCTAGTTCCGAAAGGTCAGAGCCAAACGCGGTTTTGTTCCATTTACTTTTCACCACAAAATAGTATCTTGAAACTTTTCTGTGGGCGTACTCACAATAGGACTTCCATGATAGGCCCTAATAGTGTGATCAGTTTGCGTAATGTGAATGCTCCGTGCTGCACTTGCTTCCGGTGGAAGACATGGGCCAGAGCACTTCTCAGATGGCGCTGGTCAAGTTTGCATCATGTTTGAACCGAATCCACTCAACAAAACACACAAGAATTCTGCTTAAAAAAAAAAAATCATATTCAACTGTGCAAAATGTGTCACATAATATAAAATTGTCATTTACTCCATGATGTTTGAGAGAGTTTCCTTTGGGTTTTATTGCAAATAAACATGTGCTCTTGTTTGACACGTAAAAGTTAGTGTGTATGCAGGCCAGCTGGGTATTATGGAGGGTTCTCAGTTGTAGTAAGCCACGCCTAGTTTGACTGCATCCTTTTTTGCAGATTTATTTAGTGTGTTCAGATATGGCTAAACTATGTCCACTACTATGAAAAGTGAACCCATTTGGGATTATTTCCAACAAAAGTAGGAGTTGGCTTTTTAGAGCTTTAAAGTATTTATTTATTTATTTGTTTATTTTTTTGTTTGTTTAATTTATTGATGTGTATGTATTTATTTAAGTAATTAATGTATGTATGTCGGCTGGAAGGGCATCCGCTGCGTAAAACACATATGTCAGTGAGTTGGCGGTTCATTCCGCTGTGGCGACCCCGAAAGGGAATAAAGCCGACATGAAGATGAATGAATGAATGTATGTATGTATTTATATATCTATCTACATATCTATTTATTTATATATTTGTTTATTTTCATATGTTGTTTGTTTGTTTGTTTTTATATCTGCTAGTTGGCTTTTGAGCTTTTGACGAAGGTTTTTTTTATTGTTCCAGAATCCGTTGTAATTTATATTTTGCTCATGCCATTCATCAAATATATTATATTTTGTAAAGATGTGTTAAGGTTTTTCCAAGGTTCACAATGAGAAATTTTATCTTTACTTAGTCGTAAAAAAGATTCATGCAATGTTAGATACCCATTGGGGTTTTTCATGCACATAGTCTATGTAGCTTGCAATGCTGCTACATGATAGCTTTTCTCCAGCAGAAATTCAAACAACAAATGTTCTTATTTATATTCACTTTGCATCTTGCCTACATTTGCTTGTTTTATTTTTTCCATCATAAATCCTGTTTGTGTGAAGATGTAAAGAGAGAGAGAGAAAATATCTTAGCTGTACTCCATTCCAACAGCAGGAATGTCAGAATGAGCGCTGACTGTTTTTCTGTAATTCAGTTTTGGGCGAGAGACGGAGAGCTTTGAAAACTCTGCAGCTGAGAGACATTAATATGTATAAGGCGCACATTATTCTGAATCTCATGAATGAGCCATGTGAAATCAGAAAGTGCTGAGAATTGCTAACACAAAGATGAAGCCAAGCTAGCCATGAATCTAGTGCTAGCTGTGCTTAGTAGGCATGTGTTCATTTGTGCCACTCATTAACACATATGAATTTGCTACCATTGTGGATGTTGCTGAGCAAAGGGACTGTAGGGGCCACTGCATTTCACAAACTACAACAAACGAAAGCTGTAAAATACTGAAACAATTAAAGCCAATCTGCACACCTAAAACCTTGATTGTTTTTAGTGTGTAAGTGATTCTCTGTGTCATTTTTTCTGCAGGTTAAAGACGAACCTTGAATGAGTAATACCATCTTTCTTTTCCTTTTGTTCTCTTGCAGCCCTGTGAAGAGATTTCGGTCATATCAGCCACTTTACAAATATATTGAGCAGTTTCTCATTATATAGTTTTAAATATCTGTTATTCACATCTTTCTCTTACATCTGTTTTCCTATCCATTATTTTGTCTCTCTGATTTCCTCTTTCTCTCTTAATTTCTCTCTGACTCAAGGGTATAACTCTTAAATCCAAGTCAGACAGGAAAACAATAAAAGTACAAGTTCACAGGATAGACGTTAATAGTGTAATTTGCTAGTTCCAAGAATGTGGACCTTAAATGTTATGAAAGCCATCTCAAAATAATTGTTAATTCTTGTTTTAAAGTTACATTATATATTTTTCTCTAAAACTTGAGTTATTTTCAAGGAGAGAAAACTATTATATATTGTTTCTTGTATTTTTAAACACTACCTTTTTACATCTGTGTACAAACGTTTTTGTTATTTTCATTCCTGTTGCTTGTAGATATTGTTTTTCAAAATAAAAAAAAAGCATTATGTTTATAAAATGTATATAAAATATCAGACTCTGGCCTATTGGGTTATACAGGATATCAATTTGACACACTTCTGCTAAATACTTATTCAGCTAATTTAAGTAGATGAAGTAGGGACTGATCAGTTATATCTATGGTGGATGAATCAAAATCTGAATTTAATGCAGGTAAAATGTTTACTTTGCCCAAGTACTTAATTGCTGATTAAAATAATAATTTCTTAATATAATGTTATTCATGCTGCTATTAAATGTTAAGTTAACACATTTTGTGTAATTGTAATTTGGTTAAGAATTATTTGTTTTCATGACTATCTACTGCATCACTTGCAGTAGGTGAAGTAGGTTCCCACTGGCTCACATTTGAATAGTCTCCAAATTATCGATAATGACAATAAACTCTATCCTGTAAAACATAAATCTGTAAAAACTGAGAAATGCAGAACATTACTCCATGTTAAAATTGACATAATTTTAAAAAGGTACATTTTCATAACTTTACAAAAATGTATTAATAGAACAGATATCTCTATTTTAACCACAATGCCATAACACCTCAACAATACAAATCTGATATAATGCTTGGACACTGCTTCATGAGTTTGAGTCAAACCTTCAGCTTTTAAGTCCAGAACTCCACATGATAGCTGCTGATTTGTCATGGTTTTAACTTGGTAGATTTATTAACTTGAAACAAGCACATTTAAGCCAGAAACATATATATGAACAATGTTTTAAAGTAAACAAACGTAAGCTTTCGGTGCAGCATGTCCAAGTTATTTGGTGAAGAACCCCCATAAATCAAGAACCAGATAAATAGCTTGGAGTAACATTAACACAAGCTGTAGTGAGCTGAACGGGGTGTCGGAGCTGAGCTGTTTTCTACAAACTCACAATTTGGCCATTACCAAAAGTGTGTGTAAATCTCTGCCTGTAAATAAAGTGATACATATATTGTTATAAGGCCATCTTCACTTTCCTCCAGCTGTTAGTTGACTGTATGGATACACCCCAACAATGTTACCAAATTACCTATTGGAAGTTTTGGATAAATAAGTGTAATTTTGACAATCCATGAGCCAAATATTTGTCCTAGTTTTGCTTGACACAATAACTAACTACCAAATATTTTTGGAGGATTCTGTTTATTGTAAAGAATTAAGATTTAAATCGATGGTGAACGCAACTTCTTTCCTCAACAGTAGTGTTCCAGTATGAGCATTCTCATAAAAAAAAAACATTTTAAATTTGCATAAGCCCAGAACATGAGCATTTCTATGCCTCTCCCCCCTGAGACTGCCTCTTCAGATACTCCAGTTTGTCATTTAGGACACACAATGGGTCTCCGGGGTAGCGAGGGTTGCCGGCTACAAGCAGATGCATGCTGTTTACATGTGTGTCAGGCACGGGCGCAGGAAAACACGGCTCACACATCCACATCAGCGCGACAGACAGACAGGCTGTCAGTCAGTGTCACGCGTGGCATGTCTTTCACTCATACACACCAAAGCTGTCCTCTCCACAAATACAAACACACTCCATACACCAAGCCCTAGGCAAAAGAGAGAGAGCCAGTATGTGAGAGAGACAGAATCAAAGGAAGTACAGTTTACAAACCTAGTGTATACCAGTATATAGTGTGTTATATGTAATTTGCATTTGATTACCACACATGTAAGACAAAATTTACTGCCACCTGACACAATAGAATAAAATTAAAATTGTATTACAGTTTTTAGCTGAAATTCCTGAGATGACTGGCAATTCTTCTTTTTCATTATTATACGTCTTCATCCAAAATAAGAAGGGAACGTGATCTCAGTTATGTAAAGTATTACAAAACCATGACTACTTTCAAAAATTACCAAAAACGCCATTATATTGCATGTGCTCATTTTATTTTAAAATATGTTCATATTCTAGACGACGTTCTCAGATATATTCCATATTTAAAGTTATTTAATTTCATTTAAAAGGATACCTGAATACTTCACTCTTCTAAATCAAACAATGAGACGCATGCACTATAACTTGCATAAAACATTAATGATACTAATCAAATTTCTTGTTTATCCGGTTGTGTCAATAACTATCAAAATCTCAAATGCACAAAATTTGTTTAATGCATCAACACCGAATTTTAACCAACAACTTCCTTAACTAACACACCCAAAAACTTGAACTCAGCTAGAAAGTTTTTTGGACATTTTTTTCCAACAGGAATTGGAAACAAAATGTTCTCCAGTCCTCCTTTTTTGTCTCTATTTTGAACAGTGCAGACCTCTATAATGGTCACTCTCTCTACCCGGCTTGCCTGTGGTTCGCAGTAATACACCCTGACCAAAAGGTCCCCTTACATTTACTGCAATCAGTGATTGACAGCTGAATCTTTATGCATTCCCTGAGTAGAAGTGATAAGTGGTCCAGCTTTAAGAGAGTGAAAGAACAGCTTGCTCACCCTCTCAATCCAGGCCAAGACAGGACAGTACCAGTCCCAACAGTTTCAGAGGGGGAGAAAAGATATTTGTGAGGGGGAGGGAAAGCAAAAGAGAGAGAGGAGGGAGAGAAGGAAATGACCGGGGGAATAGGTGGAGCCGATACAGGAATGGGAAGAAGAGAGAGAGAAGACATCGGCCAGCGAAGGGAGAGGAGAAAGGACAGTAAGGAGTAGAGAGAGAGAAGGTAAAAGAAAGAGAGAGAGAAAGGAAAAGAGAGAAAGAGAGAAAGAAAGAGAGAAAGAAGGATAGAGAGTAAGAAAGAAGAAGAGAAAAGTAGAGAGAGAGGAGAACAGCAAGAAAGCGGCGCCCTACCGGCAAGAAATGGACCCGACCTGCTGCTCGCGCTCACATGCCATACCACGCCGCCTCACCACCCTCGATGAAGGTACGTGCGTAGACAGACCGCTCGCCACCGTTGCAGCGAGCACGTCGCTTCTCCCGCTCCCGACCTCTCTCTCGCTCGTCCTCTCGTGCTCTTCGCTCCTCTGCTCCTCTCTCCTCTCTGCTCCTCTCTCCTCTCTCTCTCTCATCTCTCTCCCTCTATCTCTCTTGTTATCTCTTCTGCCTCTTCTCTCTCTTTTTCCTTCATCAGTATATTTCTAACCCTGTATTTTCTTCCACAGTGATAGAAAACTCCAGTAGCGTAATTTGGATTATGTGTTCAAAATGGCATAATTGCATGCACACTATGTACTCACCATAGTAACATATTGCCTTGTATAGTCTTTAAAGGTAATATGGAGCTAGTTTGTTGAGTCTTGTAATGAACATTTGCTTATATTAGTATGTCCACTTCATTTTGTAGTGCTGCGTGAACTCACAAAGTATGGACATTATGTTAGTATCAAACTTGTCGGTTTTAGTTGGCATTTCAGTCATATCAATGCTCAATTATTTCAAAAAAAGTAAACCGTTTTTTTTTTTTTTTTTTTTTTTTTTTAGATAGAGGGTTAAGAGGGATTTTCAATTATTTTTTATTTTATATTTGACAATTTTATTTTTGCTTACATAAACAGTTCTTGTCCAAATTTGGAAGGGTTTCTCTCTCAAATTAAGTTCATATTAAACCTTTTAGTTTGTAAAGCATTATAAATAATATTGAGGTCGCCCTAGAATTTTGTATGATTTTAAAGTGAATGCAGAAAACAAGAGATCACTGGTTATGCGGATAAAGTATCAAGCTTTGTTGAAATATTGACATTTGGATGACGTTAAACAATCCCTAAATGCTTAGATCTTGAATTGCTCTTACTAGATAGGAAATTAACTGGCATACATGTGTGTATATCAGTAGATTTTTGGTTGCTTACTTTTTCACTATAACACATTCTTGTGACATTGCCAAGAATGTGTGTTGCATCATGTTTTGATCGCCGACACATTTCACATTGCATGAGTGAAGAGAAAATTTGCATTCGCATACTTGTGCATTCCACTATTTGGCCCTGAAATAACTACCAACCAGTGGATTGCATCATGCGTATGGGTATCCAGGTATTTTAAGCTGTGAATTTGCATACCGGTGACACTCTCACTTTTGGTTGTCATCATAACTTCTGGATTGCATGATATGCTGTTACCTTCTCCACCTATTGGCAGCTTGAGTATGTGCAGTCATTTTAAAGTATCCTAGTGAGTGACATCAAGAGAGATTCAAACAAACAACATAGGCTTGGCTTTAGGGTTTATTTTTAATTAAAGTATGCATAAGAAGCAACCGTTCATAATTTAGAACAAACTGTTTATGTAAACAAATAGTTTATGTAAAAGTATTTAAAAAAAGATATATAGAAAAATATTAATTAAGAAACTTTGCGGTAGCTTCAAAAAGTGGAAAAATATACATACGGGTGTTTTCTTTCAAAACTTTTTTAAATTGAAAAAGAATTGCATTATTAAGAATTGGATTAAATGAAAATTAGATGAATTTCTTTATTAAAAAACTAGTTTAGTATGTCTTCAAAATAATAAAGAAATACATTTCCATATTTAAACCGGTCAAGTGTACACATGAGTTACTTAAAAAGGAGTGCAAAGAATCATGTTTGAAAAAAAATATTATTTGGAAAGGCCTTGCAAGTGCAAAAAAACATAGTTATATTTATAACTGCTTTTAAAAAAAATAGATTATAACTGCAAAAGAATGCTTCCTATTCCAGCCGGCTTTATCAAAAGCTAAACAAGTGGTTTATTAGTCATGTATCCATGAAATAAGATAATGAGATACTGTTTTGTTAATGGAGGGGCAGTTATTTATTAGATTTCAAGTTAAAACAAATCTTATTTTTGTCTGTGATTTATTAGCAGATTGCATATGTTCTCTGTATACTATATGATACAGGTTACCCAATGTTGCCTTTTAGCGGATTAATTGCACTCTTAAATCATTTAAGTGGTGTCCTTATTAATCTGATACATTGTGAAATTGTTGTTGTTTTTATGAACAAGAAACCTGAACACCACCTGTAGTTGTGGTCAGTGTTTTTGTCTAAAATTACAATTGCTGGTAAAAAAAACCTACTGCATCTACTGAGGTTGCCAGTTAGGCGAGTGAAGCATCTTAATCGTATGAAAAGTGCTTATAATCACAGATAATAAATATGGCCCTGCATGATAGCAAAAAAAGTGGCACTTGTCACATGAAAACCCCAAAAACAGTATGCCATTTCGAACACACCACATGGTTTCTCTTCCACAGGATTCCAGCGATACTACAGTGACATGCGAGGGGAGAGGGGGTGAAGGAGGGGAAACTAGAGTGGGCTGAGTGTGTGTGACTGGAGGACCTGTACTTCTGTCATATGACAGGAAGTACAGAAGTGCAATTGAGGCCATTCCCCCTTCTCATTACATACTCGAGTCACTCTCAGAAATTCACACTGACTCAATGACATGATCTGAGAAAGGATAGCCTTTTATTTAATCTCAATTTTCTCTTTTGTCCTGCACCTGTTTTTTCTTTATTATCTTCACTCTCTCTCTCTTTCTCTCTCTCTCTGTTTCACTCTTTCTTTTGCTCTCTCTGTCCTCTCTCTCTCTTTTTTCCGATGCTTGAATAGAAGTGGACCAAAAAGGTAAAGACCACAATGAACATAAAAACCACAGCCCGCCCCTCTCGCCCTCCTCCTCCCCTTCCTCTTCCGTTTCCTTTCCCTCATCCCCCTCTCCTAACCCAGCACCTTGTGTAGTGCTCATGTTTGTTGTTTATATCCCCCTTCTCTTTCTTTCTTTCTTTCTTTCTTTCTTGTTTCTATCTCTATTCTTTTCTCTGGCTTTTATAACTGAACCTCCTTCCAGATTTGGTTCTTGTTTCAGATAACGCAACTTCTGCCATCTTATGTACGGTCCTCCATACACAAACTAATCCATGTGCACAGAAGACCCCATGCATGGACATTGAAAGCACACAAACAAGGACTCAAATCTATAACATGAGGCTAACAAACAGCAGATCTCGACTAGCTGTCTGGCTCAACGATCGAATAAAGCTTTTTTAAGGAATTCAAAGTATTATTCAACCAGACCAGTTTTATCTCAAATGGGAAACACTTAAAATTTATGTAAAAATTAACATTTGTCCATTGGCACAAGTCACTTTATAACCTCATGCTATTTTTTTCTTTTTGACAGAGAGTCATTTCTACCAGAAAGCTTAAACGCTTCCTTCACATGCACACCACTCAGCCCAAACCAACTGATTTATTGAGCCATTATTTTGTCATTCTTCTATTTTTTTGCCATTCTTTTAAAACATGTCCTTTCAAATCCAAAGTTTCCTTCATTCAGGCCCTTGTTGTCTTCCCTTCTTCCTTTCATTCTTCAGGTTAACTGCTTGGTTTTCTCTTAACATAACTTTGGATTAAAATAACAATTTAAACTGCTAACTCCCCAACTCCTGCCAAATGCCCTTTTTCATTTCAGGTGCCTCAGTGTCTCTCTCTTTACAAGCCTTCTCTTTGTCGCCCTGTACATGTTCTCTTTCATCCATCTGCTATCAGTTGATACCTTTCCAAATTCTGAAGTGTTTATCACAAGAAGCCAGCAGTTTTTTGAACCTACCTCATTTTAAACCTTATAAACTCAACCCCCCACTTCTTCATTGTTTTACCCTTGCTTCCTACCCTCTATTTTGTCATCTGCCAATGGCATCATTTTTCATTTAATCTTTGTCTGGACCCAACTCAGAGGCGTCTGTGTCACTCACTCCCTGCCTGGAGCGAGTCTGCACGTGTCCGTAGAGGAGGGTATGGTGGCAGTTGGCTTCTCTGTAAGATGGCTGCTTCGTCAGGCAGAACAGGCCTGGCGCACTGTGGTGCCAATCAGCTCACTGCCTGATTCCTTACAGCCGGCCAATCATGGAGAGTCAGGGCTGCCGTACTTGATCCTCTTGTCAGTCTCTTGAGTTTTCAGCTTCAAACTTTCACAAGAGTTGAACTGAGTTTGAAGCAAGCAGAGTTCAGCCTTATATCGTCAATGCTTGCTATACTGTGTGAAGGCTCTGTTCCAAACCCTAGTGAGATGTCTTGATGTTAATGTCTGCATGGGAAGATAGATCTACAAACTAAGCGAGTGATCTGAATAGCTTTCTACCAGGGGGAAAACTGTATCAAAAAGATGTGCACACAGGGTCTTGCTAATATTGCTTTTTAGTTTTAAAGGATGTGCATTAGTAAGAATTAGTTACATAATGCAGGTTTTGGTTTATTTAGTCATGCTTTGTCTCTCTAGAATAGATCATAATCTAAAAAAACAATGTCCAGGTTTCGCAAGGCCATATAAAGTAAAACGAACAAGATGGAGGGCTAAAGGACAAGAAAATGATGGGTGTTCATGTTTAGCAAATAATAACATGTTTGGATGACATTATTTAAAGTAGTGTGTTATTTAGGTCTAGTTTGGATTTATAGTCAGTTAATATTGCTCTTGTTTGTGAATTTGGCAGTGTGGTAACTTTGCAGTATGATGGAATGAAAGCTCCCTGATTTAAAAACATTCTAATTTGGGTACATTATTTTGCATGGTTAAAAGTGAGCACCCAATACCCTTACTGCTTTTAATAATGTAAAATAGTATTACTTATACAAATTTAAAGCATATACCATTTTCCAAAAAAGCTTTTAAGTTGCATTTCTATTAGTGTATTGAGCCATCTGGCTAATGTGTTGCTTTGCATCCTTAATGGTTAAATGTGTACATGAGTTCTCTGATCATAAATGAATAATTTAGAATCTGCTTCCAGACTGACCTTACTTTAAATCAGACTGGTTTTCCTCTCAAACCCATATCGTGTCTGAATACAGGCAAAAGGACATGAACCAAATCATGATATCAATTTGTCAAAAACAATATACAACACCTTTGTAATAAATAAGAATGCAAGTTGATAACAAATAAGACTTACTTCTAATATTTCACCAAACAGCGTATCTGTGATATACACCTGGATAACCACAGCTTGCTATTTTTGTTCTCCATTGATGAATCATTCTTAAAGTGCATTAGGTTGAGTATTTTATAAACAAAAAAAAAAACAGAAAATAAATGCAGGAATTCTTGACCCATCAAAACAAACCACATTCATTTAGTAGGTTTTAAAATCTATTTCATGTTTGCACCATACCAAAGCAATGCTCTGTCTATTTTTGAGACTATGAACACTATATGGGAATTAATCCACAACTAGTGTGACCTACACCTATTACATCGCTACCACCAACATCGGTTTACACGTGTGCCATGTCCTGCCTCCATTTTGTTTTCTCCCCATGGTGCTGTTGTGCGAGTCCTGCCCTACATTGAAGACTATTCTTACCTTTTGTCACAGATGAGAGGATTCCTTCACTTGCTCTACTCCTGATTATTTTCCTCTAGCAGTTTCCATCACTCAAAAGTTAATTTCATTATCAACAGCGGTGTGACCTCTAACCCGCCAGTCTCTGTTTGTTAGCATGCCTTGGGTTAAGGAATGATTAATTGTCCGACTATTTAATCCTGGGAATTGCCTCAATGCAACTGGGCTTTGTTTGTTGTTTTTTGACAAGGACACATACCCATACAGTCTTATCGGTGTTGAAAGGTTACTTCAGCTAAAACAAAACAAATGCAGCGTTTAATTATTTCATCCCTGAAGCTTCTGTTCTTTTCTTCAACTTACACTTTGGATATTGTGCATTACACTTTGGATATGAATTATGGATAAAGAGTTTACAAATATATTTTTTGATGCATGCTAATTCTATTAAATAACTTGAATACATCTGAGGCAATGCCACACCATAGGTCTTCTCTTTTGTCTTTTTTCTTTTAGTCTTTAAGATACTTTTCAAACAACTCTGTGCACTCGAACATGAACAACATGAAACTTCTGCTCCTTCTGCTCTATTTCCTGTGACGAGTCGTTGCGAGAGTGGATATCGAGCCCAGACGCTTTTTTATGTGTCGAAAGTATTCTGAACTTGTGATCAACAGAGCCAGCTTTCATTGGTGGAACAATAAATCGCGTACTGCAACAAACCAGGACGACATAGTAGAGTGGGATTTTTGTCACATACACATACAAATGTGTCATTGTGTTCACATTCACTTTCATAGGTATGTGGTTTCTTTAAAATGCCTGAAATTTTAAGGCACATTAATTCAAAAGCAGTGACCAAAAAGCTACGTTTCTGCCATTATGATATTGTGTTATGAAATAGCATAGCTTGTGTAGACCTGTCCTTAGCTAATGGTACACACAGTTGTGTTCTGTGTTCTATACTAGACTATGTTTCTTTACCAGAGGTTGAATTTCCTATGTATGGGAAGATTTCCAAAAGTTTCCTGTAGTGGAAATGGACTAAAGCAGAAATTATGCCAAGATTTGGACATCGCAGTAAGGAAAAAAATATGGGAAGATTTTTTTTTAAACTTTTTTTTTTCTGTTAATTTGTAAGGGAACTTAAAACCTACAAAGCTTTGCGAGAGGATGAAAAACGTCCTCTGTATATTGTCACCTCATTCAAAAGTTTTAAATGAAGAGATGAAATGTATATCCAAATACAGCTAAGAAATTGTGCTGGTATAAAAATTGTATCTAGCCAAAACAAAGCCAAAAGCTAAACAATTGGCCAGCAAAAGATGCTCACACATAAAAACTATTCATTTGACAATAATCTACAAACGAAAGGCACAAGAACAAAATAGCAAGGACAAAATACATAGAACTAAGTGATTCAGCAATCTAAAAACTGAAGTGAGGAGTTCTTTTTATACTGTGAGTGAGGGGTGATGAGTTGATTGAAAGCATCTATAGGAGCAAGGTCTCAGTGTTGATTGTGTTATTGAAGGCTGGAGACGTTGTTGAGGGTTATGGGATATTGAGTCTAGGGAAAGATATCAATAGAAGACGTATGCCTACAGATCACAATTGTTTGAATTGTCTACTTTTTATTACAAAGACTAAAATAACATGCATAATGCCATTTGAACAGATCAACACATGACCTGTTCAGTTTCACTGGTGGACACTATAACAGATAGGAGACTGTGTTTGTGTGTGCATCAGGGTGTTTTAGTAAAGCTACAAAGAGCCGCAGGCTGTGCTGTTGGTGAGGAATTTCAGTGAGGAAGCATTGTGTTATAGTTAATGTATGGGTGGTGTGTTCTGAAAAGATAGACAGTTTTGCTAGTAGAGCAAGCCCAGGGGACACAAACTGATCCAGACTGAAATAAGAAAGGAAAAATGTATCTGCACATCGCCCTTGTCCTTTTCAAGGCTAGCGCAACTCCCTGATGTGTACAGTCACTGTGACAGGCACAGGAACTCATCTTCGAGGCCTCATGTCAATGAAAGACAGAATTAAATTGTTGGCTTTTATAGGGATGAAATGATCAATTCTGTCGATATTTTTGTGCTTTAATTTTTGAAACCGATACAACATATGAAGAGATAGCCCTATAACTGAAAAGTCTTCATAAAATATTTGTATTAAAACTGAGGACTGCTACATTGACTCTCAAGTTACGGATCTCAAAAGTATGAATGATATCTTCTAGGTACAATCAGAGGATTAACAAAAACCAAGAAGAGACAAGAACACATTTTGTTCCAAAAACAAAGCAAATTTGAAAATGAAAACAGACAAAAATTATTTGACACTGAATTAGAAATTAACACCCTTTCAAGAGGTGACAAGAGGTTCAAACGAAACCTCTGACTAAAGATGAAATACCTAGAAAATGTCTCTGGATGTTTTCCTGCTCTTGTTAGGTCCACCACAGTCCCTAGTTACTCACCACTGTCCCTCTTGCACCAATACAGAAGTGACCAAACAGCAATTTTGTGACTGACCGAAAGGAAGCAGATCCAATAGACTTTCCCATCTTTTCTTGGAAAAAAAACCCCTAATAAAAAGCTTCTTATCTACAAGTTATTCTATTCAAATCACTAATTTTGACCCTAATTGCACGTAAAAATTGGGTACGTTTGTACTTGGTGATTAAAGACAAATCCAATAAAATCATGTCGTGTTTACTGCCATATCACTAATGGCAAAAGTGTCTCTGCAAATGAAAAAAAAAGCCCACTGAACAAAAAAAAACAATCAGTTTTGCACCTAAAGACTAAAATGTAGACGTCTTTTTATTGTCACATATTTGCTGAAAGGTTCTGTCTTTTTATATTACTTTTACAATCAAGCAGTATAACACAACAATAATGACATATTTACAAAATTTTCAGCATAGAAAAGGAATATGTTACATGAAATAAAAATATTGCTCATGGTGAATGGGCTGTACGCTGTAAGTCATTTATTCATATAAATATAGTTATTAAACAATTGTGCATTTAAATTGAGTTTTGTGTGGGTTAAAGTGCAATCTGGAGGCTGAAGTCTGTGCAGGAGCTTGAATTACAAAGTTTACTTTGTGTTGAGCAGCCTGAGAGCCTGAAATATAATTATATTTAAGTAATATTGAACTTTATAATTGTGTGTAATTGTAGGTGCCACTTCATTGTGAGACATACACTAGTGATGAGCAAAAGCTACTTTTCCGCTTGTTTCCCAGTATCCAGTATTGAATGTCTAAATAGAAACCAGCTGAATCTACATCATGTACTTTTAGCTTCAAAATAACCAGTGCGACATCAAAGGAAGAAAATCCATGTCTGTTTTTTGAGAATTGATATTGTGTCAGATACACCCAGATAAAAGATGTTGAACTAAAAAAACCAAGGGAACTTATTTACAAGACATGCAAAACAAGTAAAAACACATCTTTTTGATAGGCTGAAAAGACAGGAGTGGCTCATAAAGCTTGAAAGGGGAAACCTAAAATGAAACGATTTAACGTGAGTTAATCTTGCTGATTGGCTTGTCAGGTTTTATAAGGCGAGAGGGAAACGAAGCCAGTTGTGATGTAGAAACACGACAGCGAGTCCAAGTATCAATAAGGGAGCCCAAGCAGTGAGGTGGCGATGCAGCGTTGCTTATGTAGAAAATAATGAATGACTTGAGCTGGCAAATCTCAGGCCCTGTTGCTCAACATTTGTGTTTTGATACACAATCCACTAGTTTAGTTTGGTAAGAAGAATCGGTTTAACACTGGTTGGTCATATTTTGTTAACATCACTGTTTAAATGATAAAATTTTATATTGCTTGGTAATTTATTTGATAGATCTTTGCGAGTCACTTCAACGCTTTCTTCCCATCATTGTAAGCTCCTCCCAACAATCATCTGATTGGTTATTCACAAATAATTCTGGTTCAAAGGGCACGTTAAGCTCGCACCAATGCAGCGTTTGCCAAAAACGCATTAAGAAGGAATTGGGGGCGCTGATGCCACTTCAGATGGAAAAATTTGTAGTCGGGACACCCTATAGGCTTGAGCACTAGTGAGCATGTGAGAATCAAGTCCACGAGTCCTAAAGTCTACATCGAATAAGTCATTGCTTAATCAAACAACCAATGGTGTTTCCGTGACATATAGCAGGATTGGACAGACAGAGAGTGAAAGGACATAATGTTTGGTAGACTATTCAGACTATAATGAATTTAAAGTCACTAGAAGTACATGCCTTTGCACCAAACTGCTTAACTTTACACATGCATTTTAGTAACATGCACATTAAATACTGATAGAAGTTCAAATCAAGAAATAGGGGAAGGTTTTGTGACATTTTTGAGCAGTCGTATTTTGCACACTCAATCACAAAAGCAAGCCAGAGTTGCAGTTGTCCATATACAGAGGTTTTATTCAGAAATTTAATGATAATGTGAATTTTATTTACCAGTGTTTAATGTTAAACATATACTTTTATATGTGTGTGTGGAATTTAGGGATTTGAATTGAAATCTTGAAGTTTGAGTCAAGTGTGTCCTTGTTTCAATGTGCATTTTGTGCAGCATTGTTTGGTATGTCTGACAGAGAACTGTTATGTTTGAGGAAATCGTTTGTATGGTTTTGCGATGAATCGATGTGTGCGTGTGTGTGCGTGTGTGTGCGTGTGTTTGTACTTATACGTGAGATTTATTTCCATTTGCTGTCCAGGACACAATCTGGGATCTCTTCTAGTCTTTCTCAGATTAACTCTTATTCTCATTTCACAGGAATAACCTCTTCACTTTTTAATCCCTCGCTTTCTTTGCTTCCAAGCACACACCAACGCTCAACTTACAACCTGTCTTTCTCTCTTTCCCAAGTAGACTCAACAAACACTCCATTTTCCGTTTGCATCTGTCACTCTCTCGCTCTCACACATTTTCTCTTTCTCTCTCTCTCTCCCTCTCTCTCTCTTTCTGTCTCTCACACACACACACACGCATACACTGATGTAATTAAACACACAATGACCTGTTCAGCTATGGAAAAGATGCCCAGTGCCACATTTAGCTCCGCCCCCTGTTGGCAGCACTTTATACCTGCCGTTAACAGGTGCAGGATTCAATTAAACAGCAGGCTCTCTGTGGTGAGGCCAGACAGATAGATACCATGGTGGGAAGGCCTGCAGGAGCCCTGTTACACACACACACACACACACATACACATCCTCACACTCTCATATATGTGCACATGTACACTCGTAAACCTATTCATTCCAAACGTGAATGGTTTATATTACAATCCTAGCTAATTGCTATTTCTATCCCTTTTACCCAAGCCCACCCCTAAACCCAACCCTTCCGCAACACTGTTTTTTTTTTTGTTATGTTAGCTGTTTAAACTCGTGTCATAAATCAATTGTTAGATGACATCCTTTCATCTACAGGGTGTGGCCTTAACCCAACTAATACTGTTCAATTAGAATTTGCTTTTAAAATAATTTTCCTGGTACTCATAGAAAAGAATGCTTTCCATGGAAAAGACTGCTCCAATTAGGGTTATATTCTTCTAAATGTAAGTAAGAACATTCAATATTCATCTTTAAACCCTGTTAGGGTCAAATTTGACAAAAGATCTCAGTGTTGTTATTTATGCAGTGTTGAAACGAGTGGTCTCGACTTCATTGAAAATCTATTATATTATGAATGAAAGCCTTTTTTGGTCACTACACTGTTACATGCAGCGAAATTGAACCCCCGGAGCATACAAACATCCCAGTACAAAACAGGGGAAGACCGGTCCTTCGAGAGGTAGTGTTCAACATAAGTTGAGTTAATGAAATCATGGGCTTTATTCACAATGTCTGGAGTCAGGTTTATTTTTTAATTATTATGGATAATTTTAAGACTTCATTATCATTTTGAAAAGTGACGTTAAAATTATATAATGGGGGAAAAACTATTTGGTTACCAACAGAGGTTTTTTGTTCAGCAGAAAATTGAAGGTCACAGAGATTTTGGATCGGCATGGAGAAAACTAGTGTTCACTTACTATTGTTATTATTATTATTATTTGTAACTTAACATATACTAGTTTGTTTGTGAGCTTTTTCTGAAAGTCCTCAGGGGGTATCATGCTTAATCATTCTTTTTTTTTTTTACTTTTTTCAAGAGCAAGGTTGATGAGATTAAAAAACAGTCTTGGTCAAATTGAGCTAAAATGATAATTATCACCATAAACACCAGCACACAGTTGGAATCTTTGACTCTTTTTTTGGACAGGAGGTGGTGATAATTCTTACTCAAGATTGAAAAACAGTTTGGAGTAGGTTTCAGCTGAAAGAAACTGTGATTTGCTAGATGTTGTTATTGCAGCGAACAGCGCAACATTTCGAGGTGAGAGCAGTTTAGTGACCTCAGCCAGCTGTAGACTGACAAGGATAATTGCACTCACTATGTTGGTCAATTTTCCAATAGATTGGTAAGATTGTATTATAAATTTCTAGATTTAGAAAGTGAGCGAGACACAGTCCTAGAGTACTGAAGGGAATTGAACTGCCAGAGAGCTCAGGTCAGGTTTAATGAATTCTCCCAGGTCACACTCTGTTTGTGTGTCTGGCTATGTGTGTTTCTGTGGACTGAAAGGTCTCAGTGGCTCTCCCATCTTGAGTCTCAGTAATTATCTTGTTCTCATAATAAGCCCTTCATTATATGGCTAATGGCACCAAGAAAGTAAGATGCCCTGCACTAGAAAGCCAGTGAAAGAGAATGAACATATACCTTGAATACCTCCTGCTGAGAGGCTTATAGTCTGCATTGACAGCAGACTGTATGGGTGTAGCATTAACAGCATGGCAATTAGGGAAAGTTCAATGTGTGTAAGCTTTTAGATGTGAAGCATGTAATTTAAGTTTTTCTTCGAAGTCACATTAACATGTTTTTTTTTCCAATGCCCTCAAATGCAGATAAGTTGCATTCAATTCAGTTATTGACAATAACGTCATACCAATAGTCAGGGTCTTTGTCTATTTTTTACATAATGTATAAAAAAAGAGATGTGTGTCTGAAACCATAAATTAAGCTGATCATATCCCAAAAAAGATAATGTTTATGTAACATTTTAACATATCAAATGTACTTGCTTATTGTTTGTATTTGTTGAAAATATTATATGCTTGTGATGTTGAATCAGAAATGTGGGATTTAATGGCATTGAATTTAACTAAAGTTATAAGTAATGCTGAACAAAGTAAATCCTTCACTATCCTAAACAGCTGCCAATTTTAGTTGCAACTTTTCTATTATATTCAACTACTCTAGGTTCAGACAAGCCAAAAGGATCTTAATTAGTGCAAGAGGTGTTTCATGATGGTTGAATCAAAAATGGACTGGAGTTTAAACTCATGAGCTGATTGGCACTTAAAATAATTGGAGCCATTTTGCACACACTCAAACAAATCTATTCATAGTTTAGATTTTATACTAATAAAAAAGTCCACAAAAATAGTTTACTGTTTGGAACATTTAGTTAGAAAGCAAAAAAATTAAAGTAATGAAATATAAATATCCAAGTGTTAGTATGTGTGGTCAAATAAAGTTACTACCATGTTTTCTACACTACTAACTTGTTACTCTTCCTTATATATGTTACTTATATACTATATAATGTGTGCCTCTTATCAAAAAATAAGTGTGAGAAATATCCAAACCAAATAGCAAAAACACAATTAAAAACACGTAATAATAATTAAAACCAACAATGATAATCAGCAAAGCAATTGATCCAATCTAAACCAATCTAAATGGGTGCAATCAACAATAAAACCTGTTTTTATTAACCCCCCTCCCCCGTAATTAAACCCTGTCCACAGCAGCCCAGCAAATTTGAAAATGTGTGTTTTCTATGCAGTTTTGTTGTCCATCCACATGTAAACACACATTTTAAAATGTTTATTTAGCATTGCTGTGTGGACAGACTAACCAATCACTTTAAATGTATCTGATTGGCCTACATGACTTTAATTCAGACACTCTAAGCGGTATGGTGTGGACAACATTTTCAATCCAATGAAGAAGCCCTCGTGAGGATGAATTTTACTAAACAAAGGAATAAATAATTTCAAAGCATCATTTGAGGGAAGATTAAATCAAAACCAAGAGTAAAAGGATTCCCAAGATTGCAAGAACTTACAAAACGTTAGCGTCTGTGAGGTAAAATTAAGTTTTCCGTCTCTGGTTCAAAGCCCAAACATTATTTTCTAAAAAACTGGCCCTTTCTAACCCATACTGGAGGTAAAAGTTTGCATGGTGCCTCACGAGGTAATACGTTTGACCCAATTTCTATTTTCCTATTTTAAATTCAGGATTTTTTGTTCCTAGTTTTTATGGGTCATCCACGTAAAAGAGGTCACTACGAGTGTGTTAACATTCCTCTCAGGAAAGACTCTTTCCTTTTTTTTTCTTTTTAGTCTATTATTATACTTTGTTGGTGTTGGTGTTTGTCATAGGATGATGAAAAACTTGCCTATGTTAATTTGTTGATTGGCATTTTTAAAAATAAACATTTGAATTTGCTGTAATAATCTAATCAGTCCAAAAAAACAGTTTTTTGTTAACTTACTGTTTGATCCGTAAAAAAAATGCTTGTGGAAAGTTGTTGATGGTCGATTGACCATTTTGAGAAATACTCAAAATACAGTTGGATTTTGAATTGTACTTATGTCCATAAAACAAATTCCAAGATATAAAACATTTCCATTCTGAGAAATCTATACAGCGTATCCTATGGACACTAATCTTTGTATGAAACTGTACATACACTGGCCCTAATTTATTAATAGCATCACTGTTTTTTGTATTTGTTTTGAGGCAGCACAGCACAAAAAAATAAATAGTTTTACATTGATTAAAGTAAAATTTATCAATGGGAAAATTACACTAATTTAAAAATATCTCATCTCAAATCTCAAATATATAAAAGTTCAGAAAACTTCAGTGGTCCCCAACCCTTGGGCCTGCTCAATTGGCACCAGGCTGCTCAAGAAATAATAAATTATTTGTGTTATATCGTAAAAAAAACAGTGATGCTGTCATTTAATAATAGCCAATGTATGTACTGTGCCGTTATGTGATTAGTGTATATATTGTAAGATATGTTGCTGTGTAGATTTCTCAGAATGGTGAGGTTTTATCTCTTGGAATTTTGTTGCAATTGAGTAAAATTTTTCCTTTCTGGATGATGTCTATATTTCATAAGTCTCTGAATAGAATGTAATAAAATAGCTACTTACCAAGTAATAGCTATGATATGAAAAATGGAGGCATGCCTTTTAATGCAATCCTTCTTATTCTTCTTGTTTTTATTTACCCATTATACAGCATACAAGTCAACAACCGCATAACCAAACCAACTTACATTAAACCATCCCTTGTGACAAACAAGTGCAGATGCTTAGATTTTTTATTCCATAGACAACCCAAATCCGCCCACCCTTCCTCCCTACAGCAGAG
The DNA here is from genome assembly GCA_900490495.1 of Danionella dracula. Classification (NCBI taxonomy): domain Eukaryota; kingdom Metazoa; phylum Chordata; class Actinopteri; order Cypriniformes; family Danionidae; genus Danionella; species Danionella dracula. The sequence continues at coordinate 1,817,239 of UELW01000131.1, read as the reverse complement.
ATTCTGTGAGTTTCCCTGGCTCTCAGTCATAGAGTGAAAAGCTGAGTCAGGCAGCTAATTCACACCAATCCTCAGTGAATGACCTGAAGAAAAGAGATAGTGATATAGTGTTCAATGTATGAACTTGTCTAGCTTTATAAATGTCAGCATTTTGGCAAAATAATAGGTAGCCTTCCTTTTCCTTAATTATTGACTTGTGTCATAAGCTCCATAAATATTCACAAAACAATGTCAAGTCACCTGGGATGTTTTTACAGCTTTTTTTATTTTGCAAGAGCTTGATTTATATGGCCTATGATATAGACACTACTCATAACAAGTGGATTTCCTAAATGTGCAGAGAGCTCAGCTGTGAGCAACAGTGCCCAATTTCTTTGGATAGTACCTAAAACTCAAGTCTCGAGCACCTTTTACCACAGACTGTTATGAAGTTTCGAGTTAGTGGAATAAAGATAATAAGATCTGGTTTTGGAAAGATTCTGTGTACTTCATGGCATTATTCATTCATGGTTCATTACAACATATCTTTGTTGAGAGCTTAAGCTTAGTGATTCAATTACAAAAGACATCAGGTGGTTTGTGAATGGAGCCATGTTTGTTGTGGGGGAAACTCTGCTATTTATGCAAGCCCCACTCTCTTGTCACCCATCATCCTTTCATTGAGTGCATTTACATGAACTTCAATAAATGGTTTGTGCTCAATAAGCTGATATAGTGTCATGTAAATGCAGAAAAAGTGTTTCAGTAATCAGGTGCAGAAACAAATCATTTTTGAGAAAGCCGATCAGAGGAGACAGTTTTTGCCCTATAACCCAGTTTCCCCAGCATGTAAACACAAAAACCCTCGTTTTATCAGTTTTTTCATCTACGCATGTGTCTGTCTGTGGTCTGTTCTCTGTATGTCCAATGTGGCCAGAAAGTATGTGTTGCAAATATAAGTTAAGAGTAGTTTATTCCATAAGGCTATATGGACATTAAACATAGCCTTCATAATATTAATGACAACCTCATGACAATCTGCATCTTTGCACAGTTTATTAGCACACTGTTTGTATTTTACTTGTGATATTGCACATATATATTTTACATTTCATGCTAAGCAATACTTATCTTATGTAGTATAGTTTAGTAGAGATACTTTTATTCAAGAGATTCAATATCTTGTCTTTTTTTTTTTCAATCTTTAGTTTTATTTGTAGAGTCTGGAGTGTTTGCTGCAAACACATTTCACTACTGTTGTGCCTACAAACATGTATGTGACAATAAAAATGTAGATTCAAAATAAATTGTAAGTAAAGTAAAGGATTGGGTAAAACAAATAGATTTGTGAATAATGTTTCACGCTCTTTTTGGATATGGCACCGTTTTGTTTTTTCTAGTGACATCACTTCTTGAGAAATCAGAGAGTCTCGGGTTTCTGCTAAACCTGTTTATGGGCTGGCATGTTAAGGCACAAAAAATGCTTTATTGCGTAATCAGCTTATTGAGCATAACCCATTTATTGAAGTGCATGTAAACACACTCAATATATCTCATGAAGTCAGGTTAGAGGTGTGAAAGAGCCCTGTTGAGGGTTGCGTGGCTTTTTAGCATCAACACATATTTGATATGAACGTGTTACTGCTGTATAGCCATCTTTACACTAAAGAGGCACCATTCTTACTGTGATCTAATAGTAAAACCTCATTTGTTTGGTTATATTTCACTGCCTTGACAAATTATTCTGATCTTCTCAGATGAGAATAATCTCTGATTGCTCATCCAGGAAGCTTAAAAAAGAGATCTGCTGAGTCTGAACATCCCACTTTAGGGCTAACACATTACTGCATGCTTGTTTACTGGGTAGTGTAGCGCACCTGATTTATCTCTCCATTGGTTTGGTACTAAAACCCATTCCTATTTTCTTATTAAGATACGTAAAAAAAATATTTTGGGGACAGTCTTTCTATATTATACACCTTTTTATAGCAAGTTATGTTCATGTTTATCCAAATTCAACATCTTCTAAAAGTAATCCTAACATGGTTTCCAATGCGTTGAGAAAAACCAGCAGTGGTTTGTTTCAATTCCAACTTGGTCAAGCTTGTCCGGATTAACCAACATACTATTTCAGCTGAAAATGACTATACTATCCTAAATAGTATAGATACTATATTTAAAACTAATGCTATCGTCCCAAATAGGCCAGGGAATTACAACGACTGTAAAATCTTCAAAATACACATTAAAATATAAAAAAGTTTCTATAAATTCTATAATCTATAAAAAATGTACACTTTTATGTTGGAAGCTAATCACTAAGTACAAACATAGATATATAGAAATAAGTTGAAGAAGTCAGTAGTCATCTCTCCTCAGCATGCAATCAATGTGCAAAAGGCTTGACTACTAAGCATTCTGCTCGTTCATTACAATAATAGTCATTTATCTCATATCCTCTCTCCCTTTCTCTCTCTCTGTCTCTCGTTTCTAATTCTTTATTGCTTATTATTTCCCTTTCAAATCATTACCCTTTATACCTCCCTCAACACCTCCTATTATTTTACCCTTCATCCCTACATTGTTTTAAAATTGCTTTATCCCTATTCTTCAATCATACTTGCTCCCCCTCCTTGTTATTTCATCTTTACACTCTCTCCCGTCTCTCTCTCTCTGTCTCTCTCCTACATCTCCAGTCTTTGTATGTCCCGGGACTCTATTAAGGGTACAGGCAGCAAGTTTACTGCAGGAGGCAGAGCATCAGTCGGGGGCATGGTGCAAGGATCCCCTCCAGGCTGGTGACCGTCTTTACGTCATGCCCTGGACTCCGTACCGCACTGACATGCTGTACGAGTATGCTTCATGGGAAGATTTCAAGCAGAATCGAGCCACAACCAACTATAAGTGAGTGAGAGCTTGAAGCTAGCATTCCCATAAAAAAAAATACTAGTTTTAGACTTTACTTGAAAGATAAGCTATATAATGTTTTCTAAGCATCATTTTCCCCCACAGGTTGCCGAATCGAGTGGATGGGACAGGCTTTGTTGTGTATGATGGTGCTGTTTTTTACAACAAGGAGCGTACACGAAACATTGTGAAATATGATTTGCGCACACGCATTAAGAGTGGAGAAGCCATAGTTAACAATGCAAACTACCATGACACCTCGCCTTACCGATGGGGAGGCAAGTCAGATATTGACCTTGCTGTAGATGAAAATGGTCTCTGGGTAATCTATGCTACTGAGGCCAACAATGGACGGCTGGTGGTCAGTCAGGTGAGTGTCACTACATAGTGTTGGATATAAGCTTGCTGGATACTAGCTATGATCATGATTGGTTAGGAAAACACAATCGTAATCAGAAATCTTGTCTTTTTCAGGTTAACCCTTACACCCTCCGTTTTGAGGGAACATGGGATACCAGCTTTGATAAGCGTCTAGCATCAAATGCTTTTATGGCATGTGGTGTTCTGTATGCAGTGCGATCTGTTTATCAGGACGACGACAGTGAGGCAGGTGGTGATCTAATTCTGTATGCATACAACACCAACCGAGGAAGGGAAGAGCCTGTCCACATTTCCTTCCCAAACCCTTACCAATATGTATCATCGGTGGACTACAACCCACGGGACAATCAACTTTACATCTGGAATAACTACAACGTGCTGCGTTATCCCTTAGAATTTGGTCCTCCGGATCCTACTGCGGGTAAGGAACAGAGAAAGAGTGAGGCTAACTCTATGGTGGCTGAGAGGTGCCAAACCATTCACAGTTTAATAATAACAAGCAGACTAATAAGTTTGAAAGCACAAAAACAAAATAACAATTCAGAAGACACTTTAGCAAATAAGAAAACATGAAAATTTCAGAAATCATAATGATAAATTTTGAAAACAAATAAACAACCGATAAAACTCAACAGCATTTTGGCCAAAATGAAAAGTGATCATTTGAGAACCAACTACTTGGAGAAGTTTTTCTGTAGTTTTATTTTTTTTTTAAGGGATAGCACTTTATTACACAAATCATTTAGATCGTTTAAAACATGTTAAATGATTTATTAACACATATTGCTGCTGTAATTTAGGTAGTTATTAAACATTTGTTAGCTGTCTGTTAACTGTTTGTGTGCGCTCATTTGAAGTGAGGACTATTTATACTTTGTAAAGCATTAACATATGAGGCTAAATATTTCAATGGTATGTTCCCTCTGCGCTGTGTACTTTTTTTTGTTTACAATAACCTTTAAATATGATGTGTTAATGCTTTATAAGTCATAATAGTCCTCTCTTTACAAGAGCTCACGAAAACAACTTTAAGAAGCATAAATAGTCTTCACTTTAGATGAGCTCACATAAATAGTTAACTAGCAGCTAGTAAACGAGTAAATGCTTTATAACTACCAGCATTAATCATGAGTTACAGTAGGATTATGTTTATTTCAATCAGAATCAAGTGTCTGTTTCAAATTATACAATCCCTTTCCAAAAACAAATGAACAACTCAGAAAAACAGCAGCATTTAAGCCAAAATGGAAAGGGTAGATAACATTAAACAACCAAGAGCTTATTGGACGAGTATTCTGTCAATTAAAATACTGAGGAAGTGACTGTGAAAGATTGGTGAAAGAGACGCAAAGACAACACAATAATATGATTTTCCGAAGTTTATGTGGGAAAATTATTAATTGCCATTGTCATTTTAACCTTATTTTTAGCTAAACTAAAAATAAAACAAAAATATTTAGCAAAACTAAATAGAAGTAGTTCAAGGACAGCTTGTATAAGTTCTGATTGTGATTGACATAAATGTCGTCCAATCAACACCAACTTAACAATTCTCAAATGGTACAATCCATTTCCATTTTGAATGAAATTTTGTTGTATTTTCTGAATTGTTCGTTTGTTTTCGCATTTGTTGTTGTGTTTTCTGAATTATTACTTTGTTTTCTTTTTTGTTGGAGTGTCTGGACTGTTTTTTTGTTATTGGATTTGTATTGATTTTTTTTTTACTTGTTATTTGGCTTTCCTATTTGTGAATTGTTTGGCACCTCTACTGTACAGATCTTTAAAACTTAAGAAGTACTTTATTGTGTTCAATGTTTTATCATTATAGTTTAGCCAGCACTGGCTAATTTCAATTTTGTTAGACAAATATCTCCATAGTTTGTCCTCTCATGTGCCACCTTCATTCTCTTGCTCTTTCTGAGAGAACTGTGGAGGATAAAACCTCCTGCTTGTTTTGTAGTTTTCATACCTAATTCTTATTTACTAACATTTATCCTAAATCTTCTTTTTTGCTTCTTAAACTGTTACCTCAACCTGCTTAATTCAGTTTTTGATTCTCTCTCACTCTTAGGTCCACCTGTCACCACCCAGATGAGCAGCAGCACTACGACTGCAGCAAGACCTGTGAGTTCCAGCTCCATCCCATCAACAATTCGACCTCTGCCACCTACAGCACACCCAATAGGTGCAATCAATAAGACACCAGACCTACGACCAATCACTGCCACTGTACCAGTGACTCGTAGGCCAATACGCCTCTCTCCCCTTGGCCCTGAGTTACAAGTGTGTGAAACCAGAGTAGCCAGAGGAGTTCAGTGGCCAGCCACCCAAAAGGGGGAAACTGTTGACAGACCATGTCCTAAAGGATCACTGGGTGAGTGCCAGATTGTTGGGTTCTTTAATTCATTACGTTTTGCTTTTCTAGTCACTTAAATCTCTTGGATGTTGAGTGTGCTGTTCTGCTCCAGAACACTCACCAGACACTGGCTAATAATGAATAGGAGACATAAGGAGCCTATGAGAGGAATGTAGACAATTAGAAAAGGGATTATTAGGAGTGGGCAAACTACACGCCTACTCGTTATCGAGGAAAATAAGAATGTTTAATGATACTAAGGATTCCAGTTTAATATCAGTGCCGTGTCCCTGTCCCTGTACTACTTGGGTGCTAGGACCTGCATAAACCATAGGTTGAGCACCCCCTGCTGGCCTCACTTGCACCACTTCACACAGCAACCAGGTTTTCCCTTGAGGTCTTCCATTCAGGTACTAACCAGGTTCACATCTACTTTACTTCAGTGGAGAACCACTTGTAAGTTACAGGTGATAAGAAATTAAGTATTTTAGTTACAGGTCATAAATGCGAAAACCATAAGGGTCTTGTTAAGGGCGTAGATTAATTATGACAATTTCCCAAAAGCGATAAAAACTTGATTAATAAAATATTATATATTATGTCCGTTTTTCTGGTTTAACTCCTGCGGAGGTTTGTGTATATTTAAAAATAAATGTACAAAATTAAAAGTTTTTACTTTACATTTAAGATACATTTGATCTGCTACTTTATATGTATATCACATTGTGAAACTTTTAAACATTGCAATATATTTCAATCATTGGGTCTGTCTGTTTTTTTTATTTAGATTTTTTTATAGCTAGTCAATTTCCACATCTTCAACATTCAAAGATTCTAAAATGTTTAGCTCTTCTTGACAATAGCCTTTTCTCACTTCATTCTCAAGTTATTCTATTCCAACGCCTATGACATGTTATAGAATGCAGGGGATTTTTGTTTCTATGACATCTTTTTTACGAGACTTTCTGTGTCCAACCTGTAGTGTAAATATCCCTTAGTTCATGTAGATATCTCTTTGTATTGCTCTAGTTCTTTGTGTACTTGAGAGCTTGCTTCCTTTTCCTTCTTTTCCTCAACCCTGGGATCAACCTCACAAGAAGGTCGTCTTTGGAGTCACAGATTAAAGGAATTCCCTTGCATGTGAAGGAATGATCTTCAAACCCAGCATGGGTTATCCTTGCAAAACTCCAGAAATAGTGTTGCTAGACTGTCAACACATAAAAAAAATCCCCTCTCCCCCACCTTCTCAATAAAACAACTACTTCAAACACGGCCTTCTTAAAATGTTCCTCCTTTCATTTGTATCTCACTTCCAGAGACCAAAAGAACACTATCTTTCTGCTGTCACATTGTTTGGTTGCTGAAGTGATAGAGCATAGCTTTAATTGGTTGATCCCATAAGATCCTTCAAAGCCTATCTATTGTGGATGAAGGACTTAAAAATAAAAAAGTAGGAGAGAGACGCTGAGAAAGAACTAGACTCTCATCTCACTAAAGCTGCCCTAGTGCTGCACCCTTCTCTAGGCTTTCCTTCCTCATGTTCTTCTTTTGGATTTATTTGCATAGCTGATGCTGGAGAGGCCTGTTGTTGTTTTGATCACAGCATGCTGTCCTCTCTGTGAACTAAACAGCTCCACTTCATAGAACGCCAACGGTGTCAGGTGTCTCCCCAGGTGTTTTCTCTGTCTTCTGAGGTGTTTATGACATTAATATGTCAGCAATCCCTTCTCTAATTTTTTCTTTTCCTAATGTGAAGTTCTTTAGATGATCAAGAATATCAAGGATCTGATTCATATCGAGGATGTGTGTTTTAACTTGTGGTTTTGGATAATATAAACTGAAAAATAGTCACATTTGTTCAATGTCACAGCAAATACAAATAAAACTATGGAAGAGACAATGTAGTTTTAAAAACTCAATACATCCTGTTTGTGACACCCTCATTTTGTTAAATTACAATTATTAGGTTTATAAAGAATAATTAAAGCTTTTACACTTTAAATCAAATTGGGTTGTATTGAAAAGCCATCATCAGCCAAGCCAATTGCCATGGCTGACCTGTGTCTTTGAGTCTGTCTGGCAAGAATTCTTACATTCTCCTTACGTCTGACTTTAAAACCAGACCCTGGAACCATCAAAACCTATGCAAATAAATACAATCTATGGTTGTAAATACCAGGGGGTTGTGAGGATGATACAATATCATCAAAACACACTCACAGTTCCCACAAACACAAGAAAAGTCAAAGCATCCCTAAAACACATTATTGGAATCACAATTTTTTCAACTACAACAAAACATAGATTTCTGTTAACATCCTAATATACACAAATGAAAATAGTTTGAGGAAATTATTTTTTTGTCCCTATTGTCCAAATTTATATCATAATGAAAGAAGACCAGTCATAAATTGCCAAAACACCTGAAAAATAATGAAGAAACTATGGTTAAAAGTGCGACAAAGTTTATATTTTTTATTGTAAAGAAAAAAGTAGTCAGCAAATCTTTATTTATAGTCAATGAAGCTTGGGAATGCAATAACCTAAAAAGGTAGAAGCAAGCCTGGCTGCTGTAATTTATGCATCTTCAACGTCAACTCATTTCACCTTGATTGCAGCACTATTTATTCTAAACCAGCTAATGAGGTGCATCCAGGGAAGGCTTTTAAATAGCCATAAAGTTTTCAAAGAGACTGCAAAGTTGGGTATTTCACGTCCAAGCTAATTTAAATACTTTGGATGGTATTCGTTTGTACAACTAGATGTCATACTGTTTCCTAAATTGAATGGTTTTGTATCCCATTTTCTGTTGTGTGAAGTGCATTTCCAGAGACATTTCAAAGCTCTACTTGTTCTTTTGCTTAAATACTAGTTAATTTCAAAGCTTTGACAGGACATGTTCTGCTTTTGAGACTTCTCTGTTATTGGCAATAGTGAACTGAAGTCTCTTTTCAAAACTGACAGATGGTTTGCTATTATCTGACATTTTACAATAACAATTCTGATCTATCCCACTATTCACTGTCTACTGGATTTAATTACTTTTTCAGAAATATGTTGAAATGTTATTTCCCAGTACACAGTACTACAATAATAATCTTTTTCGTGGATGAACAGTGTGTCTTTTCTATTTTTGTTTTCTGTTAAGACCTATTAAAGTAAGAGAAAGTTGAAAATATTATCCCTCACTGCCCAAAAAAATGTTTCTCATTTCATTTAAAAGAGGAGACCAATAATATATTTATAATTTGAATTAGAGTAAGTTCGATGGATTTGGAAAGGTCAGAGAGACACTTAATTAAAAAACAAAAGGAATTGTATTTTACTAATAATAGTTATGTTGCAGTTAAAGTTGAGGTTTTTTGTAATGTGCTGTGGGTACTACAGCATTTTTATTAGCTGTAATATTGTGTCTCTATCTTAATTTGTTTGCAGGAATCGCTTCTTTCCAATGTCTGTCATCTCCTGTACAATGGAACCCTCGCGGACCTGACCTCAGTAACTGCACCTCACCTTGGGTCAGCCAAGTGGCTCAGAAGGTGAGATCACTAAAAGTTTACAAGCCCCTGTTGTCTCCAATTTCTGTAAGATATTATCATTCCAGCCTCAGCTCAGCTAATATTACCGAAACAGATATCTCTCGCTCTCCCTCATCAGGATAATAAAGTGGGTGAAAGTGCAATTCTTTAGCGTACCACTTGAGGCTAGGAATGGAAGCAAGCAAATTGTCAAGGTTTATGCAAACATTTAACATAGAAATGGTGCTTTGTAAAGTAATTATTAACTAGTTGTTAATGCTTAATTAGTGATTAGAGCTATGCAGTTAAGTGCTACCACAACCTCTGATATGACGATTAGAGCTAACTGGTGGTTCTTTCTTTAATAGGAGTGTATTGAGGTACTGGGAGCAAGCCAAATTATAGATTTTTTTCCGGTGTTGGCCTTTGTATGCTGGATATGGATGTAAAATGACCAATCCATTCCAAGCCACACAGAATTAACACTTAAAATAAAATAAAAAAGGATGGAAAACCAGAGAAAAATAAAGTAGGATTATTCAATCCTTAAAAGTACACATTATAAATCTAATAAATAATAATAAAACAATGAAAACAGAAAAAAATAAATGAAAAATAATAACCCTTACCTTTTGAGTGAGGCGATGTGGCGAAGTGTCAGAGGAGGTGTTAGAGGAGGAGAACGTATGGCAGCAGAGAGAGAGTCATGGTCGAACAGTTAGTGTCGAGTTGAAAGCAGTCACGTGATGCCCAGAGTTTCTTCCGTCCAAATTTAAATTGTCAAATTTTTATTTCTTGTGTGTGTTTTTCGTATCTTGTTTTTTTTTTTTTTTTTGAATGGCATTTTATATCTTGAATTTTTCGTAACGTGAAACATTCTTATCTCGAGGTACCACTGTTTATGTCAAGTCAATGGACATGATCGTAAAATTGGTACACTGTGTCCCACTGAGAATTAAAGCAGTTGCATTCTGAACTAACTGGAGTTTATATTGCGAAAGGACTCGGATCTTACTAGTAACCGATCACATTTCAGTAGTTTTTGTGTTAAATTGTTTAACTATTGTAGATAGTATTCTAGATCTAGACAAATAAAAATTAGTTTGTTGGAGTTCCTGTTTTGCCCATCTTGCCTACTCAAATGCGCTTACACACCATCCATTCATTTTCTTGTCGGCTTTTTTTCCCTTTTGAGGTCACAACAGCGGAATGAACTGCCAACTATTCCAGCATATGTTTTACGCCGCGGATGCCCTTCCATCCGCAACCCATTGCTGGGAAACATCCACACACACTCATTCGTACTCTATGTACAATTGTTTTTTTCTCAATTCACTTATATCTCATGTCTTTGGACTTGTGCGGGGAACCGGAGCACCCGGAGTAAACCCATGTGATCACAGGGAGAACATACAAACGCCACACAGAAATGCCAACCGACCCAGCTGAGGCTCGAACCAGCGACCTTCTTGCTGTGACACGACCGTGCTACCCACTGTGCCTCCCTGACGCCTGCACTTACACACATAAAACAATAATGTTATAATAAGAAACTGTTGTTGTTTTATTTCGATTTATTCTTACTTAAAACCCTACAATAAAATCTTGAACAATGGAGTCCAATGTGTAAAAAAATTCTACAAATACTTGCAGTAAATATGTCAAGAAGTATATAAATATCTACAGACATTAGCACAACGGTTTTAATTATATTCAAACATCTAACTAATCAGAGTAGAACCTGTTCTTCATGAAGAATTGATTCAATTAAAATCATTAAACAGTGTTTTAAGAGAAAGCTAAAACTAGAAGTTGTTTTTGGCCTTCAAGACATGTCAATATCAAATAAGCACTAATTTAATCTATTTGTTTACTTAAATGAAGCTGGAAGATTTAATTTTATCAAATAGAGGCAAGTCGAATTAATTTTTTAGTGCTTTTAGTAATATTCTGTTTGAATACTGTAAATATTTAAGAAATACAAACTAGTTTCTACTGTGTAAAATTAGGGGGGGGAGCAAACAAATGTATTTTATAATATACTAAATATATAGCAAAGTGGTAAAACAAACACAAATCAAATCAAGGTCAGAATTCATGAAAATGCAGTTCTTCTTAAAGCGTCGCTCATCATTTCCAGAAGATCTTCGTCTCAATCTTATTCTAACAGCATGTTTTCGGCACACCACAGAGAACTCAAGTACTGCAGTGAATATAGCTGTAGCTTTGAAGTGCCCCATAAACTCAATGGTACAGTAGATAGGCTTTTATTTCCCAATCGAAACATTAAATGACATTTGCTTGAAGGCAATTCCATGCCTATGTTTCTCCTTTCAAATCATGTGAGCAATTTTATCATCTTTCACGCTTTGCTTTTTCTCTCTTTTGTTGTTTTGTAACAGCTCGATTTAGAGAGTCATTAAAGATTTGCTGCCTTTTGTCTATGCGTCTAGCAGAACAAACCCAGAAACCTCTGGCTCACACCCCCACAGCGCACAATGGGAGTCTAAGATCTGTGTCTGAATGTGTGTGTGTGCAGATAAAGAGTGGAGAAAACGCTGCGAATATCGCTGCTGAGCTGGTTAATCACACGCAGGGCCGAATTCATGCCGGTGATGTCACTTCCTCCGTCAGACTCATCGAGCAGCTTTTGGATATATTAGATGCACAGCTCCAAGCTCTGAAACCCGGTAATAAAGAATCGGCTGCCAGGAACTACAACAAGGTGACAGTTCAAGCCTTCATGTGGTTTGTTCCTCATCAGAGAACTCAAAAGGGATCTCTGTTCTCGTCAACAGTGATGTTAAGATGCAATCAGTTGAAACCTTTTTTGGTCACAATTTTTCAATCATAATTTTAATTCTAATTTATTGCTTTTTTTGTAGAAATTGGTACATTTGAATTTATTTAGTATTGGAATCTTCAATACATCATGTCATTTTTTTAAATTGCAAACATGACATTATTTGACATCTTATTCACTGTGTGTGATGTGTTTTGAAAAAAATATTACCCTTTTTGATGTATAATGTCTATCTAGTTCTAGTTTCATGTAATGCATGTAATAAACTTTTGAAGCACAATAACTCAAAATGCAGAACCTTATAAAGGTTGTGTTATTTTTTATGTGCTTAAAAAATGAAAACTTGTATAAGAAACCAGGGGTCAAGAGGTAATTTTAAGACAAAAAAAAATCTGTTTCAATAAATAAAGCCTTTAATTAGTATACTCTTTGGATAATCTTCATAATCCACTAGTTTAACTTTATGCATTGAAAACATTTTTTTTTTTTTTACTTTTGGAGTCTTTTTTATTATTATTTTTATGATTATTATTATTATTACTACTACTACTACTACTACTATTATTACCACATCAATATAGTTTAAATGTATTTAATTTACTTCATTATTCATCCTTTTGTCACACCTTTAAAACCTTAAACAGTTTTTTTGTTTCTTTTGTTCATTGGTTTGTTTTAAATCTGACCATTTTACAATAACTGTTTAGATTTTGTATGATATTGATGGGGTGTGGTTTTAGCACACTTATTAAAATTTGATGTTGACCATATGTACGGTTGAACTTTTTTGTATTTTGTAGTATAGTGCTTATGCAGCATTGATAAGCTTGCTATGGATAAATTTAAATAAGCTCTTCACCTCAAATATTTGAATGTTACCTGTGTTTTTTGTTGCAGTGGCAGAAACGCGAGAGAACCTGTCGGTCTTATGTTCAGGTATTCTTCAGTGTTATCTTTGCATGTTCCCATTACAATACTCGCACACTTACACACTAAATCACCGCTGGCATTCCTGGGGTTCCACTGATAGCACACACTGACTTATCCCAACTCTTCTCAAAAGCATCTACATAAAAACATTCCTACAAAATGGAAATTTGTTGATAATATGTTTCAAATACCCAAGATATGATCAGTTCTTACATGACCTGGTATGCTGAACAGCTCTTCCCCATATCTAACCCAAGGCTTTCTGTTAGTGCTCATTCGTATAAGCCTTCAAGTTGTTTCTCTTGGTTAGAAACCAATAAATAAAACAAAGGTATTTCATCAGATCATGAATACTAAATACATTCAGAGGCAAACGTAACAATACTGAAATACTTAGTCTGTGTGTATGCAGGCGGTGGTGCAGACGGTTGATAATCTCCTGCGAACTGAAGCACTGGACTCCTGGCAGGACATGAACAGCACGGAGCAAGCTCACACAGCCACCATGCTGCTGGATGTCATGGAGAAAGGAGCCTTCCTGCTGGCCAACAATATGTACAACAACCATTTCTCAGATCACGCAGCCAATATAGGTCAGTCTGCACTCAGGTTTAACAAAGTAAAAAAGATCAGGTTTACTGTAGCCTTTTGTTATTCCTACTATCATTTATTTTGATCTAGATCTAGATGTGCGTGTGATGAACACAGAGACGGACGCTCAGGACCTGTCATTTCCTCAAAACGGGCCTAGCGACAGCAGCATTCAGCTCTCCGCTTCCACTTTCAAGCAGTACAGCCGAAATGGTAAATTTCTACCTTGCATTTTCACATAGATAAACTTGAGCTCTCTATCTTGCAATCGTCCCTAAATCTTCCACTGAATATTTTCGCAGTCCAACAATCCCTGTTGTGTCTTTTCTGTCATTTTGCTTGTTTTGTCACATTTCATTGTAATACTCTTCCTAACCTTAAATTAACTTGTCTCGCTATTCCAGATCAACCCATCTTTTACCCTTCTTTGTTCTATCATACTTGAAGGTCTTGCCACATTTGGGAGAATTATATTTGCTGACATCTTTGCATTATGAACCACAAGGGGGTGTTCGCCCAGATCGAGATAAATATAGATGTAATGGTGCTCTTTGCTATTTGATGATGCTAAGGAGCTATGAAAAGTCTCCGACCAAATGGTGGTGCTATAGAGCTATTGGTCCTCCGAAGTTTGACTTTACCACAGAATCTGGTAAACAAACCTTAGGTAGCAGTAGCAGAATTCCTGAAAGCAAAGTTAACATATGAGTTCAGATTCACTTCGATACAGTTATATATACAGTTCAAATCGGGTGAGTGAATTTAGGTCAACGCTATGTCAGAGTTTAAAGTACACTACAGTTAGTTGAACTAATAAAAACTTCAACTTAAATTTAAAACCAGGAATCGTATCATTATATATCATCATATATCATTTATATCATCAGCAATTTTATTATATTGTGTAGTGGCTGTAAAAGAAAAGGCACATTGTCCAATAGTTGTAAGGCAGAAAGATATTTTACAATCATATTTAGAGGCAACTCCGGTGAGTCTTATAAAGCTATCAGGGCAATAACAGACAAAGTCCACTAAACATGCTGGAGCTAGGTCATTTCAAATCTGATACACCAAGCCTGTGTTTGCAGAGAGTCTGAAATGTCCAAAACTGAGAAGATGAAATTTCACAAGAATCCTGAAATGATGATTCTTGAAAGGTTTTTTTTTCCTCATAATTTTGAATGCTTTCACTCTTTCACACAGATCTGTTTTTCCATTTTTTCCTAAACACCCCTCCACCAATGTCTAGAACTTCCTTGGTCCGTGTTATTCTTCGAGCTTTGAGTATTCCGCCATTACTCTGACCGATTGCACTAGCCCATGTTTAACTTTTTCCCAACCACACTGCTGTCAAACTGTTTCCCATTCCCTCTCCTCAACTGTCCACCCTCATTGAAGATAAGGTATCCATGACTTTCGTGACATCCCCTAAAAGGGACAAAAGTTCTTAAACCGCAAATAACATTCAGGATGCCATTAACATGTAATTTTTTTTGTTGTAGACGTACTGTTTTTTAATGTTCCTGATATGACACTAGGGGAATTACCCTGTTTTGGTCATTTTATGTGCAACATAAAAAAACTAACATTTTGATTAACCAAACGCTCCCATATGATCCTCTATTGGTCATATACAATTAATATTCCCCTAGACTCAAGTAGACCTTCAGGGAAGGTCTGGAGGTTTTGACAATTTTTTTGGTCAAGATTGAGCTGTTGCCACAACACATGACCAAATTGCAACAAGTAAGTTGCAAAAGTGTCACAGAAGATGAGAGATACTAGTGAATCCGTTTAGTTGTTCCTTACATCCCACATTTTCAATACTTAATGGATATTCAATGTTTTTGATCATACGACTCCATGATGATTCAAGACAGAGCAAAAATACATTTTGGTTCTTTCTATTATCGAAAATCCAGATAGGTTTAACCAATTAACCCCCAATTTTACGTTTTATAAAGGCTTTCCAACTTTCCATACCAAATTCACCAGATGTTTAGCTAGTCTTTCACTAGCATGCCGTCTAAGGCTGATATCTGCTTAACTTTTAAAGAACTCAACATTGTGACATTAACAGAAATTTCTGAGAAAATTCTAGAAAACGTTCTCAATACCTTCGGGGATGCTCTGGCAGTGCCAGTTCTTACTTATTCATTGACTAACACTGCACAACCACTCATGTTGTCGAAAATTTTGCAGTACGTAATGATCCTATTCAACTTGCACCTAATCTTCCACTTCTTTGGGCCCATTCCTTTCCTACCTTTTATGCTCTTGTCCTAAAGCTCTGTTCCTATCTCTAATTTTTCTTCCTTTTCACTCTGTCTTAGACAAAGTCTCCTTTATTATGCTCCTCATATGACTCATTGTTATTCTTTCCCCTAAATTTCATGTTTCAATTGTTGTCTTGCTGCTGCCATCCTGCATGAAGGGGGAAGCTTTTCTCTGTTCCAGATCTCAGGAAATCCAACTGTTCCCTTACTCCCTACATCCCAATCCCAATATGAGCTTTCTGATCTTCCCTCTCTCTCTCTGGCTATCCTGTTTTTTTTCCATCCTGCAACTTCTCACCTCTCCTTGTGTTCCTTGTCCTTTAAGTCCCAAGTTATCTCTCCTTCACTCGTGTTAATCCTCTTTCAGGCTTGTTCCTTTGCTGCTACACTTCCATCCGAGCTTAGCCAAATTTACACTTTAGCTGAAGCAGTTATTAGTTGAAAATAATAGACTTTATCAGATTAGGGAAAGCACTGAGACTGTTTCTTCTCTGATCGCTTCTCAACAGTGCTTCTAATTGAACAGCTCAATAGAACGACTAGATTACTCCAATTTTCTGGCTGACAGAGCAATTTCAGGAGTTTTTATCTCTCATTTCCTTAGCCATCTTATTTCCCCATTAACTTTTTAACACTTAACACTGCAGATGACCCCTTTATATCCACAAATGTTATCATTCCAAAAGTGTCTAGTGTCTGGTGTATTTTGCAGTAGTCGCATAAACAAAGTGACAAAATGTTAATTGTCAGAGTCTCACATTTGTTTAAGCATATTTTTCTGCAAATATTTCAATCTGTTTCAAGTGGATCGTAATGTTCTAAGCTTCAATTTTTCTTGGGTTGATTCCTGTCATAGGTAAGTACAGAGTGCACAGATGAAATGGATGAAAACTTTGAATACAGGTCATAAATAAGCAAAACTGTTAAAGTGTTGAACCAGCTATTGATTTAGCATATTAGCCTACACTTGAATGTATTATATGGTTGAAAATAATTACATATTTAGATAATGCCAACAATATGCAAAAGATGTTAAGTAAGTTAGCTTTGTATTGTGTCTCCATCATTATAAAAACACTAACCTAAAACAGCTTACTGACAGTCAAATGAGTTCTTTTGGCACGTAAAAGAAAGATATAGCTGAAAACAAATCTCTTTGCCAAATAAAGTGAAATGACAATCCTCCCTTTTCGATCAACCTCACATTTTCCTCTCTTTAAATCTGCTTCGGTGCTTCTCGGGTCAGGCGGGAGAAGGGAGATTAGTATGATTGAAACAAACCACATGAAATATTCATACGGAAGAAATTGAGTGAGTGAAAGCTGATAGAATGAATGTTTGGTTGCCCTTCATATTAAAATCCCTTCATTCAAGGATCACTCACTCACTTTCCCTGCTATATTCAATTCATTTTAACCTTCACTCAGCTCTTCTTATTACTCAGTAGTCGTATTCTCATGTCTCTCTCTCTCTCTCTCTCTCTCTTGCTCTCTCTCGC